>CATNEM010000128.1:520000-687500 GCA_950096795.1 Macrostomum cliftonense | reverse complement strand
TATTATGGATTGGAGCAGACAAAAAGAAAGATCGCTTCATGCTGTTGTCTAGAGTCTAGACAATTTAATGATTGCCACAAAGTACATTTGCTGAGAAAGAAAATTGACAACAAAGTAACAGTCGAAAGGGCCCTCGAATCCTTCAGTAAATATAGCTGAATTTCTCAAAAATTTCTAACGAGTATACTTTTAAGGCTAGAAAATCCTGTTCTCCCAGTTGTCCAATACCGATTTGTTCAGAAAACCGCTGCAGCTAAACAACGAGAGTTACTGGCAAACCCTTGGGACTATCATACAAAAAAATCCCTCCAGATGTCACCCACTGCATACGACAGAAAGGCCTCTACTGAGTCTTAAATCCAGTTGTCTCGACAAAGCCTCCAGTTCTTTCAGCAGCTGGCTCCGTCAGCGGCCCGCAGTCGCAGCGCAACCCAGCCCTGATGGGAGCGCGAGTTTCCTCCGTTCCCTCCAGAGCAGCTTTCACCGGAGCAGAAGGAGCCGCCGCCGCCTCCGGCATGATGGCCTCCAAGGCCGGCGCCACCGCCGCTGTAGCCGCCGCCGCTTCCAGCAGCGCCATTTTTACCCGTTCGGCTGCCAGCACCTCCGCCGCCGCCACCGAAGCCGCCGTCTCCTCCGTAGACTCGTCTCTTCCAGCAACTCCGCCGACCCAGCCGACGCTGCGGTCACCGCCAGAGCCTCCGTCGCCTTGGTTGGCTGGTTCAGGGGCCTTTCCCAGCCAGCCGGCGCCGCAACCGCCATGAAAGTCGGTGCTGGTTCTGCCTTCGTTGTTTCCTGGCTGGCCGCCGAGTCCTCCGAAGCCGGAGTTGGCTTGGGTGACTCCATGCGAGCCGCTGCCGTTGTTACTAGAGAGTCCCGGACGGCCTGGTGATTTAGCGTTCATTGGTATAGTTCGTGGGAGGAGAACCGTTTGGTACTCGCCAAAAAGCCACAAGTATCCAACAATTTTGGACCAGAAAAATTCGATTCCTTGATAAAAACTTGGTGCCATCAAATTTCATTCATGACTCACCATCGGCCCACAGCGAGGCGCCACCGCCGCCCCCGGCTGCCAGGAGCAGCTCAGCGCTGTCCGTCCGGTACACGAAGCTGCCGCCGCCTCCGCCAGCTCCTGCGTTGCCCACTGTCGCATTGCCGCCTGCCTGGCCGACCACGATGGACAGCAACGAGCCGCCAGTCAGGTTGAAGCTGCCGGCTACGAAGGCGCCTCTGCCACCGACGAGGCCTTTGAACGGGTTCGCTCCGCCAGCTGCACCGGCGGTCTCGATGCAGTAGCAGCCGGTCACGTTGATGACGGCGTGCTGGACGGAGCCGTTCCTGCCCGAGCCGGTGTCTGGAGAAATGGATTTGCTTTTTTTGATGATTAATAGCAATACCAGAGCGACAGGGAGCTTGGTTCTGTATCAACCCAAGTGGTTGTGCCACCGAAGTCCCTAAATTGATTCCCAAACCCTGATGCGACAAGCACTGACTCACTGACGAATAAGAATGAGCCATTTCGGAATCGGCGCTCCCTGATCAGCTCGTGCAGGTCGTCCGGCACCCA
Organism: Macrostomum cliftonense; assembly: GCA_950096795.1. Lineage (NCBI taxonomy): Eukaryota > Metazoa > Platyhelminthes > Macrostomidae > Macrostomum > Macrostomum cliftonense. The sequence goes on along the minus strand of CATNEM010000128.1, from coordinate 685,936 downwards.
AAGCCTCGAGCCGTTCCCAGACTCAACCAGCCGGTCAGCGTGAGAGCCCGAAGGTCCTGGAGCTACAGACGCGTTGTTGATAAGCACGAGCTGGCACGCCCAGCCTCCCTCGGGTTTCATCAAAGTTCGCACTGCAGCGCAACCGGCTCTCGTGCACTCGCCGAGGCACCGCAGGTCGCATCGAGGACCGTCAGTGGACACGTTGAGCAGGCGGGTGCTGACGGAGTCGTTGAAGTGAACCGAGCCGGACACCCGGGAGTAGCTGCGGTTGGTCGAGCAGGCGGAGCAGGGGGTCGGCAGAGCTGGCAATTAATTATGGATTATAATGGTGAGTAAAAGCATTCAAAGACACGTTTACTAAGACAAAGATTCTCTCAAAATGACGCGCACCACAGAGGCAGAGCAGGAGAAGTGGAGTCAGCAGATGAGGCATGCATTGGATGCTTTTCTGCATTGCGGCCAATCTTGCAGGCATACCGTCTCGCTAAACAGTATTTAATCTGAATTGAAAATTCTAGATGCGGAACTAGTCGAATTTGCTGCTGAAGAAGAAGCTTCTTTTTCTAGACAGCAGTGCTTCGTTTTTTATCATTGACTTTTTGTCAAATAAGGAAGAAGATTTTGTGCTTTGCTCAGTGACGAACACTGGATAGTTCACTGCTTGTCAGGAAAGAAAACTCTGTCCACAAAGCGAGTACAGTTTCTGTCACCTGTGTTGGTACTATACCAATGTGGCTCTGTTTCTATGGATACATTTTTAAAGATAATTGTCTTGCTACAAACCTGCCTAGTTTAGTTTTAATTCATTTACTGAGGCTTCATGTTGAGGATGACTAGCATGTACCACTCAACTCAGTTTCTGCTTTTAAGTTAGCTTAGACTAGGGATGTACATGTAGCTAGTCTGTGTATTCACAGGATTCAATTGTACCCTTCTGCGTCTCTTAGAAGTGTCTAACCTGTTCTTAAGAATTTCTTTGCCTATTGTTTCTGTCTTTCTTCAAAGCATTCTTCGTTGATTTTCTAGGTTAAGTGCCTTCATTTTACCCGCGATTTCAAAGAAAGTCGGGAGATATTCGAAGGAGCGCTCTAAGGTGCCAGCTTCCAATTGAAGAATTAAATTTCAGGTTAAGCGAAGGGATGAATAACATTTGAGTGGGGTGTTGGCTTTAACTTCTCAAATTTCTTTAATTAAAAAATGACATTTATAAGACCACTTATAATTTTTTTGTAAGTAGGAAGACATGGACATTTAATGCATCTATTTTCCACAGTCTATAACCCATTGGAACCTTCAATAAATGATGACCACTTCTTTACCAGGGTGCCGACAAGGTCTTCATCATTGTACGAGAGCAATCAAAAATATACTTTATACTTTAAAATTACTAGTACACGTCACACAACTTTCCGTTCCCTTGCAATTGTGTATAAAAGTGCAGCCTAATAAATTATTCTTCTGCAGTAGGCTATGCTATAAGTTACCCAATTGGCTTGTTTTAGCTGTGAGACAATAAGCACTTATTATTGCTGAGAGTAGCAACAAGAAAAAACACTAATATATTCGTTAAATGTTTTTCCAGCTGACAATTACTAAAATATATTTGTTGGCAAAACGCAATTGGTTTATTTTTGGGACGCAATCAAAACTTTTCCTGATACTTTTCTGATAAGAAACGTCTCGACGAAGATAGATTTTTATTTGTGATAAAATGTTTAAAACTGAAGTTTGCTTTGAATTGCATCAAGGCCCAATGAGCGTTCAAAATTATTATTTATGCTATTCAGTTCGAAAATCAAAATCCCTGCTTCATCCAGACCCACTCAGACTCCGCAGCCACCTCACGCGGCACAGCTGCCAATCTCAGGCGAGTCCCAGGCACGAAGGCGCTGCGATGCGTCATGAAACTCTAGGAAGCGGTGATGGCTGGCATGGACGAGACGAGCTGCTTCGACATCCTTGGTGAAACTTCGGTTCAAACGGGTTCATTCAAACAGCGCTTCATGCGAGCACTTCCCCGAGGGATAAGCAAATTCGTAGATCGAGTTAATTAAAAAATCCGCCGCAAATTGTTGATCGGTTCCCAGCGCACCGCATGTTGCAATTACCACTGTCAGGTGTGGCACCGAGAGAGCCGTAGTTCCAGCCGCAGCAGCAAAACTCCACGCCCTGGACGCTGAAGTATTGAAATCATCTGGCTGCAGAGCTCCCCGCTGTCATTTCACCAGGCCTAGAAACGAAACCGGGGGCCAATCTGTAGGTCGAGAGTACGCTCCCATTTGGTGGATGCGTTGAAGTCCTCTCAGGTCTCTTCTGCCAATGGTTCCGCCATATCGAAAGCAGCCAATGTAGCGCAGTTTTAGGGGGCTGAAGGCGAGGCCTCGAGACAGTGCAGAGTCCGAAAATGGCCGTGCAGCAACAGCACCAAACCAACACAGAGACGATGACCTGGCATTGTCTCAACTTTCGATTAGATTTTCTTGCGCCGAAAGACAACCAGTCACTTTGCAATCTGTTACGCGTATAAATCGATGGAGCCTTTCGCTATTGGACTTCTTCCCAAAACTGTACGCAATTGGCTTCGGGAGGGACACTTTGAGTGACCTAATATATCCAAATATGGAATGTTATCGGACCAAAAATTCGGTCAGTAAGCTCATTAAACTAGATTTTAGTTTAGTTTGCACCCTCCTCATAAACGCTTTCGTGAGTACATGTAAAATTCTCTAAAATAAGAAGCGTACTCGAACAAATATATATCGATAGTACTTGTAAGTCTCTAGGTTCATCTACATGTAGCTTTTCAACTTTTTTTTCACTCCGATATTTTAGCCTGTAAAATATGGGATGCATCTCAACTCTTCGCTATTTCAAGCAGCGACCATTTCCTGCAAATGGAAAGCTATTGTGAAAAATTTGAGAAAGAGACCGTACAAGAAATTCAGCCACCTATTCTAGCAGACATACAGAATCCAAGGCTGAAAAAACACGTGTCTCCCATAGCATCCCAGCAGTCTATCTAAATGTATGTAATTTGGTGTCTTAATGATTAACAAATAGTTTTGTGCGACATTTAACCAAGTCGGCCAGATTTTTGCAATTGCTGATTTTAGCTTTTTGTTAACATATATTTGAGTCACTTAAACTTGCTTCTTTGTTATGATGAAACACCATACAGATGTCACTTAAAGGAGTTGTAGCCTAGTGGCTAGGGCGCCTGCCTCATGACCGGTAGGTCGTGGGTTCGAGTCCCGGGCCTAGGAGACAATTTGTGCCCTTGAGCAAGTCACTCAAATCCCGCATTGCTTCAGTCCACCCAGCTGAGATCGGGTACTGCAGTTTGAGCTGGGAAAATTTATGTTGGGTGTTGCGGCCCCTCCAGCCCGTCAGGACTGAGCAGCTGTACACAGCAGCCCTCGGATGCGCCGCTCCATCCTAAAGTACTTTAAAAGAAATAAACGAAACAATTACGAAGAAGCAAGTTTACACAATTTATTAGCCGCATGTTGCTCACTTAGGCAGCGTGGAATCCCACTGAAGTGAGCAGACTCGCTAGGGAATTCCACAGCTTTTTATTCACGTTTTCGACACTTACTCTTAGATAGTAAAGAAAGCAGAAAATCATTTTTTAAAAATCACCAATAAAACCAATAAAAAGGACAGATCAAGGTTACTATTTAAAAAATTGCATTTAAAAATGTGCACAATATTCGCAACTGGCTACTGTTAACTCAGCAGCCATGTAAATAATTCGAATTAAGTGAAGCTTCGTGCATTAAAAAAGTTTCAGAAACCGATAGAAAAGACCAACATAGGGATAGCTTTCACAGGAATGAAAACTGAATTTATTAATTCTTTAAAATAAACAGAAAAACATGGCACCTTTGACACCAAGGTTAGCAGTGGTTTACAACCAAGCACTCAAAATTGACATTTGTACGATAGGAATTTCTCATCATTAAAAATTTGCTGAATGCACACAAGTTACTGTAAGTAGTATCAGTTACTCTACTTAGCGCTTGATAAAATATCTTCGTGACCAAATACGAAAACTGTGGTAAGAATGTGTGGGCTTTTCTTAGAAATTAAAGCCTTCTAAACTAATGACGCCGTGTGTGAGGCTGCAGACAAAAACAATGAGAGAGGCGAGTAGAGAAGACAGGGAAGAAAGGGGAGAATGGAGAAAGAAGACAGGAAGAAAGGGAAGAATGGAGAAAGAAGACAGGGAAGAAAGGGGAGAATGGATAGAGAAGACAGGGAAGAAAGGGCAGAAAGGAGAAGGAAGACAGGGAAGAAAGGGAAGAAAGGGAAGAGAAAATAGAAGCCAGGCGGAAGACGCGGACAAACTCAATAAACACAGACTGAGTTACATGGCAGACAGACAAAAACGGAATCATCAGCGATCAACAAACTCACATTCAAGGAAATCCATCCAGAAATACCCATTTATCATGTTACTTCTTAGATGAAAGTCTTTGACTTGTCGCCGATGCTCCTGGCGTTGCTGGTCGCTGCTGCTGCGGCTGCTGCCTTCGAGACGTCAAGGGCGACGAGGCGGGCGAAGAGGGTCGGCGAGGTTGCAGCGAGCTCCTTCGATGGGCGTCCATTGCAGCGGGCATCGGAGATTTTTGCTGCTGCATTGGCTGCCTTTTCTGCTGCTGCTGCTGCTGGCTCGGTGCCTTCTTGGGGGCTGGCTGGCTGGGGCGGAGGAATTTGTCCTCTTTTTTCTGATCCTCTTCTCGCGTACCGGATGTAGTGGGCGGCCCGTTTGCTGGGGGTGCTGACGTGTTTTCTGTCTGCTGCTGCTGCTGCTGCTGCTGCATCCGCCGCTGACGCTCCTCCTGGTGGTTGATGGGCACCCCGGAGCGGCTCGAGTTGCCGCCTAATCTGCAGGGATCGTGCTTGAGCAGCAGGTGCTCCAGAGAGTCCCAGCCGCCGCCAACGCGGACCATCACGTGATTGCGCAACACCTGCGTGGGGTAGATAGATAGGTGAAGGATAGGTAGATATATAGATAGATAGATAGATAGATAGATAGATAGATAGATAGATAGATAGATAGATAGATAGATAGATAGATAGATAGATAGATAGATAGATAGACAGACAGACAGATAGATAGATAGATAAATAGATAGATAGATAAAGACACAAGCAGACATATAAGCAAGCAGTAAAAACTCACGCGAACAAAGATGAGCATCTGGGTGTCTCCAAACAGATACTTGCCCTCGTCAAGCCGTTTCATAGGAAAGGTCTGCTCGCAGGTGCACTCGTTGATCAGCTCGCGAACCTAAATCATTATTGTCAATGAGTAAGTACATCGGCTCGTGTTGCAGTCATTGAATATCTTGGGTTCAACATCTTTCTAAGACAATCACCGTTCGCAGAATACGAAAAAATTAATTAGGTTTGAAATATAAAGCTGTAAAAAGCATACTATAAACATGTGTGATTGCCCAGCTAAGTGCAGGTAGGAATTTTCTGTAGCTTATTTATACAAATTAAAAAAGGTGATGAAGTAAAAGTCAAAGTGAAAGTGAAAGTCTGTACTGCTGATAGAGCACCTGCTATGTACAAAAAAATACTTTACATCTATAGCCACCTTTACCAACCATGTGCACACAGCTGCGCAAATTACTAATAGCTACTTTGGCAACATTTTCTGCTTCTTTCAGGATTTCTGCACTGAAAAAGAAACGCTTACTATCTTGTGCCTGCGCCGCTGCAATCAATTAATTAATAAAGCAGTTAATGGGTAATGATTCTCAAATATCGATCTTTATTCTAAGCCTATTCAATAGGGATTTGATAGGGGTGAGAGATGGAGTCTGTAGAGGTGAGAGATGGAGTCTGTAGGGGTGAGAGATGGAGTCTGTAGGGGTGAGAGAGGGAGTCTGTAGGGGTGAGAGAGGGAGTCTGTAGGGTGAGAGATGGAGTCTGTAGGGTGAGAGATGGAGTCTGTAGGGTTGAGAGGGAGTCTGTAGGGGTGAGAGATGGAGTCTGTAGGGGTGAGAGATGGAGTTTGTAGGGTTGAGAGGGAGTCTGTAGGGGTGAGAGATGGAGTCTGTAGAGGTGAGAGGGAGTCTGTAGGGGTGAGAGGGAGGGAATGCAACACAAATTCAGAAGCAAGCATGTCCCTCTAGCCCAACCCTGCAAGCAATCCAAAGCAAAGTGACAGCCCCCAAGCAGAACCAACCAGTTCGTCCAAGGATTTCAAATCGCACTGCCAGCGGGTCTTCTTGCGTTTGAAGGCGGGCAGGGCGGCTGCTGGAGCTGCAGCAGCGGTGGCGGCGGCTTCGGAGCCTCGTCTAGCAGCGCTGCCCTGCTTGGCCGGTGGCTTAGCGGTCGCTGGCTTAGCAACGGGAGCGGCTGGGGAGGCCGCAGGCGTCGAGGTCAGGCCGGAGTCATTGCTGGCCGCGCTGCTGCTGCTGCTGGTGCTGGAGGAGCAGCTCAGCTCCTGCTCGTCGATCTCGCGTTCGAAGCGAACGAGCTCGGGCACTTCAACGCCGAACGCGGCACCGGCTCTGGCCACTTCGAGCAGGCAGAGAATCACGTGACGCGTATTCTTTCTAGCAACCAGATCCTCGGTCTCGAATAGCAGACAGTCGGGTAGGCCGAGGCTGCGGCACCAGGCGATGAACTGGGCGACGTTGTCGCGGGCGTGGAAGCTGCCAGGCTGAGCGTCGGGCCGGTAGCGAGGGGCCGCTTTGGGCAATCGGAGTTGCTGCAGCTTCTGCTGCTTCTGCTGCTGCTGGCCCTGGGAGAAGAACTCCTCGGCTGCCATCTGCAGCTGACAGGCGTGGCCGCAGAGCAGCGCCCCGTTGGCCAACTCGTCAAAGAACGTCTCAACGGTGATGTCGCGATCGTAGAGAAAGTTCAACCAGTCGGCCAGGTCCTCAGTCATGGCGTACAGATAGTCGTGCCGGCTGCGGTACTGCTGCAGGCCGCCGCGGCCGCCGAGGCCACTGCCAAGTCCGCTGTCGCCTGTTGACGTGGTTGACGACACTGAGGGCCGCCTGGCACCCGACGAGGACATGTCGCAGAGTTGCAGCTGACTTGCCGCAGTCAGGGTGGCGGTTCGCAGCAGGGCTGACGGCTGCTCAGCTGCTGATGCTGGAGCGTGGGTGCGTCGCTCGCCTCTCTCCCGCAGAGAGAATCGTCGGTGAAGCGACTGCAGGACAGAAATCGGACAGAAATCGTGATCGTGAGCTTCAAAAATCGATCATTAAGAAACGGATGGGCACACAAATTTTGGGCATTGGGTTCTGAAGCTACTCGGTTGAATGTGAGAGCTTCTGTGTTCCACTATATAAGGCCAGAGACACTGGGCCCGTGTCCTCAGCTCGCCTGCCTTCTTCGATCTCTAGACAGAACAGGCTTCGAGTTCAATTTGCCCGAGGGGCGCTAGCTGAGGAAAAAAAACTTTCACAACCCTATTCCCTTCGGCCAGTCTTCTAGTCTGAAAGAAAAAGCTTTATAAGTTTCGAGAGATTTTTTCCTCAATTGGGATAGGGGAGAACTTCATCAACTCACTCGGCGCGCTTGCGTGCCGAATTCGGAATGGCAGCTTTCCCAAGTCCAATTATGTAGGCCCCCCAAATGCGAGATTAGCGCTATAATCACTAACAAGGAGGACGACAAATGAGGTCAGGGTACATGAATAGTCGGATGCTTTAAAGGAGTCACTAGGATCTACTTTTAGAATTTAATACAAGTGAAAGAAGTCGATACAGCAGTCATGATCGGCTAGTAAGTTCCTAACTTTTTCTGAATCGGTTTGCAAAGTCTAAAACTTACAGTGCAAAGTCTTACTTGGCTTACTATATGACGCTTCGATGGGGGATAAAGCTCCCGCTGGAAAGATGAGTCACCTGCCTGCGTACCAACCAAGCCAGCGAAGTGAAAGTCTCGAACCTGCTTTTAACTGGCGCAAGAAAGCGTTTATCTTTAAAAGCTTTTCAAGATTAATTAAACTAGTATACGCTGGTCCAATCCATGTTGAGAACCTTGTGACAGACGATTCTAGATGGTCGTAGATGCAAATGTTCCTTAAATTGAATAGCTTAATAGCTTAAATGCTATTAAAAAAGCCGAGTTGGCAAAGGAAGTAGTTGTCAGGAACCAGATTTTGACACCAGATGCAAACTGGATTTCATCTTTGATGTGTCGGTCTTCTTCTTCTAGCGGACCCGACGGCTGAAACTTGACTAAACTGGTGAGCAGATTTCCTGTCGAGGCTGGCTTAGCAACAAACAAACTGAGCCTAATTTAGCGGTTCAAGTTCAAGTGAGAGATATGGCTTGCATTTTCTCAGAACCTCTTGATAAACAGTCACAGCAACAGACAAACTTCATTGTCGAAATGGTAACCCCAAAAGGGCCGAAAGAGGATATCAACTGACAACTGATTCAAAAACCTGAACCACGGTAGTCCCGGCTATTCTTCCCTTCGTTGACGTGAATTATTGGGGTGGGACAGTAACTTCGGTTGGCGCCAAAACACGTGGAGGAAATCCCACTGTCAAGCCGGGCAAGACATCTGTTACAATTGATCATAATTACTGCGTTTCCTTCATTCCAACAGATCATGGACCCCTTCATGATTATGCAATCAAGATGACTGCATGGGTATTCAAGCAAGTGACATAAAATACTAGGCTAGCTAGGCTTAGAGGCCATTTTAATATACTATGTATCTACGTGCCTCCGCTTTTATCTACCTATCTATCTACTATCTATCTATCTATCTATCTATCTATCTATCTATCTATCTATCTATCTACTATCTATCTATCTACTATCTATCTACTATCTATCTATCTATCTACTATCTATCTATCTATCTATCTATCTATCTATCTATCTATCTTTCTATTATCTGCTTAATGTAACTCTATTACATGTTATCTACCTACCTAACTCTATTATCTATCTAGCATGCAGATGACGCTGAAGTCGCTTTAGTTGCTAGGCAGGCAAATTTCTAAGAATCGCAGCCAAGCTACTTACTATCTTCAACCAAGCAAGGCATAAAATTCATTTTTTAAACCCCCTATCCCGTTACCGGTGCGATAGTAAAACGCCGAAACCGGTAAAATTTATCGATTGCCTTGATGCCTTCTAGCTTTTTTCTTAAAGCCTCGCGGGAATATTTGGGATATTTAGTTCCTAGAGCCATAGGGGAATAGGATAAATTACTAGGCTATGCGCAGCTCGATGATGATGATGACTGGTGGTGAATCAGCAATCAGCATCAGCTGGCTGGGCTGACCTCCTGCTGTGAATCCTGGCTGTGTAGTGGAATATCCTATTAGGGATTCTGCCAACACCACCTGTATGAGACGGGACCCCAACTATCCCAAATAATGTATAATATAAATTGAAATCTGAAGCAGTTTTCTATGCTGTTATAGCGATCACCGAATTCCCCCCGAGTCATCACCAGGGCCAGAACACACTCGCACACATACTGTACAATCTGCAAGGCAAAGATCAATTTCAAAATGTAAACTAAGTCGAATATATGCATATGCCAGTTGCCTATTGAAAATTATAGATCTTCTTAATACACTACTAGCTCTATGGGTGATGTTTATGTATACAATCCTGGGCTGGAAGGATAGAGATATACACACGAGCCTGAAGCTGGCACAAGAAATATTGATGTGTACAGCAAGCTGGATAGAGGGCCGGGGTTACCCTTTTAGCGAGCCTGAAATTTGGTATCTTAATCTTGAAGCGTTGTATTAATACAAGCCAATATTATAAATATCGATAGAATTACAGAGGGAGACAAAAATTATGCTTGAAGACAAATAATATCACAGGCTTAAGGGCTATGATGAGAGGGACTGTCAGAAGGTGAGAAAGGGAAGATTCTGAGACTGAGAGGGACTGTCAGAAGGTGAGAAAGGGAAGATTCTGAGACTGACTGTCAAAAGGTGAGAAAGGGAAGATTCTGAGACTGAGAGGGACTGTCAGAAGGTGAGAAAGGGAAGATTCTGAGACTGACTGTCAGAAGGTGAGAAAGGGAAGATTCTGAGACTGAGAGAGACTGTCAGAAGGTGAGAAAGTGCAGATTCAGAGACTGACAGGGACTGTCAGAAGGTGAGAGAAAGAGCAGATTCTAGGACTGAGAGGGACTGTCAGAAGGTAAGAAAGGGCAGATTCTGAGACTGAGAGGGACTGTCAGAAGGTAAGAAAGGGCAGATTCTGAGACTGAGACTGCACAAAGAACTAAAAGAAGAGTGAGATAAACTGCTCGAGGCAAAGGGTCAAGACAATTACGCTCGTATTACTGAGAGTAAATTAAGCAAAATTAGAATAAATAAAAACGTAACCAAAGCTTACTTTAAAATCTGTAACAGCCGCACATAGCAAGCTAAACAAATTTGAAGAGTTGGCAGAAATCGTAGGCGCGTTATTTCGAATATTTTCAGACATATTCTCAGACATTTTTCCGCCAATTAAGTAGCCTGAGACCACTCTCCCTAACGCCTACATTTTCCATCATTAACTGACAGACTTAATCACCGCTGTGAAAAAAGCTAAAATCGGAAATTAGACGTTCACAGCAAAAAAACCTTTGACCTCATTGAAAGATAAGGCCTCAACTACGAGCTATCTGTACCCGCATGGTTTTTATAGTCTAAAACGGAGACGGAGATAGTCTAGTAGACAAATAAATTTTCGCCAAAAATGACACTTAGAATTCAAAGTTAATGTGAAATTATTTTTTATTGATAAGGAGTCTTAATGGAGTGGAAAAAGTAAACTTGGGTCTTTAAAACTGATAAAGTGATTAAATTTAGAGTTGCTATGGCCATGGGGAAAAAACAAACTTGTGTTTTTTTATACTGCCGATATGTTGCGTAGTCTACTAAACAACAAGTCCATTTAATACAAAAATGAACACACCAAGAACTTACCATGGTAAGTTAAAAGATAAAGAATACTTTTTTAATACCGCTCTAAATATACTGAATAAGTTACTTTAAAAGTATTTAAACTATATTTTGCTGCGCTAAATTCAACCTTAAAACTGCGCAAAAAGTGCAAACCAATTAAATTAACAGCAGGAAGTATCCAACAGTGAGAGAATGCTATAAAAACAAAAAATTATTTAATTAACTCACCTCAGTCCCCAGTCCAGCTGGCAGTACAGGCCTATTGCCACGCATTGTGGTCATGGAATTGAACAGGAAATCGGCGTACAGTCTGTGATAATACGACGATTTGAAATTTGAATTTAGATCGGAGACCAAGCCGAATTGATGCTCATTTAAAGCTGTTGAATTGATCTGGCTGTGCATGCTCGCAAACAGGCTGTCAGTGCGTGTCGGCAGATTTGCAACACTGCTCTGCTTCGCTGCTTTTGCTGGCAAATAAGCAAAAGAAGGCACATTTTTTAATTACTTGCTGAAATTGTTGCTTCTTTTGATGCTTCGGACTTCTTTGTAACGATTTGCTTCAGTCGGGGGCTTAGGGAACTTAAGTTTAGGCCCTAAAATAAGAGGCTCGACCCGGAACGAGTTCAAATCCTCACTTTAAACTGCGCGAGGGAGCAATCAAATTCTACATTTAAACAAGGGAAGAACAGAAATTCGAAATCCAATCCAATCAACATAAGTGGATGACTACTTTGTGCCTTGAAGTGTTTAAATCTGCTTTCAACAAGCAGGCAACCTAAGTTAAAACCAATCTCGTATTTATCTTTTAACGCCAGGGCCACTGTGGCCTGCAGTCAGTTTTCTTCTCTGATGTGCTTTTTGCGCTGGGCACGCGAAACTGACAAGACAGGAATCTGGTTACAGTATTAACTATAAGGGTTAAATAAATATACGCGAATTTGAGAGGGGACAAGGGGGTTTGTGTGCTGCGTTTCTGTTGGGCTAGCTTAGAGGTGGTGGATGGGGTGACGGGGGCCGTGCTGTACGCACGCCAGTTTTATTATCACTATAATATGTAAAGTATTTTGTGAACGATTAAGCCAGAGCGCTGTACGATAGACGGTCGCACCCACCTCCCCCATCCGATTGGATGTTCATTATAGGGCCCAACTGTTTAAGTCCAGTTAATGATCAACTGGCTGCCCCGACCTAACCCTCCTTTTGCCCAGCCAGCCCTCCACCCCACTGGCCTTATTTATAGTATAAAGAGATGGGGGGTAGGAAGGAGGAGTCAGCCGAAGCCGGGTGGCTTTTTGTTTGGTTGTGGACTTTGTCGTATAGCTAGCTGTGTGGACTGGGGGAGCATGCGTTTTGTAAATTTTGTTGTAATTTAAGCTTTGTTTAGAATTAACGTGATCCTCATACCTACAAATACATTAATCTTCAACTACAAATAATACACCGGCTTCATTCGATTTCATCCCTCCATTAATCAAAAGCCTTCCCTGTCCTTTCAATATTCATTTGAAGGTGCCGAGGCATCATGTGATTCGTAGATTTGAATATTTAGAATTCTTCTATGTCAACGTGCGCTCATGCTTAATATTGGGCTCATAACGTCTAGGAGTCTCATATCGCTCAGCGGATTGGGTTTGCTTATTGATTCTGTTATCATCAGCTAAGTCAAACATTGATACGTCAGAGTTGGGTTAATAAGAAACCGGTCACAGCAATAATCCAAGCGTTGAATTGACTCAGGTGTTTGCTTTGCTAAATTCCGCGGCAAATAATCAAATCTGCTTTAAAATTCGATGCTTATGGTTCTTCGGCTAGCTTTTGATTTAAACCACGAGGTCCAGTATCAGCATCTGTCCGTATATTGAGGCTCTTAAGCTTGATGGTTTGCTAGCAGATTTGACGTCACTTAATTCTTTATTCGATCATTTTTAAAGCTACATACAGTAATATTTTTATAAGTTATCCCACCGTTATTATGAACAAAAATTTAACGACCAACAACGCTACTTAAAGTAGAGCAACAAGGGACTTAACTGCATCGCGTAACAATAAAAATAATGATGGTTTTAGTTTCATACCATTGGATTTTGGAAATTGAATTGCCTTGTAGGTAAGCGAAAAAAAATTTAAAAAATTATAGCATTGAGTATATTCGGAATTAATAAAGCTAAAGTTACTTGGCTTACCTGAATGGACAGTAGTAGCAGTTGAAAATCCAATATTAGTTTCGCCTTAGCTCCACCGATTCTCAGAAGTTTGAGTCTTGTATTGTCAATTGGGTGAGCAGCTCGCACTCTGCATTGTTCCACTTCATATAGCTGGGCTGCGGACCCCTGTATGTCACGTGTGCTTATACTTGGTCCGCGACCAAGTTCTTCCTGAGCAGATTTTTACGCAAATGAATGAAATCGCAAATCCACTGTCCCCCCATATTGCATGAGTCATCGCTTCCATAGCGGCGAAGCAGTAACTGCTCAAGACAGCTTTTATTCCCTTCAATAACCCTAAAAACGGGTTGGTTGAAGCAGTCAACAATGCGGCTTTTGGCATCGGGGAAGAGTGAGTCGAATATTGGCGCATTCTCGTGACGCGTCAAATTACTTACCCTCCAAACGGTACGCGGACATCCGCGCGTATTGCGTGAGATTTCTTCAAATCATGCAGCTTTGGTCTTAGCTAATAATGTACGAGTAATCTAGAAACATTACGGGCTTACATGTTATGTAGCTTCATGTACTTAAACTGTAACTGATCGTTCAGCAAGCATTTGTAGATAAGTTGCTTTTGAAAGAAATTGCTACTTCCAGTAGTTAAGGATATTATTCCCATAGCTGGTAACACTCCTCGGATACTTTTGAGACATCCAATTTTAAGACAGAAGCTTAAATTAAGTGTCAGCTTGAGTTAGATCCGAACAGATAGCGGAATTCATCTGGTTTGACTTATTAGTCCCTAAATAATTAATAATTGATTACACCTGTCCCAATCGGACCAGATGTGCAGCCAACAGCACAGCCGCAGCTATTGTGCGGCACTTCTGAAGACTGCGTACAGCTGTTCAGTCCATGGACTGGGGGGACGCCACACCCACCTTTCAATCACCCTATCTGATGCTGGTACCCATTTAACAGCTGGGTGAACTGAAGCAATGCAGAGTTAAGTGTCTTGCTAAATGACACAAATTGTACCAGTGGAGTCGGGAATCGAACCCCCGACCTTCAAGTTGTGAGTCCGATGCTCTAACCACTAGGCTACAACCCCTGCGCAATAGAATTATGGTTAACGGTTTTAGGTGCTTTGAGTCATGACTCATGATTTGGTTGGCACAGAAATAATCGTAGACCACTTTCGTTGGCAGCAACTCAGTGAGCAGTGAGAGGCACAGTGGCAAGCTGTAGAACTGTTAAACGGGACCAGAATGACTCACATGGTTTGAGTGGACTTTCTGCCGATTCATAGCTAAACTCTGTGGTCAGTTCTAGCTCTGTTAAAGTGGTAACACTAGCGTGCACTTTTATGCTGATAGACACATAAAGTTTTCTTTTAAGGCTTTGACAAATCTAGAGTTAATGCTTTTCTTGTGTGTTGCTAGCAACAATCAGTATTTCAAGAGTCATTTAATAATTAAAACTTTTCGCAAATTAAAAAACTGCAGAGAAAACAAAGCGAATTAATCAAGAGCAAGGGGTTGAAAAGCTCTAAAGTTTAGTAAATATGCTCACCTACTGATTTATTAGCAATCAAGGTTACAGAATCAATCATAAACAGGCTGCAGGAGTCGGATATAGTGTCTTACATGGTGCAGGAAAAGATAGATAAGTAGAGATTACTTTAAGTAGCTTCTAGCGAAATTGCAGAAAATTTTTTTCTGACTGAAAAATTACGCAAAAATCTATTGTTATAAAATGACCATTTTCTCCATTAGTAATGGTTGACAACTGAATTACAATATTTTTACTTCAGGAATGAATGAAGCTACCTCACGTCTATTCTTCAAATTGGCAGGTTCTTGATGACAAAAAGTGTGAAAATGATCAGTAAAAGTGGGTTCCATAGCATCCTATAGCTTAATTATTTTGCTGCTACAGCTAAACACTTGGTGTAATATAGGGAATCATGAATGGGAAAAACGCTTGGTCATTAAGCAGCATAAATCTAGATAAAAATTAGTGGACTGTAATTATTACGTAACATTAAAACACTCAGTTAGCTTTAATCAACAAAACTGCTTGAAAATTTAATACTGAATTGAGATATTGCGCCACCAAAAAACACAGTGGAACCACTTAGAGATGCTTGGCATAGCTCACACAGTTTCACGACAGCAGAGGAGGTACAACAGACCTGAGATCTCAGTCTCATGATCTTGATCTCAAAACAACACAACGAAAAACGCTATTCAATTATATTGCTCTTAGTTTGTTTCCCATCTAAAAAATGGTAGTTTTCTTTTAGTCATTGTTTGTAAAAACCAACTCGAGGTAAAAGCATATAATAGAAATATTGACATAATCTCAATGTGCAGTGGTGAGGAAAAAAATTCATCAGTTAATTAACTCGTGTCTAAACGAGGATAAATATTTTTATATAAGCTGGCGACAAACTTTTTTTTCAAATTTTTAAAAAGCAGAGCTGAAACCTTGTGTGACTAGCAGAGAAATAAATAGGGGAAATATGCAGGTTGAAGTTTTTGAATTTGCTTTCAATTATTACACTAAAGCAGAATCAAAGCAGAAACACGCTTATTTATAAAATAAAGAGTAGCGCAGAAAGATGTACACGATTCTCTGCCATGCCTGAAATCATTGCGTCTTTGTTTCAGCCAATCAAGGCAGGGAGAGCCAGTAGAGTAAAATTGCATGAAAAATAAATGAGTACACAAAAGTACAAACTGATTTAAAATGGTCCTGTAAATTGTTTCGATTAAAAGTATCGAATTCCGACTAGAAAAAAATTTCGCAAGCTGCATGCACTACTGATAAAACTAAGTAAATGACTAGCTTCAGAGAGTTGGTCCATCTTAAAATTCCTTTCGTAATCTGTTCGAGTCAAGAAATTCTTTAAAAGGTTACAGAGCAGAGCCTATAAAGCGCCGGCATACAAGAGTTAAATTAGTCTTTTAGGAGCATTAATTGAAAAAAGTCAAAACTTGCATTGAAAGCATGGGAGCTGGTTGTTGGTCTAAAGTTTCTCCTTGATTTTCAGTAGCTCCCATTTAGATCAATTCGCTACTGCTTCCAGTATGCTCATAAATTTGAATATCAATAGTTCGAAGATCTGGAAAAAAATGGAGTTGTAATTCGCAATTATTACTCATGAGTAGCACACTGTAATCATTGCATGTAAACGCATAAGAATGGTTCGAATGCTTTATTTGTTTTGTTTTTGAAAAAGACTTTTAGGCTGTGTTTCTCATTGAATTTCAAACCAATTTTATGAATTTGACCGTAAAACACCAACAATCCAAGTAATTAATATTTCTGATTTTAGAGCCTTTCGTTTTGGATCTATTTTTACTGGCAACTAAAATAAAAGCAAGCACAATTACGTATGAGTTAGATACATAGACGTTTTACAATGCAGTCTACATATGCACAACAAACTTTCATATTGGGGTCCAGTTATAGACGTTAACCGTCTTTATAAATCTGCTAAAAAATCCCAGTTCTTCCTAATTCAAAAGTTCGGAACAATATCGACACAGGAAGAAAATTTTCCACATAACGACGAAATGAAAGAAAAATTAGTTAAAAAACAACTCCTATAAACACCTTTAAGTTGGTAAGAGTGTAAGAAGCCTCTAAGAACATGTTATCCAAGAATAACTGACAGGATGGTGAATATGTTGCATGACAATTGCTTACTGATTTCATGCACTGTTTTGACCCTAAATCAAAGGACAGAATAACTTTTATTGAAAGTTGAGCTGAAAAAAACTTATCTGCGAGGAGCTATCCTTTGAGTTTGAGCTGCAAGAAAGTGATCGAGTCTTGATTATGAGCTTAGTGACATGACATTATACACGTGACCGTCACACTTATCTATACAAACAACGATAGAAAAATTAGATGAAAAGAACATTGCTGTTTTTCTCTAGATTTTACCAATAGGGCGGACAGCCCCTTGCTGCTCAGTCAATACTGCAGACTCCATCTTCATCGCGAATGTCTCAATGAACAAAAAATAATACAATTTTGGTAGCACCGTATGGGAGGCTGGAGTGGGACTTCGACCGCTAACGCCTGCTGTGTTTTGGGATAATTTTAGTTCATGGAATTTTTAGCCTGAATATTGTAGGATGGAATGAGGTGAAAGTACTTTCAGCCTCTTGCATTGTTTAACGAGAAGCTGGCTAAAGAACCAAGTCTCCCGCAGTTGTAATAAAAGTCGGGTAACGGTAAAATGAGGCAGTCAGACTTGCAGCAGTGATATTGCTAAAACGCGTTTCATTATAAACCTCATCACCATTTAATTATTAATGGAGTGTCGCAAGGCAAAAAAGGGAAAGACAAATAAAAGTCTCACTGAGCCGCCGGGTTCAGAATAATTGTAAATTAATAAATGTAACAAAATTTCCAACGCGACTATAGCAGTTGAGAACAAATTAGCTTCTACTTAAGTACTTTATGAGACTATTCAACTCTGACTGTACAAATTTAAGATAACTTTATGCTCAAAATGCACGAACGTTTCAGTCTGATGTTAAAGTGGAAATTTTTGTGATCCCAAAGTTCACATGCTTGCACTCTGTTAGATAGTGTCATTACTAATGAAACTTACCGAGCAGCTTGTGAAGATGGGCCTTAATAGGGCCGGCCTTCTCCCTTGGGCCGCTTTAGCTGCACTTTTAGCCGTTTCATGCCGATCTGGAATCCGTTCATGGCCTGAATGGCGGCGGCGGCGGCGGCGGAATTGTCGAAGCTGACAAAGCCGAAGCACTTGCTCTGGTTGGTGGCCCGGTCCACGTACACCTTGGCGGAGATCACCGTGCCAAAGGGGGCGAACATCTGGGCCAGCTCGCAATCGCCGAACTCCTGCGGCAGATGGTAGATGAACAAGTTGCAGCCGTCGGGTCCGGTCAAGATGAACTCCTTGGAGCCGTCTTTGTGCTGCACAGGCATTGACATCGCCTGCTGCGTCAGCGACATGAATGGCGCGGCTGCGTAGGCGGCTGCAGCGGCGGCGGCCGGGTAGCTGGCTGCGGGGTCGGCAGGATAGGCAGCTGCGGGTTGACGGAGTGAACAACCGATGCGTTCATTTGGTAAAACTGACATCTCACTGGTTGATTGTCATGGTAAGCAGATGTTATGCATACCAGCTCACACGAGGCATGCTTGTATGGGTGTCGGGGGTCTATGTACGTTTTTGCTAAATTCTCTCCGTTGGTAGATTATTGGAGTAGGTTTCTTAGAAACTGCTCAGTGTTTTGTATTCATGTATCATATGCTTTAACGAACCTTCATTGCCAACGAGAGATTATATTGGAAATTTTCTAGAAAATTTCTAATTAAGAGTCGCGGGCCCCTAATGCATAAGGCAATGGGAAATTTTTTAATAATTTTGCATCGTTATGCATAGGAATAGGCCAAGCTGATGAGGAAGAAACGTTTTCCCGGAAAATCAATCAGATTTTCATCTGAGGAAAGAGGATTAAAAGCGAACCGCAGGGAATTATGGTCAGAAACCGCTGAAACTGAAGTCCCTTGAGATCTATCGACATGCTCCAGGCTCTGCTTTCGATAAACACTCCACATTAGCCAAGTATTTATAGCTGCAATTCAAGACATGCAAACGAATTTCTGCATTAAAAAAAACGTCAGATTTTTATTATGATAGCTCACCGATTCCCGAGTAGGGATGCACAGCAGCTGAATACACCTGGTGCAGTGGATCGGCTCCTAAAATGTCGTGACAGGACAAAAAAATTGAATATAAGAGCTGATTTTGATGACTGACTATTGTTCCTGTCAATCAAAATGGCGCACTGCTTTCATTCTAGATGATAAACTCTATCCACTGAAACTGCCTTTCACTCGCACTCAGGTTGCACTGCTCACCAGCTCCGTTGATGTACTGAGCAGGCATACCGCTAGTGACCGCATACAGCGCAGCCGCCGTATCAGCTGAAGCAGCAGCCGCAGCGGCAGCCGCTGCAGCCGCGCCGTTCACAGCAGCTGCCGCAGCTGCCGCCGAAGACAGGGACTGCTGCTGCTGCTGCGGCAGGGCACCACCGCCAGAGCTGACGGGACTCAGAACTGTAGCCTGGGTGGCCGATGTCAGCGAGGTGTGCCCTCCGCCGCCTCCGCCGCTGCCTGGATTGGCCACCGTTGAGTTCAGAGCCGGTGTGAGACCGCCTAAGCCGCTTGACTGGGCAGCGGTGGCGCTCTGCAGCTGGATGGCGAGCGCCGCCACCGGGTTGATGTAGCCGGACGACTGAAGATTTTGAGATGGATTAAACAATATTAAACAGTCTATATGAAGTCAACCTTGAAGAACCTTCAATGCAATAGCACCCACCTGAGGAAACGGTGCGGCCACGGGGTTTAACTGACCAGCCACACCAGCCAGTCCGGGTGTAATGAGGCCCAGGGGGCCGACCATCTGCTGCAGCTTGCGCAACTGTCGCTCCTTCTCGTTGTCGGCAAATTTCACCACGATGGAGCTGCTAGCGCCCTGGGTGTTGGTTTTAAAAAGGGACCGATGCTTTCAATTAATAAAAACTACCAAAGATAAGGGATAACAATGATCGATAGAGAGTGTAGCTTGGCCCATTTTAGTTGCCATGCCCTCTGCAACTGTCCCCTGTCCCCTGTGACTAATTTACAATGTCCCTCGAAATATTTTGATCTTTTTTTCCTAAATAATGTTGTCGATATCATTTGCGTGTTTCACTGTTTGGAGTACCTACATAAATTATGTAAACTTTAGTACGCTAAAAATAACCACAGTCCAAATGATGAAAAAACATTGACGAAATCCTGGTCCTCCCCGAGCGTGGCTAATCCTGCATTAGTCGATATACTCAACTAGAAATGCTAGATTTTCACGATTTTATTATTTTTTTCAAAACGGGATCATTTTTTAAAAGCAGGAAGCGACCGCGCTTCCTATTGAGCGAGTGAGTGAGAGCAGCGAGAGCCCCGGGATCTCAGCAGGCGGGTGGGTGGGTGATTTTACGGCCACACGCCACCCTCCACCCCCCCCTCGCAGCGCGGTCGCTGGCGTTTCAGTGACTCAGGAAGCCGTGCGGACGGCAGCGCATTGTGCAGCTGTCACGGCTGCTCATGTTGATGCCAGATAAAAAGAGACATACGCAGGGATTGCAGATCAGAAAGGATGGGATCAAGGGCTAAAAATCAAAATTTACAATAAAACTGAGGCCCTACGCGCCTGTTTCTAAAACGATAGCTGGACAGAGGAATATGCGCTCAGATTGATTGAAAGCAGCCGAGTCCTGCGATGCCTGCGATGCGATGCGAGTAAATTTCGTAAAGGAACTTGTCTTCTTGTAAAGGAAGATTTTATATCAAACCGCTGATTAATCGATAATTTTGATTCTCTTTGAAGTTGAAACCTTTCGTATCTTTAAAGTGAATCTTTCGGTTCTGTGGAAGCATTTGTGGCATTTTATGGGATGAAATCAATACTGCTTTAATATTCGATCAACGCTTGCACCGAGATAATGTCGTCATCGACTCTCAAGCCACAGTTTCTGTAGGCAGTATGCAGGGGCAGTACCTCGCATGTCATCTGAAAGCCAAGGACACCTCAAGTAGAAGACGGGACACTTCGATTCTTGGAAAGTTTTTCAAGTCCGATTTTCGCGAAAAAATGCACTGCTGAGATACGAAATTTGCAGCATTTTGACATAAAAAATTTAAGATTGCGCTCGATTGGAAGCAGATGCAAATCTGTTCTTTTGAAATGTGTTTCCTGCCTTCTTACTCTATCGAACTAGATACGTCTTAATTTGTGGTAAATTGATCTTCTTATTATTTTTATTGATATTGATTCACTTTGGTCAAAACCAACTAAAAGACTAATCGCCCATCCATAGGGAATCGGACATTGACATGTGACTGGACCAGCAAAACTATCCAAAGTACTGATTGATGGAAATGTTCTTTGAATAACACAGAATTAATTAGAAGTGGATCAGAACCTGCCCAGCTGGTAAAAATACCATTTTATTGAAACAATGTAAAAGTCAATATTTCACAAATAAAAGGACACGCATAGTTCGACAGAGTAAGAAGGCAGGAAACACATATCAAAAGATGAGATTTGAATCTGCTTCCAATCGAGAGCAATCTTTAATTAAATGTTGTGTATTTTTTCACAAAAATTTGAATTAAAAAACTTTCTAAGAAACGGAGTGTCCCGCCCTTTTACTTAAGTTGTCATTGCTAAAAGCATGCAGCTAATAAATAGCGATAAATAATGTGCTTTGAAGATGAAATTTATGGTTAGTACAGCGCCAACTTCTCTCTACAGTGCTTCGCCTGAAAAAACACAGAAGAAATCATAGCTGACTCACCGGCATAGTTTGGCTACCGTGCAGATTGTTAATAGCACTCTGAGCCTCCAGGTGATTGCTGTATTTGACAAAAGCGCAACCTTTGCTAGCCCCGTTCTGGTCGCGCAGGATGGTGCACTCCTCAATCTGACCGTACGGTTCGAATAGGCGTCTGACTTCGTCCTCGGATTGCTGCTTGGACAGCATGCCAACGAACAGCTTGCGGTCGTCTGCGGTGAGGTTGTGATGAGTTTAGTTTTTAAGTGTTTCTGACTTTGCCATTGGATTTTTTTATCTTAAGAGAGCTTTGTTTGAATAGTTAAAAAAAATTACCTGTTATATGGTTTTAGAGGGCAAATCTTTAAGCGTCTAATGCTTGTATTTTCAACTCTTTCATCTTTCAATCATGCTAACAAGGGTTTCGAATTTGAAGCTTCTTTCACCCGGAAAGCTAGCGTCCCCTTTAATCAGTGACGTTAAGTCAAGGTATAACCCGGCTTATTAATTATAATGCTTTTCAATCCATTTTCGAACAAAGAATCGAGGACTTGGGCAACGGGGAAAGGTAAGCTGCGAATCCTTTTTAAAGCCGACTGTGACAGGTGGGCCGAGATCCTATCTAGCCTCGAATTTTGCTGCATTAGGGAAAAAATAATTAGGGACGCAGAAGCCTGACTTTGAAATCCTATGATTTCCTGCTGGGACAAGGTAAGTTCCCTTCGCTCTCGGCTTACTACTAGAAAACCCGACCCCTCGAGGCGACGGGTGGGAGAGTGACTCACATTATTCCTTCTTAAGCCAAAAGACAGAGAGCACGTCAGCACGAGACGTCTCAGTCAGGGGGGAAGAAGTATTCTGATCGGGGTTGCGTCATCACCACAGATGAAGGAGAGGAAAAGGAAGGAGAGCTTCACAGCCGTGTCAGGATACTCGTAGGGGGGAACAGTGTGAGAGAGGTTTTCGAAATTATGGGCCTCTGTCGGTAAGCAGCTGAGAATTACATCTAAGACATAGACAAAGATGTCGGGGAGCTCAGGTCTGCTTTCAGCATTCATTACTCATTCATCCACTGTTTGAGAGATCTTATTCAACATTGGTAATATTTTCTCTAGATGAGGCCTCGCTACGTGACCCCTGTATGGGAAGACACGGCGTTTCCCTTTGCCTTCACTCCCCAGCGTATGCGCTTTGATCCGTCAGAGTAAAAAAACGAGACTTGAGCTCTTTCAAAGCCTAGGATAAACGAAAAGCTCTGGCTTTGAGGCAGTTCCTCACAAAAGGAAATTCAGATAGCAAAGAGACTTAAAAGCAACAGATTTCTTTCTCACTGTAGTACTGCTTGACTACATTTAGAAGGTAAAATTTACGGTACTACTCCCCGCAATTATTCAATTCGACTATTTCAATTTCATGTCTTTTAAGCGGCTCAGTTTAGGTAGTTCTCACCTTCGTGTCCAGGTAAATTTGCCAGCTGGTATTGAATCAGTTTCACCTTGTCCATGTTGCAATGCATTGCCTGAGAGACGTCAAAAAGTTTGCCATTGTGATGCTGCTGCTGCTGCTGCTGCTGTTGCTGTGGCAGACCAAAGTCCATGGCTTTGGGTAGCACCTGAGCCATGCTCATGGCGTGCTCTGCAATCATCATTTGCTGGTGCTGGCTCGCTGTCTCTCTCAAGCAAAAATAATATTCTTTTTTTCTAAATTGCTTGCTTCTCTAAGTCCTCTCGGTCTGTTTCAAGGCAAAATCCTTTCTGTGGAGCTCCAACACCGAATCTGGTCCAACACACTCGCTGCTGTCGTTTATTTTTTTCACCGAAAAATCCGCTTCAACGCTCCGCTGATTTCTTTATTTCGTGTGTTGCTTTAGCAGCTTCTCAGACTCTCTCAAGCTCTCGATTTCTGGTTGGCCTGCTTCGCGTGGGAGAAAAATTTCCTTTACAACTGGGAGATTTTTTGCAGCCACGGGAACAACAAGGAGACGCAGAGACGGTTTGGTGCACCCGTTTTTGCTCACCGGAGAGAAAGTGGAAAAATAAATTTATTGGCTTATAGCGTTTGACGACAGCGGGGTCAACAGTCTGGGAAGAAACGGTGTCACAGCACTCGGCTTGTTGCTCGCTCTACGAGCACAGGCAATATTTTACGAATCCTATATTCTCTGCTCGCCTAATGAAGCAGCCACTGAAGGGGCTTTGTTTTCTGTGCTCGAAGCTGTTATTGAGAAGCGAGCGGCGCTCGGTTTAAAGCCAGGTTGAGGTGGGCGAGGTCTGTGCGGGGAGTCTGGCACTGGGGCAGTCTTTTTATCGCGGTTTGAGTCGTGAGCGTTTGAGGAAGAGGAGCTGCAGTCTGAGGAGGTTGGAGGCAGCGAGGCAGCTGAGCGCGGGCGACCACCCCCGAATCAATAGAAGTTTCCCGGGTCCGTGCTATGAATAAGCCAGGCGCCCTACAGTCTGATCCTATAGGGATGGGGACGAGGATGAAGGGTGACGGGAATGAGCTTGGGATCCACTGGCTGGCCAGCCCATTCCCCACCGTGCGAGCTCCTCCCCAATTCCTCGTCTCTTTCTGCCTGCACGCGTTAGGAGACAGTTCTGGCTTTGGATTTGAGCACTGCTTAGGTCTCCACCCCTCTCCCCCCTCAGGGCCGCCTCAACCTCGTGGATTCGCCAGCCGCCTCGCTCGGGAGGATGTCGTGCGGAGAGGAGAAAGAGGCGAAATGCAGGCCTTGCTCTTCTCGGATTCTCGTTCTGCCTTCAAGGCTTCAAGATTCTGTCCTCCTGCATCATACCTAAGCTTGCGAGCATCCACCAACCCAGCTGACCTTGTTGCCTGCCCCTCCCTCATCGTCTCATCCCTTCCTGATCTCATGGAATTCTGGCTGATGTCTCCACCCTCATCATCATTCATTTCCGATTGCCACAAGCCCGACTAAAGACTTTTCAATTCTGAAAATCATTATAATTGGTCAAGCTGTCAAATCTGTCATGTCTGTCCATGCGCTCCTAAGTCACATTTGGCACGAAAAAATGTCGAAGACTTTGTGCAGCCACAATCCGAGAAGCAGAATTAATGCTTGCCTCTTTGATTCCTTAAAATTCATGTGAAAGAGTTTTTTTAATAAAAAAAGTAAATGCAGAAGTTTTTATCCAGATTCGAGAGAGAGCGCAGCAAAAGGGACTCGAGTAGCTGCTCCGATAGCTCTTCGATGGAAATGAGACGGAAACAGAAACTGCACCAGTCTGTTATTCTTTTGATGCTTCGTTCTGCCTCTATTTTTCTGTCTCTGCCGCTCTCTCTCCGCATTCGCTTTTCCTCTAGAGCGACCTGGGAATTTCGACTTAGTCGAGTGAATGCTAAGAGGGGGATATAAGGCAGGCAGAAGGATGAACAGGAAACAAGAGGGGATATTCCCTTTGCAGGATGGACTCATATACTCCCAAGTCTGTCCGTCTGTCCGTCTGTCAGTGTCTTTCCATACGTCTCTTTGCATTTCTGCCTAATTCCATCAGGATGCTCAGCGTGAGACTGCGCTAGTCCAACCCTCCCGCTTCTCGCTATTCCCATCTTATTAGCCTTTCATTGCGGCCCGGTGCAGCGCTGAATTCAATGAGTTTGGCCATTCAATGCAGCCAGTCTGTCCGTCTGTCTGCTAGCCGACTGTATCAAATTTCTACGAGCCCGGGTATCCATCGCTACCCATGCGCGCAATAAGTCTCGGATGTAATCCTGTTTCTAGTTTACTGTCCGCCCAAGAGCTGCAGGACAGGATGGGTCAGAAACGGCTTGGAAACGAATTCTTGACTCTCTCTCTCTCTCTCATGTAGAGCCTCACTTGTACAAGGGAGACCCGACTTGCTATTGGAGTCTTGGATTTCCCTGCGAAACCGGCGACCCCCCAAATCCCAGGGCCGTCTTCGTTTGCTCCGGTGGGTTTATTTTATGACCGTCATCTCGATCAGAGCCCCTGCGCTTGTCCTCCTCGCGCTGCTGACACCGGAGCGCCATAATATTGCCATTGTAACGGGACGCGAGGAGAGACAGAGAAAGCACGAAGGGGATGACAAGCGTACGTGAGCTGCCAGAACGCCGAGGGGATAAGGCTGCGTCGTGGGAAAAAAACAGGGGAGAAAGAGGGAAAAAAGAGCGGGGAAGCGGTTTTTAAGGGCAAGATGTTGCTGTGGAGGAAGCGATGCCTGCGTATGGGGAAAAAGGGGGGCGCGTGAGGCACGGCGGGGGAGTCGGCAAGATAAATCACGGGCAGAGGGGAAGCCAGGGAGTTGAGAATCGGGAACTCGACTGCTCACAGTGCTCAGTGCCCCCCTGCCCTTCCTAGCCAGTTTCTTCATTTCAGAGAGAGGTTTGAAACGTTTTTTATTCAGAGCAGAGGGGAAGATTGAGCAGAGAAAAAGACAAGCGAGTTCGCTGCGTCTGACAGCTTGAATTTCAGCGCAGATTCGAGCTCGTCCCCCCTTTAACTCTTGTTTTCTTTCTAATGCTCTGCTCATCTTAAAGCCTGCTCCTACAGTTTCTTAAATTTTGCTGGCTAAAAGACAGAAAAGCAACAACAATTCGCTTATTATAATAAAAGATGCTGCATTTTTGCTGGCTCGTTCAATAGAGAATTTTGTTTTTATTTTGATTTAATTTTTTACTCTTATTGACATTCATATGCAGCTAAAAGTTTATGCGCCTACTCTAAGTAGGCTAGTAAGAATGGTTACTATAGTTATCAATTGTTGAGCAATAATTAGTCTGTGGGACTGTTGACTGGAGCAGGGCGAGGAAAAGAGATCGAAATAGAGTGGAGCAAATGAAAATGAATATGAGGGGGATTTTTCGCTGCTAAAAAAATCGAGGCGAAACCGTGCAATAAATGGGAAGTGAGGTTGAGCCAGATGGGAGCGAGAAAAGTGGATGCCTTCGGAAAAAGCTTTTCGCTTGGGTTGCCTCAAGCAGAAAGAGAGAAAGCCGGAGGAAGCAAAAGTCTCATACAGCCCACAAGCAGAAGTGTGGCAAATGGAATTTGCTGTTCGCACGGTTCAAAGATGGGCTGGGAGCGGCCGCTCCACCTCTCCCTCTTTTCCCTCTCTCACCCTTCGTCTCTCGATCTCGCCTTTTCGGGCTTCTCGGCACCAAACGAAAGTGAACGAGACGTCACTGAGCTTAGAAATTGGCCCGCCCGCCTGCATACGCAATTTGGCCGCCTCAAATTATAGCCCGCAGCGGTGCCTCGCGTCCTCCTTCGGGGGGCTCGCCTTGATCAGCCGCCACCCCATGGACGTCTGCTGCCTTTCCTCATCAACACTTTCCCGGCTTCTATATGTAGATTACTTTTGCCTTTTCAGCCATCGCGTGTCATCTTGGAGTCGCCCCCCCCCCCCAGGAGCAGGTCCGGACAGCACGCCAAGAATATTCAAGACAGCAACGAAGGAAAATTTTGCTAGACATAAAATCCTCACTTTTCAGTATTTGCAAAGTCTCAATGTCACTCATTGTATTTCCAGCTCCCACATTGATAATAATCGCTGGATAAAAATGAGAGGCCCAAACAGCTGCAGGTGGGTAAGAGCCTGGGATTTAAAAAGTAAAAACCCTCTAACCTGTCGCTTATTCTACTGGGATGTTATCCTCAAAATAGCAAGCTCAACGTCGCCCAGTTAACGAGATAGTTAAGGTCTATATCTGAGGCTTAGTAGTGCAAGCACTATGGTTTCTATGAATGTGGCCAGACGCATCCGTCATCACTTGCTGAAATCCCTCTTTGTCTTCATCAAATTTCAAATGCTAAAAACCTTAGAGAGAAAACAACGGAACCCAAACTACACGCGCGCAGCATTCCAGCAAGGCCGAGATGAGACAGAAGGTTGCCTTGGATTAGCAATTTTCAGGGGGAGGGGTAGGACTAGCTGCGGCAAGAGACCGGCCGTGGGGGTACTGGGCTGTTCAGAGAGAGAGGTACGTCAATTATTTACAAGCCCAGGGAGGCACGCCACAGTGACATGATACGAGAACTGGACAAGAAGGCTCCGAATCGAGAGCATTTTAAAATGAACGAACAGCAAGTTCTGTGGCGAGCCAAAGGATTAGTCCTCGAGCTCCGAATCCCAGGGGCACGCAATGAAACGGCAGGGCAGTGCCTCCCCCTTCATTTTCTGCGAACCATTCACCCATTTTTATCATTTAGGAACAAAGCATAGTTGCCTGAAGATAGTCAATTTTGCTAGCGAAAATATGATAGCAGCCTTTATTTATCATCGTGAAGAAGAACCTAATATTGAATTGTTATCCAGGGTTGCATGGAAACAAACGCATCAAAGGCTTCGAGCCGGGAAAGGTAGCTCTTAAATTAGATTGCCTCTCTAGACTGCATTTTATTTATTTTTTAGCCATCTTCTAAGCATATTCTTCATGTGCTTCATGTCAACCGACACAAGGGTCCATTAAATGAGGGCACACAAAATTTTACGAGAGTAAAGGCTTCATAAAAAAGCCAAATCTTTACTCCATCAAATAGGGATTCAAGAGGATTCATTTTCCCATTTTATCTTTTTTATTCGAGGGAAATACCTTGATGCTCATTGCTAAACTGCTTTTAAGAATGACCCTTTAAAATTCACCTAAAAAAACATGAAAACTCAAAAAATTCGATTGTAATATAAAAAAACGAAGAGTACTTACCGGAACGAGGCTCGCTGTCAGCTGGTTTCACTTGCAACGGTCGAGCCATCTGAGATGGACAAACAAGGGTAATTTAATTTTAAATTAAAGTAATTTAAATTACGAAAATAATGTTAAATCATGCATACTGCAGCTTTACAAAATTTTCTAATCACTCATTACTAAGATTGCTTTCTGATATTCAATTAATCATAATTGTACACCAAACCATCTGGTGAGTGAATTCCTATCTACTATTGGAAAATCATTTTCAGCCACATTTGTGATCCCATTTTAACCGGTTCATTTCCTCTCTACTAAGTGTATGGCCTGATGGCTGATGTATCTCACACTCGCTAGCAGCATGTTCCCGCCAGCGCTTCCGCCGCCGCCGCCGCCGCCGCTGCTGCCAAAGAAGCTGCAGGCGCTTCTTGTGGCCGGTGAGCAAGGCGACAACAACAGGCCGTAGCCCGGTTCGAACTGCAGATCCGTCTTGCTGCCTGCTGGGTCTCCACCGCCTGACTAACTGGACACTGGCCGAAGCGCTGAGTTATGTTATTCCTGAGCTAGCCTGCTGCACTAAACCTCCAGGGCTGATATTGATGGTGACAGGAGAATGCGGATAACGGAGACGGCAAACTGAGTCAGAATATGAAAAAAATAGGAATCAAGAAGAAAAAGCAGCATGGCGCTAAGAGTATCCGGAGAGTGAACGAAGCTCCCTAGGTTGGTGAGATTGGGAGTGACGGTTGGCTGTTGGGATCTCCTGAGCCTGGGATTGGGCCGCCGCGTGCGCTAGGCTGAGCTGACAGCTGAGCGGTGCAACAGGGCCTGCGCTAGGTAGAAATTGAGCCGTCTGGGGATGGATCCGGAGATGAGAGGGCGACCTGATATGAGGCCGGATCTTCTCCGGGCTTACTTTTTTTGGTGAAATGCAGGCGCGGGGAAGACACGCCGCAGCCGACGCTAGCGGGGGTGGAGGCAGCTACTCAAACTCTTTGGCGCTCAACAGCAGAAAGAAGCGAGAGGGGAGAAGCAGCAGCTGCCTCGGTTTTCCCTTACTTCTTGGTCTCTCACCGCGCCTTCCTCCGGGGGGATCCGGCTTTAGGAGCTGCGGTTATCCCGTATCCTTCTGCTCCTAATATCCCCACACCCAGGCTCCTCTGCCCTATTTTTTCAAGCTCAAGCTCCTCACGTACCAAGGAGATGGTTAAAGCTAGTGAGGAGAAGCTACTGTAGTATTCTCTTGCTGCTGAGTAAGATGGAGCGATGCTTTTTCATTTAAAGGCCGGTTGATTGCCAGGCCAATTTTTTTGCGCTTGATATTGAAACTTTTTGATGGGAATATGCTGCCTTCACGGACTCATATTTGCATCCTCTTCTGCTGTAGACAGATGAATGCCGTATAAAACAAGAGTTTGAACAATTTTGTGTGGGCTTTAACCTTAAGTAAATCTAACAGGAAATGCGAATGCAAACAGCAGCTAAGCCAGCCAGAGCTGAAGATAAGGAATCAAGCGGGAACCGCATAGAAACAAGGGAATTAAGGCTGAAGGGTGAGAATCCCACGGGGTGGCGAGATATTGGGAGGTTTGGTCTGACTGTACAGTAGAAGGCAAGAGGGGGCTTCTGGGACAAAAAATTCGACATTTTACATATATGCCTACCAATAACTAACATATCCTCGATTACTTGAAAAAAGAGGGGGGTCTCCTCTTAAAATGCTTTTCCCCCCAGGACATAAAATTTAGCCTAAATTTATTATTCCAGGCAATTAACAAATGGGGTTTCTGGGACAGAAAAAAAATTGCTATTTTTCATATCCTCGAGATGTTTTTGACATTTTTATTAATGGGGCTTCTAGGACACTGGGATTAAAACCCTGGTTATCCACCCTAGTTATGCGCTGATCGGGGTACTCACCCAAAAATTTTTTTTTTTTAATTTTCAATAAAAAATGTTTCCGACCGTTTCTCCAGGATCTTACTACGAAAAATCTCACCCTCAGTTCAAGTCTCGGTATCGTTGCAAATGGGAATGTGAATTTTATATGAAAAAATATTGGCCTAATGTCCCACTAACTATTCCGAATCTTAATCAGGCAGTTAAGACTCACTGGTACCGTTTGCACGGGGTGATTATTGGTGATTACGACAGCTATTACAACTTCGCTGAAATTATTAATCAGTTGTAATTTGTTTTTTTATTTTTTTCTCACATTCTTTCAATGATAATTCACAGTTTTTATCTCGTATATTTATTGTTTAGCTTTAAAACAAAAAGAGATTACTGAAAGTAGTCAACTTCCAAATTTTTCAAAAAAAAAATGGCCTTTTCTGGAAATCCAGATTTTTTTCCAGATATTTTTTTAGTAAATTATTTGTTAATGGAGGGCTTCACCAGCGCCTCAGAAGTCACGGAGGAACTCTCCATAGCCTCAGTAGTCTGGGAAAGCAATTCGTCATCGTCCTCTCCCTCGAAATTGATCGTGATGTCCACTTCGAGCAGGGAGGAGAAGTTGACATCGTTTGCAGCTTCCTTTTCGATAGCCGTCTTATAAGTCAGCAGGGTTTCGAAAGAATATCCAGAAGCCACCAGGCTTGGAAACTTGCTGATGAGCCCATGAAAGGTGAATAGTCTCTGGGCGAACTTGAAGTTGATCCCTAGTTTTTGGGCTACACCTTGGATGTTCAGAAGGGAGTTCTCCTTGAGTTTAGCAACTGCCTCAGCTTGTTTTTTTCTCGCAAGGCAAGCCAGGGTATCCACTTCGGAGATGAAGACTTCCAACTCAGAAAAGCGCTTAACAATTAATGGCTCGTCATCGCCGAGAGGATCCGTACATATTTTTTTAGCGCTGTAGAACCTAAAAAAATAGAAGTAGTTTTTATGTTATTGTATAAAAAGAAAAATGCGTAATAAAGAATAAACTCACCGAGTTCTGACAGTCTTCTGTTCGTTTTTAACTTCACTAAGTTTTTGCTTCAGGCGCACGATGAAGACGCCTTCCTGGACTTTTTTGTCCTTGGTTGAAGTCTTTCTCTCTTCACTGCGATCAATCATCTCCGACTTCTCGTCAACAAGTCTAAGTTTTTCAAGCAAGTCTTTGCGATCGGCATCACTCAACTGACTTACTGCGATCGCAGCGCTACTTTGCTCTTTCTTGCTAATGCTTTTAATAGTTTTAACAATTTGCGATGAAGATTGGGAGTTGGATGAAGAAGCCATCGAAAAACTTAGTGTAATTGAACAAATGGGGCTTTGTCTGATTTGGCAACGCCGCCTATCTTCTAGTTCAGAAGAAAGATGCGGATCGGTTTAAATAGTAAGAACTATTTTTTTATGGCTTGCCTTGCGAGTAGCGACCACAGATACTATGATGTACAATGCTATTGTACAGTAAATTATAGTATCTGTGGTAGCGACACGTCCAAAGCTTGAGACTGGCGCGGGTGAGCAGCTCATCTCACTGTACAAATTTATCCATCCTCATTTCTTTCAGTACTCTCCCCAACTCCCTGTCCGGCGCGTGTAGTATAAACCCTACCCCATTTTCACCAATCCCCAGCCCTAGCTTTGCTTTGCCAGATATAACTCCTTTAACTAATTTCCTCGCCATACTCTCTCTCCAACCGCTCGATGCCCCCATATTGTCTAGCCTTTTAAGCATTTCCTTGTCCCACCGATGCTTTTCATTTGGGAAGTCGCGGTACTTAATATCATGTTCCATACATACCTCATCAAGCTCATTTACAGGCTCATGGCCCGGATTAGGCACATTGTTGAAATCTAACTGAATTTCAAGAGGGTTCAAAGGTCCACAATACTTATATCCAGGGATTGTCCACCCTTTGCTTGGCTTCGGAAGCTTTTCAATTATTCCGTGAATGTCGGGCATTTTTTTATTTATTTTTTTTATTTAAAATAAAATTAAAAAATAATGACTGAGAACAAATTACAAGCAATTTATTACCGGGACGGCGGTTATTTTATCGGAAATAATGCCGTCTCCAAATTAACAGAACTCAGTAAAGAACCAAAACAAATAGTAGAAAAATGGCTGTCTAAACAGGCTGTCTATCAAGTCTATTTCCCACCTGTTAAATTTACAAGACCCCACTTCAACATCTATAAGCCTAACGAGGCGCACCAAGCTGATCTTCTGTTTCTCCCAAACGATTCTGGGTATAAGTACGCTCTCACTGTCATTGATGTAGCTTCGCGTTATAAAGAAGCAAGGCCACTGAAGACAAAACAGTCTCAAGCTGTAGCGGACGCTCTGCAAGACATATACGAAAATTCACCCTTAACCTTCCCACAAACATTGATGACAGACCCGGGTAAAGAATTCATGGGTCGAGTTAAAACTCTAATGCAAAAAAATAATACAAAAATTCGTTACGGTAGAACCGAGCTTCACAGAGATCAAGCCTTCGTAGAAAGATTTAATCTAACTTTAGCCAAGCGACTATTTACTAAGCAGACAGCAGAGGAGCTCAAACTGAAGAGCGGACAATACTACACGAAATGGAAAGACCAACTCCCAGTAGTAATCAGTCAGCTTAACAATGAAGTTTCTCGCATGACAGGCCTAAAACCTTCAATTGCAATTAAACAAGACAAAGTTCAGCTTAAATCTCCCAATCCACAACAAAAAAAAATATCCAAAGCTCCCAGGAGTTTATTCTCCGGAAATTCTCACAAATTCTGAGTTTGTTCGATTCCTTTACCTGCCGGGAGAATTAGAAAAGGACACAAAGAGACGAGCAACTGACCCCTATTTCAGTTTAGATGTGCATAAAATAGACAGACATTTTACAACAGCAACTGGTGACTACTATTTTCTGTCTCAAGTCTTTAATCCTAAATCCCCTACAAGATCATTTGCCAGAGCAGAACTTCTCGTCATTCCAAGTGACACAGAAATAAATTGAAAAAATAAATAAAAAAAATAAAAATGTATACAAAATGATCGAAACCAGAACAGTTAATAAAATTAGCAAAATCATCGACTCTAAACAACCAGGTTTTGTAACTATTAAGGGTATGAAAGTGAAAGTCGATCCGTTACAGCAGCAAATCCATTGTAAAGATTGCAATAACCACACCCACAACCCCCGCAGCATTACAGATGAAAAGACAGGTGGAATTCTGCCCCTCGCTGCACTGATTCCAATCATTGCGGGTGCAGTTGGTGCTGCCGGTGGCGTTGCCGGGGGGGTTGCGACGGCTGTGAAAGCGGGCAATGACAGAGCTCACCAGTTAGAGATGCAGAAAATTGCCCAAGAAAAGGGAGTCACAATTAAGGCGGGTGAAGGATGCCCTTTGGAACCTAATCCCTCGGTAACCGAAAGCATTTCAAAATCCGACATTATTAAAGCCATTATGACATTGCACAAAGCGGGATTTACAATACTCCGGATGTGAAAAGCCAACAATCAGGATCTGATTAATAATACTCAAATTAATCAAAATTTATTAATCCAGAGAAGTTCAAACAACACGAAGGGTGATCACCCTAAAACATATTTTTTATTTTTTATAAAAAAACATGCCAAAAGCAAATTTTGCAAAAAATTCTGTGGACAAATATTTTTCCGAAAATTTTCCGCAGCTTCAAAATCTTTCATTTCAAGCTAAAAGCAAACGGCTTCAAGAACTCACTAGGGAAAAATTCGGTTTGGATCCTGGCTATCTTGGCAGCTATGAGAAACAATTGGAAGTAATAAAACAGCTGGAGTCATCAGATCAGTATATCCCAGTAAAAAACCCAGCAGCTGAGCACCAACAGAAAAGCCGCATCCTAGTTAAAAAGTACCAAACTCTCACAGGACTAAATGTGTCTAAATACCCACAGAATAAGCAGGAACAGGATGAACTTGAAAGAA
The DNA here is from genome assembly GCA_950096795.1 of Macrostomum cliftonense. Taxonomy (NCBI): domain Eukaryota; kingdom Metazoa; phylum Platyhelminthes; family Macrostomidae; genus Macrostomum; species Macrostomum cliftonense. Next base: position 651,969 of record CATNEM010000128.1, on the reverse strand, counting down.
TTGTTAACCAAATTGAATCGGAGATGAACCAAGAAGATATTCCATTTGCAAAGAGAACTTTTACTGATCACTATATAGAATATGCTATTCCTGTAAAACCCAACACCAACAACATAAATGGCTTTAGAGATGACATTCAATCAGTTATCGATCACGTGCTTAAAACACGTAAAACATTCAAGCTTCAACTATCGTTTTTAATACAGTTTTATATGCCTACAAGGCCCACCGAATATCTTGATTATTACATGACAACTAAGGCTTCACCCTTTAGTCCAACCGATTCACCAGACCCTTTTCTACAAGAAATTACTAAAAAGATTGACGCCTTTACATCAAGAGGTTCTGGCTGGGTTGTTACTGGGATTCAAAAAGTCTCAGTCATGATTTATAAATTTGATCCTCTTAAAGCTTCCTCTTACCTGGAGTTACCAACAAAGCTCGCCAGTAAAAAGGCTTGTGTCAACGTAAAGAACTATGATAACTGCTGTGCTTTGTGGGCAGTTTTATCAGCATTATTTTACGATAAAGATCGGTCACATCCTGAAAGAACTTCACATTATAAAACATATTTTGACCGATATTTTATCAAGTGTCTCAGCAAAGGAATATTGTTTGAGAAAGGTGGTTTATCAGTCTCTCAAATCCCAAAACTAGAAGAAGTGTTTGATAACAAAATCAGAATCACCGTCTTCGAGTGGAATGAAAGCAAAGAGAAAGTTGAAATTGTTAGGAGTAGCAAGAAAAATCCAGCCGCCAGCACCAATATCGATCTTCTAATAATTGGGAACTTACAATTTTTAGCCCATTATGTTTGGATAAAAGATCTTTCCAGGCTACTCCACAAGCAAATGACAAGCCACAACGAAGCCGTTTCCATCTGCAGACTGTGTCTTAAGTATTATCGCGGGAATAAAGAAAATCGAGAAGCTAAGCTCGCCGAGCATGAGCTTACCTGTGAGGACCATCCAACTAACTGCTCTCTACCGATGGGCAACCAGAAGTATTTACGGTTTAAAAATTACCACAAGATGGAAAAACTTCCCTTTATTGTATTTGCCGACTTTGAATGCTCATTCATTAATAACAAACACATCCCAAATTCAGCAGCGTACGTTTGCATTGGAAATATTGATTATCTTGGAAATACCGGTATTATAGAGTATAACCATTTCTTCGGTGAAGACTGCATTAAAAAATTTATATTCAGAATGTTAGAGCTGCGTAAAACATTAAGCTCAGTCACTCCTGCGCCAATAAATATGTCAACTCAAGATGAACTCAATTACCAATCGGCAACCCGGTGTTACATATGCAAAAAGCCATTTGATGACAACCTAAAGAATCCAAAAGTTAGAGACCACTCGCACTTTGACGGTCATTTCCGCGGTGCCGCACACAACACCTGCAACCTAAAGTTAAAAAATAATGTCCACGACTTAAATGTTTTTATACATAATGCGCGCAATTACGACCTGCACCTAATTGTTGAAAGAATAGGTGAAATAGAGGGCATTAACCTTGACTGCATAGCAGAGAACAAGGAAAAGTTTAAATGCCTCAATATTAAAGAAAATGGAACGTCCACAAGTGGCGCTGTAAAAATCAAGGATACTTATCAATTTCTTCAATTATCCCTAGAAGATCTCGCAAAAAATTTAACAGATGACCAATGCGTCTATACAAAAAAACTGGCGAAAATCTTAGGTAAGGAAGATTCAGATCCCGAGTCTTTCAAACTACTCAGAAAGAAAGGTTACTACCCTTATGAATATGTGACGGGGTCGCCCACCGCTGAAAATCCTGTTTTTAAAGGCGAACTTCCACCAAAAGAGAAGTTCTACTCACATTTAAAAATGACTGAACTCACCGACGAAAAATATGAGCACGCGCAAGCAGTCTACAAACACTTTAACTGCAAAAACTTCTTTGATTACCACTTAATATATCTTTACACTGATGTTTTTCTTTTGGCTGATGTATTTCAAACCTTCAGAAACACCTGGTACACAGCATATGGTCTTGATCCTGCGCATTTTGTAAGTTTGCCCGCCACCAGCTGGGAATCGCTACTTAAAATGAAATGGGATGAAAACCCAGACTGGTATATCGAATTACTAACCGACATTGACATGTACAATTTTATAGACACAGCGAAAAGAGGCGGCATATCAATCTGCGTGAACAGACATGCAAAAGCCAACAATCCGTATCTAGAATCTTATGACAAAAATCAGCCGTCAAATTATATCGTTTATTTAGACGCCAACAATCTCTATGGATGGGCAATGAGTCAAGACTTACCCATAAGAGATTTCAAGTGGACTCAACAATTCGAACCCGACTTTTCTACTCCCGCCTTCTATGAAGTTGACGTTACAATTCCCGATGAACTCCATGATCATTTTTCTGACTTTGCGCCATTCCCTGAGAATATTAACTGTCCGAAAATTATCGAACACATGGATGGCACTTGGAGCCTGTCTACAGAAAATGAACACACCACTAAACTCACCCAAAACCTACACAACAAGACTCGCTACAAAATTCATTATAAGCTGCTACAATATTTCATATCCTTAGGCTGTAAAGTCACACACATACATAGGGCACTCAAATTCACTGAAGAGGCCTGGATGAAACCCTACATAGAAAAGAACACCCAGTTCAGAGCCAAAGCAACCAACAACTTTGACAAGGATCAGTTCAAGCTGGCAAACAACTCTGTATATGGCAAGACTCTTGAAAATGAGCGCAACCGCACGAATCTAAAACTCGTCACCGTTCATGAGCGTGACATTATTCAGAGAAATATTTCTAAACCGACATTTAAACAACTTCACATCTTTAACGATAACCTAGGGGCCATACTCTTTTATAAAACGAAAGCAACACTCTGCAAACCTATCTTTACAGGTGTCACTGTGCTTGATGAATCGAAGCGTCTTATGTACAGTTTCTTCTATGACATGAAACGACAATACGGGGATCGGAGCTCAGGCGACACTCGCGTAAAACTTCTTTACACTGACACCGACTCCCTAATTCTAAACATTCAGACTGAGGACATCTATCAGGACATGCTTGAACAAAACCGGGGCCCCCAAAACCCTTATGATTTGTCAGAGTATCCAGAATCATTTAAAACTTTGAAAGGTGATCAAGTGATTGACCCATCCAATAAAAAAGTAATTGGTAAAATGAAAGATGAAAAGGCAGGTGACATCATCTCTGAGTTCATCGGTTTGAGATCCAAATCCTATTTTGTAAAGTGTGGTGAAAGCGGTGTAATTAAGAAGTCCAAGGGAATTCCGAAACATGTAGTTAAGAACTCTCTACATGAAGAAGCCTACAGAGATGCCCTGTTACATAATAAGAAAACTACACATGAGTTTGTGAAGTTTCAGTCTAAGAACCATGATGTTTTTACAATAACCCAGAAAAAAATAGGCCTGTCAGGCGCAGATAATAAGAGATTTTACCTCGACAATATTACGAGTCTTCCATTTGGGCACTGGAGGCTAAAAAGCGTAGGTTGAAGTATAAGGTTTAAAAACGTAGGCTGAATTTAAAAAAAATGACAAAAAATAATGACGACAAATATTTTTCTGGAACAGTTGGCCAAAGAACTAAAAATCCCAAACTTTAGAGGCGTCTTTATGAAGGATACATTACCTGAATCCCACACATTGAAAGAATGTGGCATCATGAACTTTGACACTGCTGAGAAACCAGGGTCTCACTGGGTTTGCTGGGTGATTGATCCAAGCAGAAAGCATAAGTACTACTACTTTGATAGCTATGGGACAGCCGTTCCTGATGAGCTAAGGGAATATATACAAGCTCGGTCGCGAGCGACACTCGGGAACATAAAAATCTATCGCTCAGACTTTATTCTGCAGGGGCTTAGCAGTGATATTTGCGGAGAGCTGTGTATGACTGTTTTATATGCAATGACCAAGACTCGAAAAAGCTATAGGGAAATCATTTTAAGTTTAAATGTTTAGTTTTTGCATAGTTTTTCGCATAGTTTTTGAAGACAGTTTCGATATCATTTCTTAATTGGCTCATGTCATCAATGCTATTCAAATTTTGTTGCTCATTAAGCTGCTCATAAAGCTTTTGAATGCTTTGAAACTCATCCTCTGAAATGAACTTGTCTTCTATTGCTTTTGAAATGTACCCGGTGACTGCCGACTGGATGCTTTTCTGTTTTGCTTGCATTTCCTGCAGATGCTTTAGCTTCTGGCGTCTGCTTCGAGTTAGAGCTCCTGTAACCGCTGAAATGAGACCACACGAGGCCCCAATAATTCCAAGTGGAACAGCGACTGGTGCGGTGATGACGGGAAGTGCAGAAACAGCAGCTGCAGATCCGCTTATAATTGACACTGACCCGAGAACCATATTAATATACTCGAAAGCTTGACACTGGCTGTTGAAGCGTTTCAGTTTTTTAGAGTTTTTCATAATGGCGGTTTCAATATCCATTCGCATTTTCTGAATCTCTACAAGTCGGAACTGTTGAGAGTTGCAGGTAAAAGTTTTGATTGTTGGATAGAGATTTGGCGCACTAGGTGCCATAGGTGGGTCATACAGAGAATCATTTTCGGCCATTTTTTATAGGTAAAAAATTTTTTTTTCTATTTTACGATCGGGCGTCTTCAATGTCAATGTCAGGGAGATTGTGCTGTCGCTCCAGGCGACTAATTCGTCTCAAAGTTTTCCCCCACTTGTTATAAATTCTATCCAGATAGCTTGTGTGCGTGGCAACATCTCTTTCTATCTTTTTTATTTTTGCAACATTTTGATTAATGTTTGTTCTCCAAGCGGTAAATAAGGCATCAGTCTCTGCTTGTGAATTTGATTTTGCATTGATTTCCGATCTGAGAGTTTGAGCTAGAGTCTCAACGATGGCGGTCAGCTTTGCTATTTTTGCCCGCAAGTCTTCAATGTTTATTTGATGATGGTGTGCTGACCGTTCCAATGGTTTTAAGCGGCCTTTAATTGGTCCGATCTCCGGGATTTTTTCGTCAACGTTAATGTAGCGCCTGTCAAGGAAAGCAAGCGAGTGTGCAGTGGAGCCACTAGTAGATTCACCAGCAAAGTTTATGGACATTTTTGTTTGTTTTTTTTGTTTTATTTTTGAAAAAAAAATTAGGCTACTGTTCTTTTCTCTTTGTTAATCATCACGAACTGATAAGGTTTATTCCACTTCTCAAAGCATAGGTTAACAAATTCTTCCTGCGATACCTTGTGTGCTACCTTTCGACCATCGTCCTTTCGATCAAATGGAGGCTTAGTAAAATGAGCTGGAGCAATCACCTCGTTACTTAACCTCTTCAGTCGGTCTTGTGGTATGGTTGGAAACAAGAGGATCAGATTGCAGTTCCCACGAATAGTTTTGTTTGGCAACTCAAACCAGTTTTGGGAAATATAGATTACATTACAGTTGTTGTGTCGACCCCTGGTGAAATAGTTTTCAATTTGCTTCTGGGGCCCTGTCATGCAGTCATCAAAGACAATCAAGTGCTTCCTTCCCTTTTCCAGTTCATCAGGCTGAGGGAGAAGTTTAGTTTTAGGATCAATTTGCGGGTCCCCATAAGTGAACACTTTAATGTCGTGCCACTTTTCATTATCTGGGATATGGCTAGCATATTCTCTGGCGACAATTTCTGGATCACTTGGCAGCTTGGATTGGTTATTAAAACACTGAATGATATGCTCCTTTTTAAGTTTGTTCTGTAGACCTGCAATCAACATTTTATACTCATCTTGATACAGAGTGGGTGAGTAGATGTGCAGTGTGTCATAGTCAAGAAATCCTGGTCTCAGAAGCATGTTAAAGATTCTGAATGTCTTCCCTGAGCCTGATTCTCCAACAACAATACATCTGAAATGACCAGGAATTGCCTCGTTATGAGTAAATTTGATTTGGTTCCGAGTCCAATGAGGGTTGAAATCATTTGAAAAATCCATTTTAAAAATAAAAATTAAAATAAAAAAAAAAACAACATGAATTTCGCTGGCGTCGTAAATCAACCTTCCAATACTTACAAGCTGTCGTTCCTAGATTCTAGGTACATCAACACAGACGAAATCACAAGACAAGACATTTCGCAAAACGCAAAACTCAGTGACCTATCAAAACGTATACAAGCCCTAGAATCGGAGAATTCTGCATTGAAATCAAGGGTCACTACGCTAGAATCGGAGATAAATCTCCTGGAAATAAGGACAAATACCCTGGAACCGCAGACAAATGCCCTAGAATCAAAGGCGATTGCCTTGGAACGCCGCCTGGCAAATCGCCTTGAGTTCACGGCCGCGGACCGTAAAGGCATCGCCGACGCGGCAGTAGAAAGCAACTGTGTAAAAATACATTCGGCCTTTATATTTTCTGCACTTATGGACGCAATATCGGCACTACAGATAAAGACATATGGTCATGAAAAACAATCCTGGTCAACTTTGTTACACGAAATAAAAAATTTGAAACGAGGCAACCGTGGCAGACCGTCTTGCGATTCGAACACAAACCTTCCCAAATTTACTTTAACAACGTTAGTGTCTCTGGCACTGGGTCCATAACCGGTGCGTGTGTTTTTTTTTTACTTATATATGTCTTTTTGCAAGACGTCTTGTACCCCCACATGTCTTTTACCCCAAGAAAGCACCCGTGAAACTCCTACCTTAGTCATATTTAAAACCGCTGCCCTTTTTAAGATCGGCTCTCATCTTAGCATAAACGGATGGATCAATGCTATCAGCGCTTGGTGCGAGTGGTTGACCGTCATTTATAGTGTCCTTGATCTTCTTCGCAGCTGTGACTACACTTCCCACCGCCTGGGCCCCGACCTCGGCAGCATTTTTAATATTTTCCTTGTTCTCACTGATGACTTTGAAAATCTTTGCCCCCTGGGCGATCAAATCAGCAATACCGTTACCCGATCGCTCTTTTCTTGGATAATGACCTGCTGGAAAAAGTCCAGATCCTCTTTTAATGAGCTTTAATTCATTCTCATCGTAGTATTTAGGGACGTCTTTTTCGAAGATTAGTGGCATTTTTTATCTGGGAAAAAAAATTATTTTTTATTGAACCTTGAAAGTAAAAGTTCTCTTGCTCTTTTATCGATGTACTTCTTTTCTAGCATTTTATCAAGAATATGAACAAACTCTTTTCTATTCTCATCCTTTAAACCTGTCTTTGCTGCTCCTAGGAGAACGACTAGTCGCTTGTAGACTTCAGGCATCCCTGTGCCGGTACTTGCAGCTGATGTATCTGGTGATGTCTCTGGTGATGTCTCTGGTGATGTTTCTGGTGATCTAATGTCTTGCCTTGGTGTGAAAACTCTGTTTGAAATTCGCTGCATTCTATCTGGTGAGAATTGCTCTAGATGCCTCCATACTTGTGGATTTGCCGTTTTGTAATTAGCTACTTGAGTTGGATCTGCTGTCTCAAGTTGAGAGAGTACATCTTCTTCTGTTAATTTTTTAGGGCTTTGTTGCTGTTGAGGGGTCTCTTGTTGTTGAGGGGTCTCTTGTTGCTGAGAGAGTTGTTTTTGCTGTTCGAGGTAATTTATGACTTCTAGCTGATCTGGCAGGTCGAACCATTGTTTAAAGTGCTTATACTTTCTAAAGCTGTTCAGGTCGACCCCATTGTCATGTAAAAATTTGAGTATGTCAGGGACTTTAAGGATGTCTATGTCTCTTTGTAAAGCAAAAGTCACCAGATCTTTATAATTTTGTAGCTGTTTCGCAGAAATAGTTTCTTGATTTTTAGTCATGAAGTTGAGCAATACTTGGGTGAAAGCAACTTTCTTTGAGGTGTTTTCTCCTTCCCCGGCCGCGCCTTCTTTGATGACTCCAATACTTTCTTTCGTTATCTCAAGATGATAATCCACACGATCAGTAGAAATATTTTTACGCCAGACACTAACACCAAAGACGAGTTTGCCTTCATATTCTACTGGCCCAAAGAAGTTATCTGTTACTTTTAATTTTTGCTGAGATGCTTGAGGAGACGTTTCGCCAGATGGAATTTTATTCAGCGTATTCTGAAACTGGCTCTCTTGAATCTCATCAACAGCTTCCTTAACTGTTTCAATGGATTTCTTTGCTTCGGTGTAACCTGGTTTGTGAAACTCAGTGGCGGCTTGGATAAACTCATTGTAGGACTGCTGCTCTTTGTTAATTAACCCAGTGACTCGTTTTTCAGCTTCTGCGAGCTTCTCTAAGTCAGAGATGTAATGAGAATTTTTTCGTTTCATTTTTTAATTTTAATTTTTAAACTAAAAAAATGAACGATCCTCTGACGCCAGTTTTCTATAAAATCAACAAGCCTATCTTGAGTGATGACAGCACAATCAAAGCGACTCAAGTAAGAGTCCCCAGTCATGAAAATCAGAATGAAACTAATTTGGGCCCCGGTCAAACGCTAACATTTACTTACACTGGGTGTTCATCTCTGGTCAGCGTTCACAGTCTAAGGAGCGGGTTTTACATGACATTCCAATACAAGACTAAAGGTGGTACAAATGCTGCTGGTGCTAATACTGACAAGCATGACGCTGATGTCACGCTAATCAGCAACTTCTGGGCCTACATGTTTAAGGAGTTTAGCGTGTCGAACGGGAGTACAGAGCTGGAGAGAATTGCCAACTTTGGTGTAGTGTATGACACTCATTGTCTCATTGAAAACCCAGATTTTATTCAACTTGGTAGCGGCGCTGGCTTCATCCCTAATGAGGAGAAAGGAGACGTAAATGATTCAGGTTATGCAAAAAGAAAAGGGAGATATAACTATGCATTGACGGGTGCTGATGATGGCGCAAAGAATCCTCAGTATAGAAATTTAGATATATTTGTACCTTTGAGATTCATGAGCGGGTTCTGCAATACTTTTAATCGCCTGACCAGCAACTTTAGCTACACATTTAGGCTTACCAGGGACGATCGCAACAGGAGTGTTTGGACAGGAGCTGAGCATACTAGAATGGAAGTTAAGCTAGCAGGAGTTGAGTTGTACTTGGAACTCATTGAACCAAAGACAGCACTGAAAGCTGAATATTTGAAGGCTATTGAAAAAGACATTGATGTTGCTTACACAGCTTACATGTGCAGGGATGAACGCAATGAAAGAAGGCAACAGATTTGTATTAAGGAGGGTTCTTGCAGCAACCCAAGGTACATTATTGTCAGTTTGAGAGATCCATTAACTATAAGTCGTTATGAACATGGAAATGTGCGAACAATTCAGCATGAAATCAGTGATAATCTTTACCCGCCAATGCCACAGAATGGAGATTTTGCAACAAACAAAATTAGTAAATTTTACTGCGAGCTGGTTGACTTAGCCGTAAAGGAGAACAACGGAATCGCCATTACGGCATGGCAGTACAAGACTCTTTTCCCCATTTTCGGTGCAGACGTGTCGGCCAGGCAAATGCCTACTGACAACAGTCCGGTGAATATTGTGACCACTATCGACAGAAGTGAGGATACACCCGTTGACCTTTTTATCATCTATGCATTTGAGAGGAAAATTAAGCTGAACATGATTAATAATTCTTCGAGTAAGGTTTAAAATATTTTTTTATAAAAAAATGGAAGCGATTGCTGAAAGACTAAACAATATCGTGTCGCATTCGAAGGAAAGTATCCCAATTACAATAACTGGTCGACTTACAGATTCAAGTGGAACTTTTATTGAAAAACTTGAGCAACCCATTCGTCTGGACCCAGAGGCAAACTACCATGTTTATCTCAATGACTTTACTGGCTGGTCAAATGTCCCCAACGTGACAGAAAAGAATAACATGTTTTATTACAAATGGAAACAAATTGGAGGCGAAGTGAAAGAATTTCCGGTTAAATTCCCTGTGAGCACACAGAGCGTGGATACTTATAATTACTTTCTGGAGAACGTTTTTACCAAAAGGGGGCATTTTGAAACTCCTGATGCTAGCAAACCCGAGAATAAACTATTTCCTGTCAAATTGTCCTATGATCTCACTGTAATGAGAGTGGTTATGCAAGTTCATAAAGACGCAGAGGTGGAGTTTAAAGATGGCACCTGGTATCGAGAGTTGGGATTTGAAAAGAAAGTTTACAAGGCGGAAACTGCAGCTCCACCCACAGCTCCTTCGCCGGGGGCGGTTATGTTGAGCCGCCAGCCAGCACGCGGTTTATTTATGGCAGAAAATATCGCAGACATTGTTAAAAGTTTGAACATTTTGATCCGAAGCAATCTCAGTCTGGACTGGGTCTTCAAGGGAAAGCGAACAAATATTTTGTACAATATTTCTAACTCTGTTGCTGGTGGACAGATGATTGTTGAGAAGCCCAATCCAGTAAAAAGAGTTGTGCTCTGTAACAAAGAAATTAATGAAATATTGCTACAGTTTGAGACCGAGGATGGAGAAGCTGTTGATTTTAACGGCGAAGAGTTCGCAATGACAATTATCATTGAAAGAATGTGAGAAAAAAATAAAAAAACAAATTACAACTGATTAATAATTTCAGCGAAGTTGTAATAGCTGTCGTAATCACCAATAATCACCCCGTGCAAACGGTACCAGTGAGTCTTAACTGCCTGATTAAGATTCGGAATAGTTAGTGGGACATTAGGCCAATATTTTTTCATATAAAATTCACATTCCCATTTGCAACGATACCGAGACTTGAACTGAGGGTGAGATTTTTCGTAGTAAGATCCTGGAGAAACGGTCGGAAACATTTTTTTATTGAAAATTAAAAAAAAAAAATTTTTGGGTGAGTACCCCGATCAGCGCATAACTAGGGTGGATAACCAGGGTTTTAATCCCAGTGTCCTAGAAGCCCCATTAATAAAAATGTCAAAAACATCTCGAGGATATGAAAAATAGCAATTTTTTTTCTGTCCCAGAAACCCCATTTGTTAATTGCCTGGAATAATAAATTTAGGCTAAATTTTATGTCCTGGGGGGAAAAGCATTTTAAGAGGAGACCCCCCTCTTTTTTCAAGTAGTCGAGGATATGTTAGTTATTGGTAGGCATATATGTAAAATGTCGAATTTTTTGTCCCAGAAGCCCCCTCTTGCCTTCTACTCTGTACTCTGCGGAATACGCTATGGTATTTGCTCGAGAGATTTTGGCTGCCTCTGAGCACGCAGCTTTGTTCTATAATAGCAGATAAAGTCGAGGGATGAGGATGCATCAGCATCTGCAGCTGCTCCAGCCTCCTCCTTGCTGGCTTATCTTCCCCGGTCTCTCACCTGCCCCCCGAATCATCCCAGATACTAGCAGGCAGCGCACCTGTATACACAGGCGCCAGTTCCCTTCCATTCCCAGACCCGGCAGGTCTCAAGCCAGAGGCCTGCAGCCTCCCTCAATACCCTTCTAGTCCGCTCGCTGCTGCGAACGTTTTGCCTTCTTCTCTCCTGCATCCCCGGTTGCCATGTTATGCGACCTCTCAGCACCTGCGCAGCTCTAAAAGTTTCCCCCCGTTCCCAACTAGTCTTATCTGTTTGCTTCAAGGGTCTGTCAGTTTCTCGGCTCATACAGGTTTCTGTAAGGATTTTTTTGCATTTCAGCGGGAAAATACGTATTCGTTTTCATGAAATCCTGTTGAGTCTAATGTAAGGGTACGGGCAATGATTGTACGCTCGTAAGTCCTTGACCTGTTGACCATCGGGTCTCATCAGTCACAGATTTGTGGCTGTGACTCGGGTGAAGGGAACAGAGTCTCTAGCAGCCACGCTGAACCAGAGGGGCCAGCCGCCGGGCAAGTTCTCCCCACCGGCCTTCATCTCCGCTCCTTCTATTTCCATTTTTGCCGCTCCGCTTCGCCCAATCGGATTAAGGTGCAGGCGGAGAGCCGTGTAATTTCATTTTTTTTGTTCAACTTCTCGCTTTCCCAACTCGCCAATCTTTTTTTTATTCGGCCGCAGCCTCATCATCAGTGCTCTCTTTTGCATATTCCGCCGATTTTTTTGTAACCTCCTCTCCTGGGAGTTGATAGCTGGTCCGCCGAACTCATTGCAATTTCTCGCCTTGCTCGGTGTGAGCCAGTGAGCTTAGATATGCCTAATTGGTGAATTTATCATTGAAAATATTTTTGAGAAAATAATCGCTGGCAACTACTTTTAGTAGCATAGATTGTAATTTTACGAACGGGATTTATACAAGCCATTGAAATTGTTTTTCGTTTTATCGTTTGCTTCAATAAATCTACTCAATCAAGATTTGAGACCAAAAACAATGATACACTCGTACTGCTTTCGAATGTTAGTATGTTAACTGCCACTATGCGGACAAAAATACCCACAAACCGCCCCCGATCCTTCTGGCATCCGCCCCTAAGATCCGCTTCGAAACCGCCCCCGATCCTCCTGGCATCCGCCCCTAAGATCCGCTTCGAAACCGCCCCCGATCCTTCTGGCATCCGCCCCTAAGATCCGCTTCGAAACCGCCCCCGATCCTTCTGGCATCCGCCCCTAAGATCCGCTTCGAAACCGCCCCCGATCCTCCTGGCATCCGCCCCTAAGATCCGCTTCGAAACCGCCCCCGATCCTTCTGGCATCCGCCCCTAAGATCCGCTTCGAAACCGCCCCCGATCCTTCTGGCATCCGCCCCTAAGATCCGCTTCGAAACCGCCCCCGATCCTTCTGGCATCCGCCCCTAAGATCCGCTTCGAAACCGCCCCCGATCCTTCTGGCATCCGCCCCTAAGATCCGCTTCGAAACCGCCCCCGATCCTCCTGGCATCCGCCCCTAAGATCCGCTTCGAAACCGCCCCCGATCCTCCTGGCATCCGCCCCTAAGATCCGCTTCGAAACCGCCCCCGATCCTCCTGGCATCCGCCCCTAAGATCCGCTTCAAAACCGCCCCCGATCCTCCTGGCATCCGCCCCTAAGATCCGCCTTACAACTGCCCCCGATCCTCTTGAAATCCGCCCCACGATTCGTTAAACATCCTCCCGCAAAAAAATCGTCAGCAGAGAAAAAGCCCGATTATTCACTCACCCCAGGCAGAGTCCGCTTCTCGTGCAAGCCTCCCTGACAGCGAATGGCGCTGTCCTGCTGCAGGTACGTTAGAAAGGCGCAGCCTGAAATATAAAAATTCGAAAAAATCTAAAAAATTCTATTAATAGAAAGTGCAAAAAGTCAACTGAGCTATCCTTTTCAATGCCATATGAGTTGAAATGTTTTTTTGTCGCATAACAATAACGCGATTTCATTTTTTTTAACAGTAACAACCGATTTGCATTATGGTGTGTGTGTGTGTGTGTGTGTGTGTGTGTGTGTGTGTGAGTGTGTCTCCATGGCGGGCACTCCCACACTGGAGCCCAGCCATCAGCAGAACTGTATTCTTTGTCTCTGACTAACCCGCTCTAACGAAACAAAGCAGGCCTTCATTTGGCCAGATAGACAAATAAACAAAAAATAAAACTGCTGGGGATTAGGGATCAAAGACTATGCCTTGGAGCGGGGGGGTCTTTTCGATGCAGTGAGCAACAAGCCGGAGGGTGGGCGGCTGTGGAAGCTGAGGATCAGACAAAAAGCTTCCGCCTTATTGAATTCATCCTGGTGCCAGTTCAGGTTTAGTGAATTGGGAAACTGGGAAGGGGGGAACAGTTTCCTCCCTCAGTCGCTCGCTGCTTTGATTTTGAATTTTATTTTCTGAAACTCTCTCCGCTTTGCTTTCCCACACTCTGAGGTGGGACCTTCTCATCCAGATGCCTCCATCTCAACCTCTCCGTCTCTCCCAAAATAGTTGATCTCGTGAATCGTGAATGCGATTTTTCCTATACAAAATTTGTGTTCCACACCTGGTTTCATTTCTGCCTTTCTGGCATCCAAATCTCTTCATTAGGCTTTCTTTCTCCTATCACCAGCAGCCGTCTGTTCCTCAGCGACGAGTAATTTTCAACATCATCAGGCCGGCTCACTAGTTAGAAGAAAAAAAATTCATTTCCTGTGCGCAACACGCAGAGAGAGAGAGAGAGCAGAAAGAGACACTGGAGCACGGAACGGGCGGAGCAGATGGGGAAGATTAAGACAGATGCGGGGCCCAAAGCTCCCGAAGGCAGGATGCCGAATCTGACGCCGCCCTGCCCTCTTCCTTCCCGTCGCCTTCGCCTTTCCCTCTGCTCGATCCCGCATTTTTCCTCCCGAAATCTTGAAACCTTCGGCGATGAGGCGCCGTCTCCTACACTGTCGCAGCCCCCCCCCCCCCCCAAGTGTGTCGCTAGCAGGCTCATGGAGGCATACATTTTAATTAATATTCAATTGTTGAGTCTCCCCGGGGTTGAACGCCCGCAGCTTTCTTCTCCCGCCACCCAGCAGGGGAGGTTGGGAGGCCTCCCAATGGGAATAGTGAGTCTGCGAGCCGGCTTAGCTAGTAGATGCGTCATTTGCCACTGACGAGGCACTGATTGCTTGAAAAATGATTGCTCAAATTGAGACTGAGCTGCTGAGTGCCTGGCAGTGAAAGCCGGTCACGATTTGAAGAATAGAATTCAGCGCTCGGCAATATGGGAATAATTTTTTTGTCCCATCGAGAGGATAATGGGAATCTACGCTGAAATCGTTTTGTGTATTTTTAGCCACCCCCACCAATTTGAGGTCGCACGGGGACCAAAAAAAGATGCTTATCAAACGGGTAATTGAAAGAAGCAGTTTAGCTATTGTTGCTCTGGGAAGAGTCGAAGGGTACAATTTAATAATTATGAAATTTTTTATTGTTAGCGGTTATCGCACCTTTCATTAAATTTTTTTGCTAATCCATTTATAGCTTATCAAGACTTGATCGAAAATGGTTGAATGAAATCACTGGACTTGATCATCCTCGGACTGCATCAGATGGCTGTGTACAGCTGCTCAGTCCTGTTAGGGGATGGAAAACACACCATAAATCTTCCCAGCTCAAACTGGTACCACATCTTAGCTGACTGAGGACTGAAGCAATGCGGGATTAAGTGGCCCTGCTCAAGGGCACAAATTGTCTCATAGGGCCGGAACTCGAACCCACGACCTTCCAGTCATGAGGCAGGCGCCCTAGCTACTAGGCTACAACTCCTCTCCTTTGATGCTTGAACAATTAATGAAGAATGCCTTAAATTTTGCTAACTTAACATAAATTTCCATCTGTGCCAGGAATGACAAGCAAGACAGTGAGCAGCCAAGATCTACAGACAGCGTAACAATATATTTCAGTCACGCAGTTCTATTCCGGGTCAGCAGTGTCTGCAAATTGATATTCATATCGGGCAGGGGGCAGGGCACCTGACTCGGTGCGGTATTGCGGATTCAGACACTGTGCGACATAATTCGTGTCTAAGATTGAATTTGGCCACTTTGATGCACATAGAGTTGGCGCAGAAAATATGAAAACAGAACTCCTCAAGGCGATGAGGCGCTGACTAACCTCCCTTTCTTAGAAGTAAAAATTCTGCCGCGAGTTTTGGCCTCACAAATATGAGTATAAAAACAAATATGTTTGCTGGGAGCCTAAAAAAAATTCCTGATGTCCCGCATCCAGCGGACTCGCCCTGGGAAATGCATTAGCTAAGCCTCATCCACGGAGGAGTCTGGGCTGTCTTTCCCCGTCAAATATTTGCCTTGCCATCTTCCACTTTTAACGGGGGGAGGGAGAGAAAAACTTTTGACCAGCAAGCTGAGAGCAATGCTTCGGGCCTACGATGGCGGAGTCAGTGGGATGCCAAGAATGAGCCAATGAGCTTATCTGCTATTAGCATTTCTGCTTCTCCTTAGCGCCTATTCCTCACCTTCTTCTTTTTGATTCTTTTCGCAGAAGGCATTTTATTGCGGAAGCGCCTTCTGACGTCCGGTGTCTTCGAAGCCGTCGAGGAGGTTGACACCTTAACGTCAGTCCTGACTGATAAGAAGAAATGACGAGGACGCTTTCAACATTAATGGAAGCTGAATTGAAACGAGTCAGGAAATCGCTGTTTTTTGAATCTGACAAAGGAAAATTGATGAGATAAGTTCGCTGCCGTACCTTCTGGTAACTGGACAAGGAATCCCGACACTTAAGAGAAGGGACCGGCCTTTAGTCACTGGACCTTGCTCAAACAAAGTATCTTGCAAAATCGAACATCAGAACGAGTTGTAGCCTAGTGGGTAGGGCATCTGGTTTAGACATTAGAACAGGAAGGTCGCAGGTTCGATCCTAAGGTCTAGGAGACAATTTGTACCATTAACCAAGGCACTTAATCCCGCATTATTTCAGTCCACCCAGCTGAGATCGGTTACCAGTTTTATCGAAGTTTGATCGAAAAATGAATTTTTAAAAAAACTAAACATCTGATCACATAAATTATATGGAAAACTAAATCACAAATTGAACTCTTAACTTCTCAACTAGGAGATCCATCTTATCTTTTTCTCTCTTCCTGCTTGCATCATGCTTATCTGCCTCTGCTTCTGTTTATTTCACTTATCTTCTACCCTCCTTCACTCATAATATGCAGAAAATTAAAAAAATGCATCATCATTTAAATTTAATACTACTAAGTGAATATTTTGCTAATCAAATAATTAAATAGAAAGCTAAAGGATTTCGCCGTTGTTAAACATGAGTCATGTTCATTAATCAAGATCAAGCGGCAAAATATTTTGGGAAAAGAATCCCCTCTCCAAAGGAATTCTGTCCAAGCCATGTTTGCATCAGACCAGTTATATTTCCGACATCCTGGTTCCTTAAAATCCAGCTTAACGGGACATAATATGTCCTCTTCCTCGAGCTCAAAAGCGCTATGATAATTAAATAAACGGACAAACGGAGAGAAAAGTTAACGGCAATAGAAAGAGAAAAAGGAAAGAGCGGCACAGAGGGACAGGCAGAAAGGGAACAGCCGAGCTAACCCATCACCAACTCCAAGCCTCAAGCTCTCTGTTGCTTCTGCAAGTAATTCTTACTGTAAGCCCCGCTTTTTTTAAAAAAAGCTCATTTCCTGTTTTAGGGCTGGACTGGTGACTGGTCCGCAACCTTCTTCACCTCTTCCACAGGCTAAACTATCCAGTAATAATAATTTTTTTTCGCCCACGCAAATATGGTTCATACTGTGAAATCACTGCCTGAGAAGCAGCATCAATTCACAATTAGATAGGAATCCATATAGATACAGATTTAGATAGGCAGGCAGACATACAGACAGACAGACAGACAGACCGACAGACAGACAGACAGACAGACAGACAGACAGACAGACAGACAGACAGACAGACAGACAGACAGACAGACAGACAGACAGACAGACAGACAGACAGACAGACAGACAGACAGACAGACAGACAGACAGACAGACAGACAGACAGACAGACAGACAGACAGACAGATACAGACAGACAGACAGACAGACAGACAGACAGACAGACAGACAGACAGACAGACAGACAGACAGACAGACAGACAGACAGACAGACAGACAGACAGACAGACAGACAGACAGACAGACAGACAGACAGACAGACAGACAGACAGACAGACAGACAGACAGACAGACAGACAGACAGACAGACAGACAGACAGACAGACAGACAGACAGACAGACAGACAGACAGACAGACAGACAGACAGATACAGACAGACAGACAGACAGACAGACAGACAGACGGTTAATGTTCTTTAAATCAAAAGTTTTTTAGCTTTTTAAGTAGTATTTGATAACGCATTCCTGTTCGAAATAAAAATAGAAATAAAATTCTTGAATGCTACGGCAATAACTGAATATGGAGGCGCATGCATCCCATTGTCCGATGATATGTTAAATCATTGAATCAACGCTTTTTCGTATTCAAATCGTTAGATGAAAGGAAGCAGGTTATTTTTTCAATGATTCAATTTTTAATTTGTGCCTCTTTTCTGACTTATTGATAAGAAGTATAAGTACTTACAGCAAATTGAAGTAGCTATTTAAAGGATACAAAAATTTTGATACGAGAATCAAAAATACAAGAAAAAATGAAAAAATCGACCTTTAGTATAACGTGCAGCCCAAGGCACAGCCGCAGCTAGCCAAGCGGCGCATCCAAGGACTGTCGACAGCTGCTCAGTCCTGACGGGCTGAAGGGGCTGCAAAACTAACTCAAAATTTTCCAGCTCAAACTGGTACCCGATCTCAGCTGGGCGGACTGAAGCAATGCGGGATTAAGTGCCTTGCTCAAGGGTACATATTGTCTCCAAGAGCTGGGCTACGAATCAGCGATTCCGATTGTAAGGCAGACACCCTAACCACTAGGATACAATTCCATAGATAGATAGATAGATAGATAGATAGATAGATAGATAGATAGATAGATAGATAGATAGATAGATAGATAGATAGATAGATAGATAGATAGATAGATAGATAGATAGATAGATAGATAGATAGATAGATAGATAGATAGATAGATAGATAGATAGATAGATAGATAGATAGATAGATAGATAGATAGATAGATAGATAGATAGATAGATAGATAGATAGATAGATAGATAGATAGATAGATAGATAGATAGATAGATAGATAGATAGATAGATAGATAGATAGATAGATAGATAGATAGATAGATAGATAGATAGATAGATAGATAGATAGATAGATAGATAGATAGATAGATAGATAGATAGATAGATAGATAGATAGATAGATAGATAGATAGATAGATAGATAGATAGATAGATAGATAGATAGATAGATAGATAGATAGATAGATAGATAGATAGATAGATAGATAGATAGATAGATAGATAGATAGATAGATAGATAGATAGATAGATAGATAGATAGATAGATAGATAGATAGATAGATAGATAGATAGATAGATAGATAGATAGATAGATAGATAGATAGATAGATAGATAGATAGATAGATAGATAGATAGATAGATAGATAGATAGATAGATAGATAGATAGATAGATAGATAGATAGATAGATAGATAGATAGATAGATAGATAGATAGATAGATAGATAGATAGATAGATAGATAGATAGATAGATAGATAGATAGATAGATAGATAGATAGATAGATAGATAGATAGATAGATAGATAGATAGATAGATAGATAGATAGATAGATAGATAGATAGATAGATAGATAGATAGATAGATAGATAGATAGATAGATAGATAGATAGATAGATAGATAGATAGATAGATAGATAGATAGATAGATAGATAGATAGATAGATAGATAGATAGATAGATAGATAGATAGATAGATAGATAGATAGATAGATAGATAGATAGATAGATAGATAGATAGATAGATAGATAGATAGATAGATAGATAGATAGATAGATAGATAGATAGATAGATAGATAGATAGATAGATAGATAGATAGATAGATAGATAGATAGATAGATAGATAGATAGATAGATAGATAGATAGATAGATAGATAGATAGATAGATAGATAGATAGATAGATAGATAGATAGATAGATAGATAGATAGATAGATAGATAGATAGATAGATAGATAGATAGATAGATAGATAGATAGATAGATAGATAGATAGATAGATAGATAGATAGATAGATAGATAGATAGATAGATAGATAGATAGATAGATAGATAGATAGATAGATAGATAGATAGATAGATAGATAGATAGATAGATAGATAGATAGATAGATAGATAGATAGATAGATAGATAGATAGATAGATAGATAGATAGATAGATAGATAGATAGATAGATAGATAGATAGATAGATAGATAGATAGATAGATAGATAGATAGATAGATAGATAGATAGATAGATAGATAGATAGATAGATAGATAGATAGATAGATAGATAGATAGATAGATAGATAGATAGATAGATAGATAGATAGATAGATAGATAGATAGATAGATAGATAGATAGATAGATAGATAGATAGATAGATAGATAGATAGATAGATAGATAGATAGATAGATAGATAGATAGATAGATAGATAGATAGATAGATAGATAGATAGATAGATAGATAGATAGATAGATAGATAGATAGATAGATAGATAGATAGATAGATAGATAGATAGATAGATAGATAGATAGATAGATAGATAGATAGATAGATAGATAGATAGATAGATAGATAGATAGATAGATAGATAGATAGATAGATAGATAGATAGATAGATAGATAGATAGATAAATGATAATCATTTTGTTTTGAGATTGACTGATTACTAATAACACCGATGGAAGTTTACCGAAGCAGAAAATTGAAATTAAAGCCACTTGCAGACGTCTCAAAATAGAGAGGATTCGTTTTACAACGGGATTAGATGAGCTTTCCAAGGTGTCCGGTGGCGCTGCAATGGCACAAATATCTTTGTAGCTAGGCGAGACCCAGCCGCAGCTGCTTTCAGAAGTCTTTGAAATGCGAGCTCTAAGCAGCCAACAACCGAGAAGCGAGAGCTGCTGTTGAGAGCGGGGCTCAGAGCATCAGGTGTCTGCCGTCGACAAAAACTAGGCAAATGCGGGCAGTTTCCAATGCCTCATCTTAGCAGACTCCTCATCTGGAATCTTGGCAGACCCGGCCTCAAATTTTCGTGCCAGACAGGCAGCTGACAGGAAACAGGCGGGCACGGATGATTGGAACGGGATCTCGAATCTTCTTCACTCACCGAATCATTTTATCATATTTTTGCTCAATTTTTCTTGCTTTTAAGCCGGGCTTCTTCTTCGCCTCCGGGTGAAAGCTCTCATCAATCCCAATTTCCTTGCCGGAGAGGCGGCTTCTAAAGCTTTGACAGGTTCATTTGTCACCTTGTCCCCTGTTGCGTCCGATAGCTCAGCTCTTGACTGCTTCATCTTGTTGCCCCAGTTCCTCATCAAGGACGCACACTCTACTTGTAGTTTCCAGCCTCGTGAGATCCCCAAGGGATACTGCTTGTGTTGTCAGCACCTCTTCTTTTAACGTTTCCGTCAGACATTCCTGCTCTACATATCGGGAATTAGCGTCTTATACAGGTATTCACACGGGTGCATCATCTTTCGCCTGGATTTTTAGTTGATTTTTAAGCATCCTCTATTGTTCCTGTCGCTATTTGTCGACTGCCAATTTGCATTAAGCTTTGTGCCAATAAGTTGATTGGAATTGTTAGAAAAAAATGAGAGACTGGGCGTTGAAAAATGATGACAGGAAGGGTAGAAATGACGAATGCTTGAGTGCAGTCATCCGCGTTCTCACAGATTTGAACTCAAGGTATGAACTCTCAAGGCCACATGTCCGGTATGGCAAATCATACACGGTTGAACTGAAGCGCAATGTCTGTTTGAGCTCTTTAGTTGATATCAAGAAATTTGTCTACAGGTTTATGTTGGATGCTATACTTCGTAGTAACCAGGGTAAATTATCGCGCTGTAGACAAAGCAATGTTGAAAGGATTAGAAGGAAACTAAGGAAATGGATAGACCTAAAATGCCAGAGAAACTATACCAGAATATGTAAAAAACGCTTGCAATGAAGTGTCATGGTGTTTTGATACAACGTTTGCAAAGACTCTGTGACCAGTAGGTATTTTAGTGAGAGTCAACAATTCAGGCGTACTTTTTTAGCACTCAACGAAAATACAGGTATTACTAATGTTATCTACACGGCTAAGTCTTACTACGTACCAGCATTCCTTTTACAAAAACCATTCAGTCCTGAGAATTATTGAATTGTTTTGCTCATAAAGCCGCTAATAGTACCTTGAAGCGACACAATTTTGAGAAGACACTTTTTCCTCAACCTTAGCGAGGTACTGTTTTGACTACAAGACGGTGCTGTAATCACTTACAAATATCAATCCAATAAGACACATTAATTGTCCTAAGACAGAACTATTACTGCACGAAGTTGCTATTGTTACCGCCAGAAGATGGTATCATTGCACTGAAAAAAACTCCCTCATTGTTCTCAGAAAATGAAAAATGAACACCAACTGCCCACGGTTTTCTCTTGGAGCAACACCAATTTTCAGTGCGATACGAGCAAGCGAAAGAAATCCTCACCCTTGTGCGCCCCCGTAAACTTGTCCTTGAGCACTGTCAACTCAAGAATGGCTCCGAACTCTTCAAACAATGGACGCAAGTCGCCCTCTTCCATCGATCGGGGAATCTGTCCGACGAACAGTTTGATCCGGTCCCGATCTGATGACTTCCCAGCCGAGCCGCTGGACACGGCGAGCTCCTGGCCGGTTGCGCTGCCGTTCACGCCGCTGACCATGACCGGTTGATGCTGAAGACTTCCGAATCGGGGTGCGAGCTCGCTGGGGATGAACTGATGCTGAGCCGGCTGATAAATTTGAGCCGCTGTCCACCTGAATGGGGCCCAACCTGCTAGGGTGGCGGCTGGATAGCGGTAGGACTGAATTTTGGACGGATTAGCAGGGCACAGGTAGGACAATTTAAGGTATTCAAGGTGGCTTGCGAACGAAATGCGTGCCAGGCTAACGAATTTGAGGTTGCAGGGCTTGAAAATCTCTCCCGATACGACCCATTTTTATAATCGATTTTGTCCCTGCGCTTTGAGCTGCCCGTTGAACGCTTATTGGATGCTGAGATTTTTTTTTGGACAGAAAGAGATGGGAGAAGGATAGGCGCGAGTTCCCCATCCCTCCTGGTGTTTTTAGCTCAACCGTGCGCGGTAGTCAATCCTCTGCGTGGCTGTGAATTCAACAAAAAATTCAACTAGAATTCTACAGGTTGCTGTCTCCGCGGCTCCCAAATAAGGAAAATATTAGCCCTTTCAATCGCGTGCTTTGATTTCATCCTTCCCGTGTAATCTCTGTATGGCAATGTCATTCTTCCAGTCACAACTTTTTATGAACTTCATTTTTCGAGTAAAAGGATAGCGCCAAAGCTAGTGGAAATGTATTATTACTAGCCCCTATTAAGTAGCCCCAAAGCTACTAGCGCCAAAGCTACTGGAAAGGGGCAGCTCCAAAGCTGGAAAGGGGTAGAGCGAAAGTTAATGGAAAGGGGTAGCACCAAAGCTACTGGAAAGGGGTAGAGCCAAAGCTATTGGAAAAGGGTAGCTTCAATGCCACTGGAAAGGGGTAGCGCCAAAGTTAATGGAAAGGGGTAGAGCTAAAGTTAATGGAAAGGGGTAGCGCCAAAGCTACTGGAAAGGGGTAGCGCCAAAGCTAGTGAATGGGCGGCGCGCCACCCCTCGCAAGTCAATTGGTACGCTCTGTATTACCTAATAAGAAAAGAAAGAAAAAACTTTCGCTGTTTTAAAATTACGAGCGTATAATAGTATATTTTGATGAATCAGTTATACGAGCGTAGCTCCTAATTTTTATTACCTCTGGCGATACTAAAGTAAAAACAGTAAAAAATAACAGCCTTTTGAAGAAAATTTCTAATAAAAGTTCTCAGAAGCATTAGAAAGCTCTACTAGTTCAAAACCAAAAGAAGCAATAAAAGAACAAGAATAAACAATTTTTATCTTTGAAATTGCTTTACTCGAAAAAATATTGTGGATTGCAAATCTACGGTTTAAAACTCACTTTTGATGTCAACTAATCTTTAAACAGATTGAAACTTCTCACATCTCAAAATTTGGGATAAACTAAGGGTTTGCCCCCCCCCCCCCTATTAATAATCAGCATATTAAGCAAGAAAAATCACAATCCACCTCTTGCAGTCTTTCGAAGAAAAAAACTGTGAAAAAATGTTGTTAAGAAAACCTCGTTTAGTTTTGTTTCAGTCAGACAATTAAGTAATTTCAGAAGGCGGCATCACTGCAGCGGCAGCTGGGTCCAACTTTGTTTTAGATTTAGGCTTTAGGCCGCGTACGAGTCCTGGGGCCGCCAGACCTCCTTGGACTTGCCGGCCTGGGTCAGAGCTGGCTCCCGCTTTGAGTACCTGCAACCATGAGGGAATTAGCGGAGTTTGCAATCGAGAGCCTCGTAGAATTGCTGCTGCCTACAGCCCTGCGATCCTTTATGGGGTTAAAGCTAAAGCTAAATCTGCAGGAGGGCTGTAGGCACTTTGACACTTGAAGCGACATCGTCCCACAACCAGCGACTGGGCATGACTGTCTATTGCGCTGACTCCTGAAGCGCGTTCAGTCACACTAAATACGGTATGTAGGCATAGACACAAACACAGGCCGGCACCCACATAGGGTGGGTGTACAAGCGGCGGTTCCAGGAATGTACACTCTGTATGCCTTGGGAGGTTGCCCTCATGGGCGTAAATTGCACAACTGGCCCATAGACCAACCAATTCGTGCACAAGGCCCCAAATAAATTTGACCCTGCACACGAAACCACGCTAGGGAAAATAGCCAACCTACAACGCGGGGTCGAACCTGGACCAGTGGCACACAAGGCAGACGCGCTAGACTCGCCCCCCAACAAACAATCCTTCATGGGGTTAATCCTTTGTTAATCCCAGCTGCTCGAATCAGATATTCCTAATCGGCGTAGGTGGCGGAACAATTTTCCCACAACGTTTGTCCTCGCGCTATCCCACCTACTGGGACCACATGGCCCAATTAATAAAAAATATTCAAAGAAAAACAGAGCAAGACAAAACCGCTCTGAGGCTTCTTTTCAATCAGCAAAATTTACTGCCTAATTGGAAAGGTAATTACGAGTATGCTTAGGGCGGGTCGCTCGCTGAATGCGATAATCCGGGGGGCGCTCAAAATTGCTCCCGGGGCATCAGGTGCGCTAAACTGGCCCGAAGCTTCACTTCCAATTATATTTCCCCCCGCACTCAACGGATGCATTCGGCACGAAGAGAAATGAAATTATGGCGCTTCTTTGACTTTGTGAAATTGGTTTGCTTTGATTTCTAGGAAACAGGAAACGCGTATTGATAATTTCTGCGCGTTAGCTGAATTTTGCCGATTGTTGCTTTCCATCGAATACTATGCGATTTTTTTCGCCCATGAATTTCAAGATTAATATTTTTGTTTCGTTCGGAGCCCTCTCAGAATCATCGCCTCTTTCACTGAACAACTCGCAAATATGTCAAACCGTCAGCTGGAGAATCAGTCATTCAAGTCTCAGCTAATCTGTCTCTCCATCCTTCAGGGAGTTGTAGCCTAGTGGCTAGGGCGCCTGCCTTATGACCGGAAGGTCGTGGGTTCGAGTCCCGGCCCCTAGGAGACAATTTGTGCCCTTGAGCAAGGCACTTAATCCCGCATTGCTTCAGTCCACCCAGCTGTGATTGGGTACCAGCATATGTGGGGTAATAACTGATCCTGAAGCAGGCCCATTTTATTCTGTCACTGCGGCGTTGTGAGTGATGATTCACTGTTCGCCATGCAGGTTAAAAAAATGGAGCTGGCAGTGGGGTGCCTACTATGCCCGAGAGTGTTTCAGGTGCAACGGGTGTGCAGTCTTCACCTGCATCAGCACCCGCGCTACAGGTTTACCTGTCAGCGTCTGTTATTACTCGTATTATTATCATCCTTCAGACTCTGACCCAATGCTCACTTCAATTTTGCTCCGGCATTGGCTGCCTTTCCAGGCTTCTTGGCGCCCTTGGCTCCGCTGGCGTTAACAGTCGCTGGTTGCTTCTTTTGTTGCTGCTGCTGCTGCTGCTGCTGCTGCTGCTGCTGCTGCTGCTGCTGGGTCGTCTGCTTTGGCTCCTTCTCCTGCTGGCAAGTCTTGGTCCCGGCTACCGGCTTTGCATCCATCTTCTTCTCGGCGGCTCCAGGCGTGGATTCTGCCTGCTCCCCCTGCTGGTACTGCGGGTATTGCTGATGAGGCTCCTGCTGCTGCTCAGCATCCTCAATCACCAGACGATCGACTCGCTTCGGTTTGTCGGGATCTTCGGCGATGGGTGGCAGGTGCAAGTCTTCGCGAATGTTGGTCGGTTCGAAGATCTCGCCGGTGGGATCCGCCTGTTGGAATTGATTGCGTTGATAGATTGATTGAATGTACGTTCGTATGGGTCTCAAATTTATGATTAGCCGAAGAAAATAACGAATAAGTCGAAAATTGTCATCACCTCGTAGTACGCGGCCTTATTGGCCACCGCTGACCTGATGACGTCCATGACCAGAGCTTTCTCCCGATCTGAGGCGCTAACCAGCCAGGCTTGGACAGCGTTGAAGTCCTCCGTCTGGAGGATCTGGCACAGCATGCTGAACACGGCGGACTCCAGGTCGGGCGCGGCGCTGATGTGCTCGTAGTTGGCCAGCACGTGGGCCGGGGTTGAACGGCGCGAGGAGCGCAGCGGCCGGCGCGACATAGCGCGAGACGGCGGCGGAATGAGGCGGCCAGTCTGGCGGCTGTACATCGGCCTGGCAGTTTGAGATTGCTGCTGCTGCTGCTGCTGCTGCTGGCGTGCCGGGTCGGGGTACGTGGCCTCTGCGGGTTCGGAGTTAGTTTCTGATAGGAACTTATTGATTGAGGTCTAAAAAAATCAGTCAACGGGACAGCCGCTGCTAGCTGCTAGGGGCATCCAAGGGCTGTGTACAGCTGCTCAGTCCTGACGGGCCGGAAAGGGGCCACAACACCCACTCTAAATTTTCCCAGCTCAAACTGGTACCCGATCTCAGCTGGGTGGACTGAAGCAATGCGGGATTAAGTGCATTGATCAATGGAAAAAAATTGCTTCCAAGAGATGGGGCACGAACCGACGACCTTCCGGCCAATAGGGCTACGACTCCTACTATTATTTCTTGTGTTTATGCAGCAGCAAGCAACATCTCAATCGAGGACTACTTACTGTGCCAGTAAAGGAAGCTCTGTGACGTGAATGTACAAACGTGCGTACGTAAGATTCATACATTTTAAGAGTAATTGACCGGAATATGGTAGTTCATTTTTAAAAACATGATTTAGATAGAAAACAAATGCTTTTAAACATGCTTGCTTCTAATCAACAAGAAAATAAGAATTTTTTTGACGCATTCCTTTCTTTGAAATTCCGATTTATCTACACAGCTACATAGCTAAGCACTTATTACAGAGCAGCGCGAATAATCAGACTAGGATTCAATTATTCTACTAGCAGTAGTCTCGGCAGTTTGAAACGCATTAAACGGAAAAGAAATATTAAGAAATAGCTCATAGCAAAATGTAGCATTTTTATTTTCTAACTATTTATTTTAGAAGCCTAAACAAAGAATATATTAATTGGTCTTTTGGTTAGTTATTCTAGGCTTAGCAGTTCCGCGTCCTTTGTCTTTCTAGACATACTTGTTCTTAGGCGCCTTGAACAGCAGCTTGCTGACGCTACTCTTCGGATCCTCCAGATAGCGACTGACCACGTGCGGCTTGCCATAGTCGTCGTATTCCTCCTCGATCACCTCGTCGTAGTCGTAGTCGCTTCCATATGGATCATAATCATCGAAACCGTAAAGATTCAGTAGGTCGAAATCATCGAATAGATCGTCATTCAAATAATAATCCGAAAACAGGTCGGCGAAATCGTCCAAACTGTAGCCAAAAAAATCGGCGTCACCATCGTAACTCAGTTTGTCAAATCCGGAGCGCTTGGGGAAGCTTGGCACACGGATCTTGTCGTGGCTCTTCTTTCCGGTGATCTTCTTGGTTTCATAGCCCTTATCGTCGTAGCCCTTCTCTTCATAGTCGTCTTTGTAGCCCTTCTTGTCGTAAAATTTCTTATGCACTGGTGCGTAGCCCTTCTCTTCATAGTCGTCTTTGTAGCCCTTCTTGTCGTAAAATTTCTTATGCACTGGTGCGTAGCCCTTGTCGTCATAGCTGTCGTCTTTGTAGCCCTTCTTGCCGTAAAATTTCTTATGCACTGGTGCGTAGCCCTTGTCGTCATAGCTGTCGTCTTTGTAGCCCTTCTTGCCGTAAAATTTCTTATGCACTGGTGCGTAGCCCTTGTCGTCATAGCCGTCGTCTTTGTAGACCTTCTTGCCGTAAAATTTCTTATGCACTGGTGCGTAGCCCTTGTCGTCATAGCTGTCGTCTTTGTAGACCTTCTTGCCATAAAATTTCTTATGCACTGGTGCGTAGCCCTTGTCGTCATCACCCTTCTTGTCGTAGACCTTGTAATCATCGTCCTTGCGCCTTTCGTAGCTCGGCTTGTAGTACTTAGGTCTGTAGTACTTAGGTCGGTAGTCTTTGTCGTAACCATCGTCGCTGGGCTTTCGGTAGCTACGAATAAAGTGCTCTCTATCTGTGTATTGATGATGATCACCGTGAGAATCTACTAGACATAGTCGGACAGATAGCGCTAGCAGCGCCAGCCAACAATAGCTGATTCGCATAACGCAAAAGAATCGGTTTGGTAATGCTAAATTCTGACAAAATTGAAAACTTATGGAGTAAGAAAATGTTTAACATTTTATAGTTTTGTCGGCTTGGCGTTGTTTGGGTGGGCCTGGTCGGCTAAGGCAGTGGACAAAATTTCTGTGTTTTGTCAGCCAATCAGCTGCCTGGGGCGTCCAACCGCCAACCCCGACCAAAAGCTCTCAGACAGGCAGGGGTAGAAAAACACAGCCCAAAGCTAAGTATATTTTAGCTCTGTATCAGCAAGCTTCATCCAATCAAAAAGCGGCACGGTGTAGACAAAAATAAAACACCTATCTACTTATTTTTGAACCATTCAGTGTTATTTATGAGTTTGATGACTCAACTAATTGGATAAAGGCAAATTGACCTTTATAGCCTTAATTATACCGAAAACAAATGTGCACATTTATTAAGTAAATTATTTCGGTTAAATCTTACTTCATGGGGTGCGAGAAGCCCTTACAAAAAATGAAAATTTTGATAAAAGTACAATTTCAAGCATGCGTCATAATTAAGTATTTCAAGTTTGTAAAGCATTTGCTTGCGTGTTTATTCATGCAATTATGGCTATTAAAACAGATGTCCCGTATAAATCATTTTTACTGTGACGCGTGCACACGACCTCTACATGTTATTTTTCTATCTTATTGGCAAATAGTTTGTTTGATTCAAAATAGTCTTTACTAGCACAAATCACCCGTTTGATTTATTTTCTCAGCATGTGTCAATGAAAAGCAATATATTGTTTTAAACTTCCCCTTTCCGTTAATCCCCGTTCTCATTAATCCCCGTTCCCGTTAATTCCCGGTCCCGTTAATCCCCGTTCCCGTTAATCTCCGTTCCTGTTAATCCTGTTTCGATTAATCACCGTTCCCGTTAACTCTCTGTTCCCGTTAATCCCCGTTCCCGTTCAACTCCCAGTTCTCGTTAATTAATATATCATTTATCGTGAAAGAAACCTGAATTCTACTTTTATTAGCAAATCATCCAATAAGCATAAGAGCTGCATAGTAAGTTAGGCCTAAAGTGCCCAGTACATAGAAGTCACACATATTTAAATTCATAATCAATATACCTCTCATTTTGACTTTCACGCAGCGCAACAGAATTGCATTGCGCAATCTGTGCAGGCGAGAACACCCATCTCTTATTTTCTCTGTCCAACCCGTAATTCAGCAAACGGGGCAGTCGTGGCCGAGAGCTGTACATTCAAAGATTCCAGTGAAAGTAAAAGAAACTTTCCCATCAGCTTTTTTAGCGTGACACTCCAGAAATAGGTAAATCAAATATGCCAAAGTGATCTATGCTTCAAGATTTTTCCAGTGATATAAAACACGTGGTTGTATCTTCAAGAAAAGCAGAGCTACGAGTATTTACTGTTTAAAAACATTGAATTCCTGTGTACGTAGTGGAGGAATGCACACTTCACACAGCTCATCAGAGGGCGGTGAGGTGGTGCAATTGATGCAAAATCAGCTAGAGTGCCCTATAGAAGTTGAAAATGCACACAACGAATAGACGGGGGTGCCACATGCGCAATAAGAATTGAAAAATGAATTATCGCCAGGCAGAGAGCCTTGACCTTATGAAACAGCTTAAAAAAGCTGTATTTTGCAGATTAGGCAGATTAAAAAATAAATATGAAGTTTTAAATAGCCCATTGTCACTCCCCGGAAAATTAGCGATCGAATGGTGAAAGTTTGGTGATAATTGATTGATCCGTTTGGCCTGTGCAGTGTCATTTACATACTGTCGGTAAAATTGATTGGTTCGTCCAGTGAGCCTGGCTTACCGCTGCACCTTATAATTTCGGTTAACTTTAGCGTAAACAATCTTATCTTATCTTTCCCCCCCTCGCGTACTTGTGCGGCCTTTAGGCTCGCCCCCTCTCCCTTGACTCCGATGTACATGTATTATTTCAGTGCCCACCTTTAATTCTCCGATTCTCTGACCCTGCGTGCATATTTTTTGCTCACTAAATAGAAATATAAAGCGGCTAGCTTGAGCATCAGCTCACGCATACTCCCCTTCGGACAGTCGTTACGTTAAACTAACTCTCGTTCAGAGAAAATCAGTACACATACATACATACATACATACAGTATACGCTCGTAATAGATGACAGCCAAATTATTCATTTTGGGTTCCTCAATTTTCAATTAGCCATACTTCTATGGTCAGATTTCTCTCTTTTCTTCCCCTAAAAGCCCCTATTCCTCCGGAGAGCTACCCCCAGACGTGCGCACTCACCGCGTCGCAGATTCAGGTCAGCACCCGCAGCGGCAGCTTCCATCTGTTGCGGATGGAAAGTCTGCTCAGTGAGGCTTCTCAGCTGCTCCCGCCAGCTCTCCGTAACGGGGACTAGGCCCAGTCGAGGCACAGCCTTCTCCTTGAATGAATAGTTTCTCAGGTTGGTGAAATACTGCAACCCGTTGACGGTGTCCAGCGGGTGCTTGTGCGAGTTCAGGTGGATAGCGTTCACTGGCAGCAGGAGCCGCTGACTGGCCAGCTTTTGCTCGTTGTGCCCGTTCGGTGGGAAGCAGAGGTGCGTCTCGTAACTGAAAGCATTGTTTCGGAATCTCGGTTGAGGAATCTCAGGATATATACTCAGCAACAGTCAAAAGTTCCGCTCTCCAAGCGAGATGGAATTTTTCTCACTTATTGTGAGTGACGCAACTTGCGGCACGCAGCGAAGCTTATTGTCACTTGGGGGGGGGGGCTTGGGTCTGTGTAATGGTGCAAAACTGCGTAACTTTCAAAAATGGTCCGGCAAATGACTAATGCTGAACGAAGGCGTGCTGTTGGAATGCTGGAAGTTGGTGTGTCCATCAGCGAAGTTGCTCGCCGATTTGGAAGATCGCGAGCGGCAATTCGAAAGCTGCTGGGACTTTCTAAAGCGCAGCATTCGAAAAGAGAATGCACCACAGAATCAAGACAGAGAATACGTCACGCCATTGCAAACGCTTGGCAGCAACTACCCCAGTACTTTCTGTGCCGCCTCATCTTGGGGATGCCCCGTAGAGTCACCGCTCTTCTGCGTGCGAGGAAATCCCACACGCGGTATTAAGCATTGCGATTCTAAAAAAACCTGTGATTTTGTGCGACTGGTGTTAATAATTGATTCAATCACCCCCTCCCTCCTCGCGGAGTAGTTGCGTAACTCGCGGGGTTGAATTTTGAGCGAGAAGTTATCTCAGACTAGGCGCGATAGGGGTGGAACTTTTGACTGTTGCTGAGTATAAATATAAACCAAAAAATCACTGAATAAATGCATCGCCCTACCTGCTATAATCGCAGTCGTCAACCACCACCGGGATGGGCAGTCCCAGCAGGCCCTTGATGTGGATGCATCTGTGCGGGTGCGGGTTGTGCCTGGCAAAGAATGAGCTCCTAGACAGCTGGCCAAATCGGTAACCTGATTGAGTGGACGGCCGGCTGGGAGTTGAGCTCGAGTGTTCCGGCTTTTTCAACGGCGGCTGGATCTCCACAGCTGCCATGAGTTCGGCTTCAGGCTGAATTAGCTTAATGTGCGAACAGGTTTGTCGACTCAAAATCTTGACAGGCAGGCTTGTCTTGTCTATCTCTGCCCCCTTTTTTAGCCTCTCAGCCAAGCTGGCGGTTCCTGTGGCAACCGGAGCGCCAGTTCAAATGGCTGGAAGCCGGTCCGAAGGTTGGCGCGTTTGCGCGTGGATTGGATGAAGGCTGGCCGATGCCTTGAGCCTGAGGCGGCTGCCGCTCTCCACCCGACAATTTTCTCTCCCTGTGTTGCTCTTTTTCTGCGGCAATTTAGTAGAAGAAGAATTAAAAATGTGAGAGATATAGAGAAGGCAATAAGACTAAAAGAAGTAAAATGAAATGGTCAAAGGAATGGTCTCTCTCAGTCCCCGTCTCAGCAGGGTCTCTCAACTATGCTTCTATGGACGGAAGGTGCACACTCTCTTTAAAAAAAGGTCTGACACACCGCTAAGATGCAAACAGGTAAACAGAGGCTAGCATTTCTCGTGACATGAGCAGACAAAATTGTTTTACCTGAGCACAGCAACCGCTCCTACCATCTTAGGATCTGAGTAGTGAGACCTAGTCTCTCCTAGCCCTCTCTGCCTTGTGAGCTCATTGAGTCTAACATTGAAAGTCTCAGAAACTCGTGGATATGCAGACCAAGTGCTTGAGCACGCAAGGTGCAAGTTGGGCCATTTTTTTTCAAGCCATCATTTTATCGCCATTTTAAACTGTTTGGGTGAGAGA
This sequence comes from Macrostomum cliftonense, assembly GCA_950096795.1. Classification (NCBI taxonomy): domain Eukaryota; kingdom Metazoa; phylum Platyhelminthes; family Macrostomidae; genus Macrostomum; species Macrostomum cliftonense. Next base: position 619,520 of record CATNEM010000128.1, on the reverse strand, counting down.
TTTCGAATGTGAATTTTCTATCTAGTCTTTTGGATTTTATTATTTTTAAAATTTTGTATGCGCTCGTGTCCTAAGTACTTTTGATTCCTTTCTCAAACTCGGTATAATTTTTAACCTTCTATTGAATTTCTCTTTAAATCTTCCCTTATATTGTCTGCCTTTTACTTACTTTTGCTAGAAGTGCTCGAGAATTACTCTTCCACAAGCGTCCCTTCTTTTGTCACTGTCTGTAATTTTTTGATCCCATAACTTTAGCCACTGTAACCATCCTCATTCACTGACTCTTGTAGCCCTCTGCTTCCTTAGGAAATAGGAATAGATTCTTGCAGAACCCGAGGCAAAAGAAGTATATTTCAAAAGATAATTTAGCTGAATATGACGTAGTTTCGTCCACGCAAAGAAAAAGCAATATTAAATAGACTTGCATTGCAACTATGTGCAACCCTCTGCCCAGTTTCAACTATCTTATAAAAAAGCCACTTCAAATGACAGGCAAAGATAACTATATACAAAGCTTGGGCCTTGCACGAAGTTCTCAATGCCTTGGCATTTAAAGCAGCGGTTCGCCCAAGAACGTAGAAAAAATTCCACCATTGTTTGGTCTCTGTTTGCTTGTTGAGACGCCAGACTATTAACTGTGCAGTACAAGGCCCCGCTTGCATCTGCTCTGCTTGCACCTCACCCACCCCACTCCATCCATCTAACCGTTTCTTTTGCTTACTGTCGTCGTCTTGTTCCCGTCCCCGGGCTCCACAACGTCGCAAATTTTTAAATCGCCGTCTCTCTCTCTCTCCTTTTTACAGGCGCATATTTCATATCTTTATGAGGCTAAAAAATCTTAGGCAAGCTGTAATCTACACCATATTTTAATTACGCATAAGTTCTCATCAGGTTGCCTTAGGCTGCGCATAATGGTATTGGCATTGCAGTTTAAAAGAAATCAAATATTGACTAATTTAACAAAGCCGCGTCTCAAGGGCGCAAATTTTTATGCTTTTAAGTTTCGTTAAAAAAATTATAAAATTTTAAAACTGATGCACGCAACTATTTCGTTCCAAGGACTTGGGTCTCTGTTTGACTTCAAAATGCAAAGCTATTGCATGTGTTTTTAACTGAACGATCCCATTTTTTGTTAATCATGTGAAACGTTGTAGAGTCTGAGGGCTAGGCTACTCTTTCGAAAGAGATTGCAGACTCTCAGCCCGCTGCTATAGTACATTTTCTAACTTAGCATCTATTATAACGCTTAATAAGCCAGTTACTAAGTGAAGCATGCTTCCTTACTGTACCTACCTGTGTTCCCAAGCAAGCAAGATAGCAATATATGCAGCCCATGATTTTTGTTCCCTTGCGTAAGGGGCAAACACAAAAAATGAAGGCAGAGCTTCCGGCCTGTCAGAAACTTAGCTAACATCTGGTGGTAACCAACCAAACCAAACTGTCTGTCTGTCTCTGTCTGCCCGCAGAAATCAAACTGAGCGGCAGACTTTTACATTAGCTTCTGGTAGTTGAATTGAGCATGTTGACTCTATGCGTGGGCTTAGAGATACGCAAGGAGAAATCTGAGCTACTCAATATAGCCTACTGTAAGTAGGCAGCTTAGAATTTATTATATCCGTCAGATATTATTTTGATTTACATAAATCAAAACTTTTAAGGTGTGTAAATAAGATTTAAGGCGCAAATAAGAATCAATCTCAAAGGTCAATCTCAAAAGTACTTTTAAGTCAATTGCAGACAGGAAAATATTCCCTGTCTTGAGCAATCGGTTCTGCTATTTTTATAGCAATTCTTATGATTCTCAGTAGTTTTGACGAATCATGAGTATTATAATGGGCCTTATATTCTTGTTCAAGCTCTGTATATTTTGTACTATTGTCAGCATTTGCAATTCTACGTTGTTCACATTCTTTATAATTTGGTTTTGTGTCCCAATGTTACGCCAAAAACTACTGACAGAATCTTCAAATCAACCTCACAGGTGCGTAAGCACTCAGCATCTTTGTTGCTTCATTTGGATACAAAAGGGCCATTTGTAGTCGCCGAAAGTTGCCAATTGGCAGAGCAAGTGCCTATTGAAGTGCTTTTTTATTGCTTTTTCTTAGCCGGCCGCTCTAGCGAGCGACTTCTCTTCTTACTCTAGAGGCTTCCGTTCGTCTCTTGAAAGTAGCTCGTATGGCCAAATAAACCTTCATGGCAACAGCGGGTAGCAGCCGAAACGCACTGACTTGCAGATCTCCCCATTCCGCGCGCTCCCAGTCAGCTCGCAGAACACACTTGCGCGCTCAATTTTCAGCTCAGTCAAAGCGTATCGATCGATCGATTGAAAAATTTCTTTCTGACCCTCGAGTCCGGAGAAAATGAGTTTGGCACCGTTGGCCCGCCACTCTTTCCCCTTTATTTTTTTGGTCTCTTGCCCTCCCTTCTGTTTCTGTTTGACTACCCCAACCAAGCCATTGTTAAAAGCTGCACTGATCCCTTGCGCGTCGATTTAATCTCCCATTTGGCTCGCTCGCCAATACTCTCTTAACCCTCCCGGCTCTCGGCACTCAGACACAAGCGGCTCGCACTCTGTGATGTAGTGCCTCTCACTGCACTACTCGACTTATCACCTGTCATTGAGAAATGACTCAAGAACCTTTCGGATCAAGTTTAACCGAGTCAAAACGAGCCGCCTCGCTGTTCAGCCTCCTGGACACGGCAGGATGCGGCTACATCACCGAGTCCGACTTGGCCCGCTGCTGCGATGGCGATCTGCGGCCCGAGGAAGTGCGCCAGATATTCTCTCAGCTAGACGAAGATGGCGACGGTCGGGTCAACGCAGACGACTTTCAGGCTGGCTTCCGTGCCATCGGCCTGTCGCTGGCCTCCAGAGAGTTGCACCAGCAGCACCAGGATCAGCAGCCAGGTGCAGCTGGTAGCAATTTGAGCATGAAGGCTTTCTCACAGGAGCGGCTGCTGGACATTGACGAACCGACGCCTGTGAGGCCGAAGCTTCAGCAGCCGCAGCGCAGTGTAAGCGGACCCGATCTGGAGCAGCAGCTGACAGAAGGACTTCAGCAGCTCAGTTGTCAGGAGAAAGTTTGCGAGCTGCACTGCTTGTTGCAACGCCAGTACCCGCAGCTTGTAGATAGCTTCGAGTCGATCATAGTCAGTGCGGCCAAAGAGGTTGGAGCCCAACGCCGTGAACGCCAAAGACTCGAGGAGGCTTTCGCTAGAGCCAAAGCGGCGAACGATAGTCACGTGCGCCAGCTTGAAGAAGAGATGGAGATTCAGATGACCAAGATGGAGCAGCGAGCGAGAGCTCAGGAGAGGCGACGGTTGACCGAACAATATCAGGAACTGTTGGATCGAAAGCAGGCGGAGATTGACGAGCTGCAGACGATGATCAACGAGCTGCAGCAGCGCCGGCGCAGAGAAGTTGTGGCGGACAGCAGTTCAGAAATTGGTCTCCGACAGAGTGTTGAGGAAACCCGCGAGAGAAATCGCAACCTTCTGGCGGATATGCAGAAGCTCGAAACGGCCTTGGCTGTGAGTCGCAGCGAGCTGGCTCGAATGCGCCAGGACCAGGAGGGCCGCACCCAGGAGCTGCTTGCGGAGCGGCGAAGTCTGCAAAACTACCAGCGCGACCAGGAAGATCTGGCGCGGCAATTGCGGATGCTTCAACAGGCCAATCGCAGTCTGAGCGACACAAACGACAGTCTGCGCTGCGCTCTTGAGCGCCAAATCAGCGGTGTCAGCGTTGGAGGCGCTGTCACGCCCTCCTCTGGTCGGGGCAGCTTCTGTCGTCCAGTCAGCAGCGTTGGCACGGCCGCTGCAGCTGAGGATATCTGTGATGAAGAGCTAGACAGGCGGTTTGTTATGCGCACAGAGGAGGATGAAGAAGACGAGGAGGCTGACAGCGGCATGTCGACCTGCCGGGACGATCATCAGAGACAGTCCACGGCTTCCGCAGCCGACTTCCCAGATCACTTCGTGATTCCATTCGGTGCTGGAAACGTTGGAGACTTTGAGTACGATCTGAGTGACGAAGAAGTTAAAGAAGAAGGTCTTAACTCGACCCGGGAAACTTTGGTGGACTGTGGAATTCGGAATCGAAGAGGCTCGTCTCAGCCACAGTTTGAAGACTGCTACTCGGATGTTCAGGAGGAGGGCGGCGAGGTCATCAGGCGTCGTCACCACCTGCGCAGCAGTCGCAGTCATCGGCAGTTGCGTCGGTGCCGCCAGCCTCGGCAAACTGGCCAAAATGAGGACGAGGATGAACCGGCTGGTGCAGAGCAGGAGGCTGAAACAATCGCTGAATTGACGGCAATGTCTCCGCCAGAGAGAATGTTCAAGGTGGTTCTTGCTGGCGATGCAGCTGTTGGCAAGAGCAGCTTCATTGGCCGGTTTTGCGACGGCAGATTCTCGGCGAACACTACGGCGACTCTTGGCGTGGATTTTAAGACTCGGACGCTCGTGGTGGATGGCCGAGTGGTGGCAGTGCAGCTCTGGGACACAGCTGGGCAGGTGAGAAGCTGACTTATTTAGCTATTCCTTAGAAACAGAGTAAATTTGAAGTGCTCAATAAGTGCACAAGTGGTTTGGCTGGTGAGTCATAGTATTTTTACGCTTCTAACTATGGAATAGGCTGTTTTGTTTAGCTTGCAGTTCAGTTTACGTCATTCAACTCTATTGGTAAAGTATAGTTTGCTGCTTACTAGTCGAGTCGAGTACTTGAGCTTAGACGCCAGGCTAGTCTCTAAGACTCTCTGCTTTTGTCTGACCCTCACTCTGTCTATTAAGAGCACTAAACTAGGAAATTCTGTTCCCACTCAGTATTCATAATCCACAATGCGCACAGAAATATTGAAGTCAACTCGAACCTATTGAGACAAGGAGAGAGAAGAAAGGGTAGTCAGAGTGCCGAATTAAACTAATCCTAGGTCAATGTCTAACTATTGAAAGCTATAAAATATCTACAGACTAGTCTAATCAATATTTAATTTGATAAATATTTGCTAGCCTCTAACTATATTAGCACATTGAATGTAATAACAACAATATAAGCTATTTTCAAGTTCAGCGAGATTAAATGCGCAGTATCTTAGCACACAATAAACGGTCGCACCCTCCAGGAACGCTTTCGCAGCATCGCCAAGTCCTACTTTCGCCGAGCAGACGGGGTGATCCTGATGTACGACTGCACGCACGAGCGGTCGTTTCTGAGCGCCCGCGACTGGATGGAGTCGATACGCGAGTGCGCCGAGCCGGGCATCCCCGTGGTGCTGGCTGGCAACAAGGCCGACCTACGCGGCGCCACCGGTGGAAGAGGCGTCGACACTTCCGAGGGCGCTCGACTAGCGGAATCGCTTGAAGCCGCGCTGTTCGTGGAGACCAGCGCCGCCTCCGGGCTGGCTGTCAGCTCGACGGTGGAGCAGCTCTGTCGGTTGCTAAGGCAACGAGAAGATGCTGAGTTGATGCGCGGCGGTGCAGGTTCGTTGGGAGCGGCGGTGCAGCTGAAAGACGGCTCCGGTAAAAAGCTGGGGAACTGCTGCTAGTAGGAAAATTATTTTACGTTTTAAAAGTGCTCAGCAAACGTGCATGTAATTTCTACATCAGCCAAGTAGGACTGACAGATTAAGATTGGAAGCAGTAAAATAACTTTTCCTCACTAATACTTGTAAATTTTTCATTCGGAAGCACAGATACTTATCCACTCTCCTCAGATACAGTAATATCTCAACATGTTTTTTTCATAATGTTATACAATTAGCCTTGTAACTTTTGAGCTTATGCTAGAAACGAGTGAACTGCTGTCCCTCAGAAAGATATTTTTGTTATTTTTCTTCACCTCCACACCAAGAAGCACAAACGCACAGTGATTTCTGCAGACTTCCTTAACTCCTCAATGATTTACCATCTTTCCTTGCAACAAGTACTCGTAGATTTTGTGTGTATGCGCAGGCGCTTTTTTAATTTATTCATCTTTAGTCAATGGATTTCGTGGCATTATTTACATGTAACTTTCTGACTATTTGAATGACCTAGAAATATTCCGTATTCTATAAATACTCGCACAAAAGCTATTTTTCGGCCCAAAATTGGTTGTTTTTTTGAAAAAGAGTAATAACATTTTCGTTTTACTGCTAGTCAGTAGTTTAGATTTTTTAATCTTTGAGTTTCTAAATCCAGAAAACAGATTATTTCAGAGAAATTTGTTTAAAAGATGATAGATTTTGATATTTTTCTTGAATCCTTAATTCCGGTTTGACGATACAGATTGCCCCCACGTATCAAGATGACTATGAATATTTTCGCAGATTTATTTTCTAAAACAACCGATGTTTTACCGTGATTCTATACAAAAATCCACTTTCATTACTCCTGGTGCAAGGTTACTTACTTGAATACGCATCAAAATAAATATTCAATGGACGTTCGATTTTTTAGTCGCATTTTGCTGCACTGTCAGGATGACAAAAAATAAATTATTGAATTCTTTTAAATCTCCAGTTATGTTAAATTATTGATATATTAATTGAGTCGAACTCACTCAGTGCAGAAATACTGCAGCTGTGGTTCTAATTTTCTTAAGTAAACACAAAAATTACGTAAATCTGATAATTTTATTAGTGCTTCTTTAGGCTAAAAATTTCAGTAAAGCAGTAATCAGTAAAGCCACGATTAATCAGAAGACTTTAAACTGTTAGATAAACACGTTTTAAACTGCGTATAATCGATTTTTACGAAGCTAAAATCTTTTCGCATTTTGCGTAGCTAGAATTTGCGTAGCTAGTTTCTTTCGTAAATGTTACGAAAGTTACATTTGCTTTCTTAGAGGCATCCAAAAATGAATTTCCGAAAAAAATTCTAAGAAACAGTCCCCATTAAAGGCAAAAAGTGGTAGAGGACCGTAACACCTGCCCCTGTTTTCTTGGGGCAATGAAAGGCTGAAATAAGGATGCCGTTAAAGTACATAATAATAATAATAATAATAATAACAGACGCTGACAGGTAAACCTGTAGCGCGGGTGCTGATGCAGGTGATAACTGCACACCCGTGGCACCAGAAACACTCTCGGGCATGGTAGGCACCCCACTGCCAGCTCCATTTTTTTATTTTGAACGTGCCTGGCGAACAGTGAATCTTCACTCACAAAGCCGCACAGTGACAGGATAAGATGGGCCTGCTTCAGGATCAGTTATTACCCAGCATATGCTGGTACCCAATCACAGCTGGGTGGACTGAAGCAATGCGGGATTAAGTGCCTTGCTCAAGGGCACAAATTGTCTCCTAGGGGCGGGGACTCGAACCCCTTCCGGTCAAAAGGCAGGCGCCCTAGCCACTAGGCTACAACTCCCTCAGCAGGTGGCACAGCCGCTGCTCGCCTGAGAAAATCGCAGCCTGACAGTCGGGGCGGGCCTCGCACAGGATCAGGCAGTCCAGAGCTGTGAGGGCGGCGAGGCTCCAGGAGGTCGGCTCGAAGGCTGAGACCGTCAGGCTGGGTCTCGGCGACGTATAGATTCTCCGCTCTGGTTTTTAGAATGTAGATTAGTAAGATGAAAGAGACTTTTCATTATCTTAATATCAATTTATGTGCATTTACGTACCAGAATACTGAGCGAAATTTTTTTGAAGATTTTTCTGCGCAGTTCATGCTACTTTTGGCATTGCTTGCCTTGAACAAGTCGGAGGTGAAAAGGACATTTCTGATGCACAACCAAGAACAAATTTAACTGATCAAAACTACATAAAGTACGCTCGTAGTTTCTAACTTTTGTATTGATCGTAACATCATAGAATTAAGATAATTTTCCTTTTGACAATTGCTGGGACTTTGAAAATATAAGCATAGGAAAAATCTATTTTTATTCATAATTTTTTTATTTTTCCAATATAAAAATTTACGAGCGCAGATCTAAACTGTATCAGGCCGACAAAAGCAAAGACACGTGTACCACATAGTTTAATTCATTTATGTAAAGTCTACTGATTCCTAAAAATTAAGTTATCTTACTACGAAAAGCAAATTTGGAAAATTTTTATTGTTATTGTAGGCTAGTACAATAACAATAAGGATTTTGATTTACAGCTAAAGTATTGCAGCAGCACAAAACTACCATCACACAACATTTAGAACATAGTTACTATACCGCTCAAACTCAAAGCATCGCGTGGAAAAGAAGCTTCAGAAATATAAAATTTCGTGCTGAATAACATTGGAACACAGGTTCTATTCGTTCTGAATAAAATAGGTACATCCTATGAGAAATAGGTTCGGTAAAAATACACGAAGCATTACGAATGAGAAATTGCAATAAGCTCAACTAAAACATTAATTTTCGGCAGTGAAACATTTAGGGCTCATTTCGAAGTAACTGCTTAGAACGATGTTAGGTTCAGTTGAGAGTCTTTTTCAGCAGACTGGCAGCCCCGATGGCAGGGCTGGCTAGAATCATGCCGGCACCCTGTCCAATAGAAGACACGATGTCCACAAAGCCAGGGCCATGTTGCCTCTGCTGCATCTGCATTTGCTGCATGTACATCTGGTGCTGCTGCTCACTGTGACGTTGCTGCATTTTTAGGTATTTTACTTTTTCGGCAAGTTTTGCCATCTTTTCTGCATCATCCTGCTGGTCCTTCTTCGAGTACTTGCTCGGGTTCAGCTTGGACACCTCATCGACCAGGCGCCAGAGCATTGTGTTCATTAATTTCAAAGCAGTTCTTTAGCGGCAATAGAAGGCTACAAGGCGATGTGCAATCAGGATATTCATGACAGGAAAACAATACATTTAGGTTCTGGATAACAGTATAGACCAAAGGGGTCGCTTTTAATACAGCTAACAATCAAACTATTGATGAAATTTGTAAATTCATACTCGCAGCTAAAGGGAGCATTCAAAAAGTACCAAGTTTTTCGGTGTAAGGAGCAAAAAAACATTCCTCGTAATTTTTAGTAGACCGTGGTGAATTTGCCACAGTTTCGTCGTCAGTTTACAGCTCTGTCGATTAAATTGGCGGCACCGACCACGGGGCTGGCCAGAATCGCCCCGGCACCCTGCCCGATAGAGGTCATGAAATCCACGAATCCTGGGCTCCGCTGCTGCTGCTGCTTTTGAAGCTGAAGCTGCTGGTACATCTGCTGTTGATGCTTCTGCTGCTGTTTTAGCAGCTTCACTTTGGCCACCATCTTGGCCAACTCTTGGCTGTCGGCCTCCTGCTTCTTCGCAGCCGCTTCCTCTTGACGCTTTCGCTCCTCGGTCTGAGCGTCCAGGTCCTTCTTCGAGTACTTGCTCGGGTTCAGCTTGGACACCTCGTCGACCAGGCGCATGAGGGCAGCCAGCTGCTTCTGCTGGACCTCCCGGTCGCACTTCTTGCCGTTGTCCATGAGCACGTAGCGCTCTCCGAACTGCTTCATCATCTCGTCGAGAGCGGGAATCTCGGCCCGCGCCAGCTTCAGCTCCTCGGCGAACTCCTCCTGGTCGTTTTCGAAGCGGTCGCCGTTGCTGAACACCACGATGGCGCGCTTGCACGACTCGGGACCGAACACGTCCACCGTCTGCCTGATGGCCTGGCACTCCTCGCTGGTGAAGCGGACGTCCGCCCTGGCCACTATGAGGAAGGCGTCAACGCCAGTTGGGCACTTGTTCAGCGTGCGCAGCAGCTCGCCCTGCGGCAGGTTGACGTCCTTGGAGTCCATGGTGCCGGGAGTGTCCACCACCAGCAGGCTGCGACCACGGACCGTCTGCATCTGGGCCTCGCACTGCTTGGTCATGGATCTCAAGCCGTTGCCGATCTTGAAGCCCTCGCTGTTCAGCAGCGCATTGGCTAGGGAGCTCTTGCCGCTGCCGGTCTTGCTCATCAGCAACAGCGTCGTGATCTGGTCGGTACTTACGGTTGGTTCAGCAGCCATTGTTTGAGCCTATTTTGTTGCAGTAAAGAACGCTACACCTGCTTCTAGGCCTTGTGTTGTGTGAGAATCCTGCTTTGATCCACCAGCCTTCATATTAATAGAGCCCTTGAATAAGGAACTTCCCCGTCTTCAGAACAATAAGGCTAGGCAGTACCGCTTTTCGACTTTCGTTTTTCACTGTTTGCAAAGAGAAAGCCTCCCCCATCTCTCAAAAGCGTACGTAGTACAGCTTCCCCAGCTGCCAGTGCACTGCTGGTAGATAGCTGAGTCTATTTTTAGCGCTTACGGGCACATCACTATTGTGGAAGTCTTTCAGTGACTGATTCAAAGCGAAAAACGAAACTTGGATATTCCCTGTTTTCACGCGCTTTGCTTCACGTGTTTACAAGTTTTTTTTAATTTAATTTCATCAAAGTATCGTTGCATTTAAGTGCTTAAAAGACGTATCTTCTTTTCCCTAATTGCTAGGTAAATACCACCCAAAGTTTTCATGAAAAAAGGTTTCAATCACTGAAACTTGCAGCAAAGGAATCAACTACGAGGGACTCTTCGTAAAACTCTTCGTTAAAACAAAATCGTTATTTTAGTTTGTTTTTAATTGTTTTTTGACGTACATGTATTTTACGTAGCCAATAGAAGATGGTGATTAAAGTACTTGTATGATCCTAAGAAAAGGGTCTCGAAAGGCTATCATTCAGGAGTGCATTAGAAGTCGTTACAATTGAATTCTGTATAGTCCCTCGAATACCAAGTTTCGATTTTCAACCCATTATTGCAACACATACTCAGCATGATCTTTATTTCAAAAGAGGACTAATTGTAATATTTTTTAGCATTTGTCACTTCGCTGACTTTATTTCCTTCTCAGCCGCGCAGAAAGAAGTCCCCAGCGACGCCGCTCAGGCTGGCGGGCGGGTAGGCGAACCTCAGCACGTGGCACAGCCGCTGCTCGCCTGAGAAAATCGCAGCCTGACAGTCGGGGCGGGCCTCGCACAGGATCAGGCAGTCCAGAGCTGTGAGGGCAGCGAGGCTCCAGGAGGTCGTCATGTTGGCTGAGACCGTCAAGGTTGGTCTCTGGGACTGCTTGAAGCATCTCCGCTCTGATTTTCAGAAAATGAAGTGAAAATCAGTGAGACTTTGTTAAACCTATTATTATGCATCTCACGAGCTAGCTAGAACTCACTAGGATAAGTTTGAGCGAACACCGCGTTTCTCCAAGGCCCTCCGCACATCTGAGCCGCGTCTCCCGAGCACGCTTTGTTGCAGTCGCTTTCGCTAGCAGCTCCATGGATTCCGTAAGACTTACCGCAAAAGCATTGCGTATCGATCTGCAATCCGAAGTAAGGGAAGCCGCCCAGCGAGCAGATGCTGCTACAGAACTCTCGAGTCATCCTTATGCTGGCAACTCCCTTACGGTCATGGCTGAGACTGAGCTCACCACTGCTGATGGCAAATTCATCGAGCTGGTCCAGGTCTCTATTTGATTTATCTATGTAGCAGCCGACATAGGAGAACTGGACAGCTCTGCCAGCTGCACAGGTCAAAGCAGCAATACTGGCAAACAGACTGACTGTATGCATTTTGAAACCAATTTGCTGTTTTTAACTGGAGCAAATGGACGAGCAGACAACCGATTCTGAAGTCTGAATTGCCTGAAGATGCCAAAAATACTCGTTATGCTGATAGTGGTTAACAATAATGCCTTTAAATTAGCATCAATTAACAAGCAATTAACAGCAGTTTTAAGTATCTAGGATCCTCATGCCTCTTTAAATAGATTTTAATAGTCATTAAAGATATTTTCACTGCGAGCTAGGTGAAGGAGTGGGTACTGTTTTGCACTTTTAGGTAGTGCTTTGCGCTTTTCGATTAAAAATTCTTCAGTAGGAAACATAAGCGAAAAAACTTCTTTTGTCTTCTCCTCACTTAAGCCAAGTAAGCTAAAACGCTCGTAAGCAGGCAGTTCTCTTTATGAATAATAGAAGTCTACCTTGCTTCGCTCAAAAAGAAGCGTGCACTTTAACAGGATTAGCTTAACTTCACGTTTTAAAGTGTGTAAATGAAACTCCAGAAAACAAGCAGAAATTTTCTTGACGAATATAATATTAGGTAGTTAAACGCTGCGAGGCTTCTGAGCAAGCTATGAGACTCAGAGTGCGTTGGGCTAAGTGTACCAACTAACTGCTAAAGAATGTGTGCACTTTGTGTGCTCAGAGCCGCTTGAGCCACTGACACCTCTAAGAAGCAAGCAGGCACCATTCCAGTAGGGCCCACCTCAACAGAAGGCGTTCGAAGACCTCGAGGTGGTATCTCAGACCCGACGAAGAGATCCAAGCAGAACTAGTTACACCAACTTCTAGTGGTCTAATTATGAAGTTTCTTCTCTTACAGCATCACTGTCTGCTAGAAGCAAAGTTTAACTGTCAATCGTAGTTTCTCAACGCGTTTTCGGCAACACTGCAACTGAAAACACTAGTTGATGTCAAGAAGCGAGAAAAACCCAGTCGGATCTCATGGACAGACAGCTAGCTGAAGAGTTCGCTCGAGTTCGGCGCACCTACGATCTTACCTATCGAGGCTCACAGCGTAGCTGGAATCGGCTCAGTTCGGGGTCCCCACCGCCAGCAACACGTTGCTCGCTACTTTGCCATAAAAAGTACAAAATGGGCAGCTCGATCAATAAATTTAACAAAATATCTCCTTATTTTGCATTTAGGTGGAGTTTTGCGACACGCATTATGGGCTCCAACAGAGCTACGAGCGTAAGTGTCTATGTGGTTTTCAAATTGGTAGCAAAAATTACTGGTGTTAAGAGTCCAGTTTTTTCTGCTTTTCTCGGCTCTCATTATGTAAGGTTGTTTTTGTAAGATAAATAAATAAATTTTACTTACAAACGCACTTCAGTTTCGCTTAGCAGTTCTGGTTTGCCTCTCAGTGAGTTCTGGAAGAGTTTCCAGAGAAGAAGGGTGACCTACACAGCCTATTAACTAAAGAGGACTTGCATGACCACCTGTTACTTGGAAATGACATAACCAGCAACATCATTTAACGGTTTTTAAGCTACTGTTACCGCCCAATGGCACATGCAGCAGCACAAGTAAGAGAAGAGAGCGCAGCTTTTTGTCATGTGTAACGTAAGGCCCCAGTAGGGTCTACTCCCAAACCTGGCCAAGGAGGATTGTTAAAACTGTTAGTTGAAAAATAAACACACAAAGAAAATTTTCTTTTTAGAGTCTAACAATGGAGTAGTAGGCTTGTCTCATCAAGTGAGTTTTCTCCTTCTATGACAATGGGGTTTTGTCCTTGCTCCAAGTAGGGTTTTTAATGGGGTCCCAAAGCTCGGCAAACACATTGAAGACATCGCCAAAATTTCAGTCATGAACCAGGACCTCTCATGTTTCACTCTGATATCACAGGGGAAGACTTTCAGCTGGAGAAAAACGCAGCCTGGTAACCAGCAGAGACAGAGCATTGGGAGGAGCAGCAACCTCTTTTGAACGTCAAGCAGGCGAATCTGATCGAGCGAAAAAATGCAGAAGATCCTCTAAAAATGTTGATTATTTTGACAGACATTAGAGCCTAGGTCGCAGCTGAGTAAGTTGTAAGTTGGGGGAACAAATGTCCCATTGTATTACGAGCTACAGTCAGACGCAATGGAGCTTTTCTGATAAGGTTTTTCTGCTTCTTTCTAGAAAGAATTCGCATATAAAATTGCTTAATAATTTTTTCTTAGAAGAAGAATCCGCCGAAAGTAAGGGGGCATCGCCAAATGAAAGTCAATAGCAACCTTGCCAGAGGTCGGGCATTAATTCTTAGAAAATAATTACGACTGACTAAATAAAAATTATACTGTCCTGAATCGGATTAAAATAGAAAATTTGTATTAGACTTACTACTGCCTCTATAATGCAATTTAATGGTGCGTTTTGCGTATGTTTAGAATTTATTTCTGTGACGAGTGAGAATTTTGACAACGATGGGACGAACTGCTGCAGCTACAGTCTGCTTTTGATCGATTGATCGATCGATCGAGGGGGCCGAGTGGCTCAGCGGTCTAGCGCGTCTGCCTTGTGTGCCACTGGTCCATGTTCGACCCCGCGTTGTAGGTTGGCTATTTTTCCTGGTTTTGGTTTCGTGTGCAGGATCACATTAATTTGGGGCCTTGTGCACGAATTGGTTTGCCTAAGGGCGAGTTGTATATTCCTGGAATCGCCGCTTGTACACCCTATGTGAGTGCGTGACTGGGTGCCGGCCTTGTGTGTGCCTATGCCTGCATACCCTATTTAGTGTGACTGAACGCGCTTCAGGAGTCACTGCAATGGACAGTCATGCCCCGTCGCTGGTTGTGGGATGTCGCTTTAAGCGTCCTCCTGTATATTTAGCTTATTTAGCTGCTTTTGATCGAGCTTCGTCAGGTCTTAATTGGTTTTTCTGGTTTTAATTTGGCACATGTTTAGGGATGCTAGGTTTCCCTCATTTTTCTTTATTTTCTTCCATTTTAAAGAAAGGAATGAATTAGGGATTTCAAAGATACTTTAAAGTAAAGTGAAGGATTCTAATATTTCGTTCGTAATTTCTTTGAAATGATTACAGTAGTACGGCGGCGAATAGTGCTGCAAAGTAATTTAAGTGAGACAATCTACGAGCAAAGTATGCTTTCAAAGCATACTACTGTGTGATACAATACTACTGTGTCAATTCTCTGAAGACGACACAAAATAGAAATAGGTAAATACTTTTGCGTTCTTCAAAACTGCTGTCCATGTGATTTTTTTCTATGAAATTTCGGGTTCGGTCTCAGGTAGAACGTTGAAAATGTTCGGAATTCAGCCTTATTTTCAGTTTTCCTGTCAAAATTCTGCTTATTTTACAGTCCAGTGTGCCTTCAATGGAGGACCTACCTAATGTACGCTCGTACTATAATTTTTTGGCCAATTTTTTCTGGCCAATTATTAAGCGCGACAGCTTAATAAATCACCATGCAGCTTTGCTGCTTCTAAAATATCTGCTATTAATATGCCTCTATTGTCTAGCCTGACAATTTGTCTAACTATGCCAAATTCATATTTCGCCTTCTACAGCAGTCAAGTTAAGCAACCAATTATCGAAGTAAAAAATGCCACTAGCTATATAGCTGGCTTAATGTTTGTCTTCCCAAAAACAAAGTCCCAAGTTCCCATAGCTGCACCGAGATCTTCAGCCAATCGGCGGGACACAGCCCAGAGAGGCTTTCAAGTGCGCAGTATGGGATCCAGAAAATTTTGGGCTAACCAATAAATTTCAAGATTTTTTATCGCTGTGAAGAAACAACGACGAGATGAGTACAAATTTGGGGGGTTGAGAGCAGAGAAACAGAGAGAAACACTTGAATTACTCTGTTAAACTGAAAGACTTTCTTAGCCTCATTCTATTGCGTGAAGCAGCAGACAGCTGCACCGTCCCACCAGGTCAAATTCTTTCCCACACTGACTGCACTGCCTGGTCTGTCAGTCAAACGCCATTAAACTGCAGCTTTTAGTCTCCCAGCCACTGAACACCTCACCTGCTGCTCTGAGAAGAGCACATAACAAAAAAAACTACCAGCTGCCTGATTCCCAGCATCTGCTATTCTGTAACTGACTTCGGACAGAAAATTTTATATACTTTTCAGTCCTGCACTGTCCTATCACGCCTCTCTAAGGGTTAGACAGGAAGCTCAGGACAGAGAGGGGACACAGAGCAACAATCGGACACTGAGGCAAACAATAAAACTGTATCGCATCCTTGCTGCACGATGTCTTCTTCTTCCGCTGCTATCAGAGGCTTAACAGCGGCCAGCGGCAGGAGCAGCAAGCACCAGCACCATCACCACAGGCATCATCACGAGCAGCACAAGGCGTCGCCAATGTCACTCGCAGACTACATTGGCATGCGGAGGGAAGCCCAGAGGAAGGCAAGCAGTTTGTGTGAAGTGTTTCTCGTTAATACAGTATTCAGTAGGGGAGAGTAGAATTTAATTAAAGTAAGCTTTTGCTTAAGTGGTGTTTCTATATTAGGATGTTGTTTCGTACTGAAGCATCCAGAGCTGCAAAACTGTTCAAACAAATTTTTTTTTCAGCCTTGAAAATCCCTCTGCCCCTTGTCTCTCTTGCAGTTCTTTTTTCTCCGTACGTCTCGAAACCATCTCTACTTTCTTCTACCCTGTTAGTTTCCGTGAGTTCAGCACTCGTCCGTGTAGAGGCAGAGACAGACCCTATGTTGAACAATAAAATGCTGCAGTGCGGCTTCCTTCACCACATGCATAAAACAATGGATGGGGTGGTGGACCCACCGGGATACGTGGCCAGGCGGAATAGACGCTTCAGACTAGTATAGGGAGGAAGCAAAAAATTTTCTGCTTGCTTTGGAAATCAGCGCGGGGGTTGCGTACTTGCTGCTAGCCAAGAGGGCTGCTGCATACGCCGATAGGAGAAGGGCAGGCTAAAGCAGGAAACTGCTTTGCATCGAAGACGAAAGTATAGAGGGAAAAGCGGAGAGGGAAATTCTCCCGAACAAAGTCTACAGAGAAAACAAGTGCACGAGATTGTTGCTCCACCTGAAAACTATGAATTTTTCATCTCTGAATAAAAAAGACAACTTTGACGAAAACAACTCAATATTTTTGTATGCCAGAACCCACGTGACGCGAAGAGTCACTTGCGTTTTTTTAATCGCAGAGGTTGATGTGCAATCGCTAGAAAAAAATTCTTTCAACGTTTCTTGAATCTGAAATGAATTCTGCTCGCAGTGAACGCGGACACTCGCACCTTAAACTTGATCCCGCAGGCTGAGGCGGATTTTAAGTCAACAAATCCAAATGTGAAAAAGATGCGCCTTGGTGGCACCTGGGCTGAGATCGAGCGAGCCGAGCGGGAAGCAGCGGAATCAGTTGGCAGCAAGAAGACAATGCGAATTGGTAACGAGAACTGGCACGAGAACCAAGAGACTGTGGTTGAAGAAGAAAAAGTTGAAGCAAAGAAGACAATGCGCGTTGGCAGCGAGAACTGGCACGAGAAGGAGGTAGTCACCACTGCCGCAGTGGTAGCCCAAGAAACGGATGAGACCATAAAGCCAAAGCCCGTAGTGCCTCAAGCCACTACCCTGGACAAGAGAGTCGGCACCAGAAAGAAGATGCGAATCGGTAGCGAGAGCTGGCACGAGAATCAGCAACCAGTAGCCACGGCTGTTATTCGCGAAGAAGAGGAGGAGCAAGATGTGAAAGTCGGCTCAAGGAAGATTATGAGGGTTGGCAGCGAGAACTGGCACGAGAAGCAAACGGTGGTCGCTGCGACCGTTGTTCAAGAGAAAGAAGAAGAGAAGGTCGGCACCAAGAAGAGCATGAGAATTGGAAACGAGAACTGGCACGAGAAGCAGGAGACTAAAGTTGTTGTTGAGCAGAGAAACGAGCGTCTATCGCCTCGAGGGCGCAAGATTATCCTCGAGCCCGTTGAACAGGTCTCGGAGGTCACGTTGGAAACTCAGAAGGCTGAAAAGGTGAAGCAGGAAGACAAACGCGTGGTGGAACAGACGCAGACCCGAGATGCCACGGTGATTCAAGTCACGGAGAAGGCCGAGCAGAGAAAGCATCTGGAACCGATCGTGCAGCAAAAAACTGGAAACGTCATTCAGGTTCAGGAGGAGAAGAAGGTTGTGCTTCAGTCGGAGAAGAAGGAAACTCCACGAGTCGAAGTGAAGAAAGAGGTCGTTAAAGAGAAAGAGGCGGAAGTTGCCGTGGCTGCAAAAGTTGAAGACAAGACCGAAGTCAAAGAGAAAAAGAAAGTGGAAATAAAAGCCGAAGCTAAAGCCGAGGAAAAGAAGAAAACAGACGAAAAAAGCATTGCTGTGGCTGCATCAGTACAAAAAGCTGATGTTAAGATTGAAGAGCAAAATAAAGCCAAAGTTCAAGCGGAAGTCAAGATCGAAGAGAAACAGAAGGTTGAGGTTAAGGCTGAAGAGAAGAAGAAGGTAGAGGTCAAGGTTGAGGACAAAGAAAAAGTTGACAACAAGGGTCTGGCTGTGGCTGTAGCTGTGGCTGCTAGCAAGTCTGAAGCTAAAGTTGAGGAGAAGAGCAAGACTGAGGTCAAGTCCGAGGTCAAATCGGAGGTCAAAACTGAAGCGAAAACGAAGGACGTAACCAAGAAAAAATCAGAAAACAAAGACGTTGCAGTGGCTGTAGCTGTGTCGAAGTCAGAGGCCAAGGTGGATGAGAAAACTAAAGTTCATGTCAAGACGTCGGAGCAGACTAAGTCCCAGGAAGTAAAAAAGTCTGACGAAAAAAACCTAGCAGTCTCAGTGGCAGCCAGCAAATCTGAAACCAAGACCAAAGAGAACGCCAAGTCAGAAGTGAAATCCGAAGAGAAAACCAACAAGAAAGTTGAACAGAGCACCAAAATTGACAACAAAGCCGAGATAAAATCTGATGTTAAATCCGTCAGTGTTGCTGCCGAAGTAAACAAGTCCGATACTAAGGTTGAGACTAAATCTGAGAACAAAATCGAGAACAAAACCGAGAACAAAACCGAGAACAAAACCGAGAACAAAACCGAGAACAAAACCGAAAACAAAACCGAGAACAAATCAGAGACCAAGTCAGAGAACAAATCTGAGACCAAGTCAGAGAACAAATCCGTAAGCCAGTCCGTGAGCAAGTCTTCGGTGACTAAAACACGCACGGAAGCTTCTGATCAGCTGGGAGGTCTCATAAAGATGCTTGATAGCCAGGTTGATCGCCAACTAAACAGCATCAACGGTCCCACTGAGCAGTCAGCTCCAGATCCTAAGGTGAATGCCACTATGCAGAAAATTCTCGACAAAGATTTTCAGAGCAAAGTTGACGCATTCATTAGCAGCACCGAGTACGATGCCAGTGGTGGATTTTTTCAGTCGTGCAAGAAGCTGGCTGAAGGCATCTGATGCATGCATTATTCTAATTTTTCTTCAATTGAAAAAAAAAATTGTCTCGACTATCTAGTAAGCGCTGATTCAGGGACGAATAGAAAGAAATATCTAGTCGTCCTTGGTTGTTGTTGTCGTAACCGTGATCCATTTAAACAAAAACAAATATGCGTGTATAGTTGTACATTTTTTACTGTGCATTATTCTTGCTTGCACAGAGAGCCTCTTAAAAAATCGAATATTATGATTGTCCGAGAACCTTAGAATTGCGGTTAAAATTAGTGCAATGGTTTTCATTTTTATAATGCTTCGACATAAAGGCATCAATCACTGATTATACAGGATGATTCGATGTTCTTCCTAAAAATACTGACATTCAGATCTGCCCTTGCCTATAGTTTATCATCATTTAAAATCGCAAAAGTTTTTGTCTAAATGTAAAGCAAAAACTTTTTGAAGCAAATTTTCACAGGAGTTTCTGAAAGATTTTCAAAATATTTGTACTAAATCAATACAAAATATTGGTAAAAAATCGTCTTTCTACTCTTAATAAAAAATCTAAATAGCTTTTCGCATGCTAATTAAATGAAACGATAGAACGTTATTTTTTCGAAAAGTACATCTAAAAGTACTTTTTACATGCGGTAAATGTTTAGAAATAGGACTAGTAAATGTTGTTTACTGTTAACTGTACCCAAACTAAATCCAATTTTTATAATTTTCAAATTGGGGGCATATTCATACACTGATGGTGAATGCAAAGTTACGCACGCATTCACTGATCCTTAAATTTAGTATTTGGTTTTTTTATTTGCTATTCGGTCAATATAGGAAGGTTTTTTCCATTTGCAATATAGGGGTTGAAAATCTTTGGTGCAAAATCAAATCTATTGTACATATAATGCATAAATTTTACAAGAAATTACTGAACGAATATAATTCCTTTTTCCAAGCATTGCAGATGTTTAATTGTTGGCTATATACTGTAGCTATTCGATCCTTCCACTCTCTCAGTCTCTCAGGCAGTCTCACCCCTGCAAGCGAATGATAAGATGGTTTGTATCCATTGTGTGGTTTCGCTAATACTAGCGTACGCTACATTTATTGCGTTAGTAGTCATATTGATTGACACTCCTAAATTGATCAGTCTCTTTTCCGTGCTTTTCCCCCTTATCGTACCCGGTCTCACATCATCCTTCCCGGTTTATGGATGGGTGCGGCTCGGGAGTGGCAGTTTTGCATTCGTTAAGTTTTATCCCTCCAGTACTCTCCAGACATTTCCTCGTGCGACCGCTAGCTTTGTGTCCGATTATGTCCGCGATACTTTGTCTTCACATCGCCTACATGTAATATACATGTACATGTAGCTGCGATCTTCCATGCAGTCAGGGGCGTCACGATTGCGGTGGTGGCGAGGGAACTTCTTCATTCAAGAACGCTTTAAGCAAGGCTTCTCTTCCTTTCCGTTTCCAGGGACGACTAGCGGAAGCAATGATGATTAAAGAAGTACTCGTACTTACATGTAGTTCTAACCCGATTGCTTGCGATGACATGTACGAGCTATTTATCAGATCTTCAGGAGCAAAATGTTTTTCGTTTTGATTCGGCGAGATCATGTTATCGAATCAAATTGATCTGCGCCATCGACTGAAATAATTATATTACATTTCGGCTTAAATAAAATGTCAGGACAACGGCGAGATTTTTCGTAATTGATCGATCTTGCACACAAGTTGCAGTCACGTACCATGATAAATCTAGTTGAATTAAATTATAGTAACAGAAAAACTTATCTTGGCTCATTCCGTGACAATGGACAGCAAATAATTTTTATGCAATTGATGTTTCCCGCCTGCGTAGCCCTAGCCTTAAGGGGAAAGAGACAGTATGACTAACAGAAGGATGACCATGAGCCGCCAATGACCTGAGGCTGACACTCACGGGCCTTCAGTTCCGTGCAAACCCGCCCTGAGGATATAGAGAAAATGTAGGTAGCTTTTGGCCTGAGGGCAAGGTCCCACGCCTGCTCTGCTGTAGCCAAGGTGCCAACGGGTCTTATGGTCATAATATGAGCCCCACGGCTGCCTGCCACCCCTTTGTATGACCTGGCGTTTTTCGAACCAGCAAATATGAAGAGGCTCAAGGTGTGCCTTGGAGGCAAGATGAAAAATTCAAAATATTGTTTCATTCCCTTAAGAGTTAGTGATGAGCTGAAGAAAATTTATATAAAGTTAAAAATATCCTTAATAGGGCCTTTTGGTAATCATAATTGGCGTATTTTGTTTTACATATTTTTGCAACTTTACGCATGTCAGTTAAATTGCAAATTTTCCGGGAAACCTACACTCTTCGCGTGCTCATTTCCACAGTAATTCCTATCGTAATAGTGTGCTATGCACTCGCTTACGTCTAAGTAGACCTCGTAGCAATTAAACTTATTTACTTTTTCGGTTGAAAATTATATGTGAGCAATTTTTTTATTTAGATACATTAAATGTATTGCATTACGTGTGTATAATATAACACCTTCTATTTGGCCTGAGTGAAATATTCTGTATTACAGTGTATTTATTCCAATATTCGTAATTCGATACTGCGTTGCTTGTAATTGAGCGAATCACTTTCTTATGTGATGCAATTTTGCAGAAGCGTACATAAAGCTTCGCTTTTTGGTAAAACTGGTAAGTAAAGAAAAGCAATAATATATTATTTTATATCTAACTTAAATTTAATAAGAGAAAATTAACATGCATTTTTCTTTATTATCGGATGCAGAGTGAGGTAAAAATCCACATTAACAGAAAAATTCTGTAATTTGTCTTAAAAGTCTATTACACAGAGGGCAAAATATATATTTTATTTTATCTACATAAATCATTATATTATGACATACTTACCTGAACTTTTGGAATCATGTGCTAGCCATGAACAAATTGCAAGTTAATTGTATATGTATATATTCTGGGTTTATTTTTTTGTTGGGCACAGGATGCAAAATTGCATCACGTTCTTAATTTTAGGATGTGATTTCAAGGTTTGGGATGCAATTTTTTAAAAGACTTATTAAAGACATGTTTTATTGTGAAGAATTAAAAAATCAGGATGCGTAATTACATCCTATATCAAATTTCAGGATGCAATTCTCAAAGTCAAGATGCTATACTGTAGTATCTCTATAGCACAAAAAATAAGCCTAGTATCTATTGGATATAACTGAGTGATTTTCAAGGTTGTGCCTATGGCTATGGATATATGTATACCATATTGTGGAAAGGGGGTTTACACTAGAAATTTCCGGCATACACTTGCTTCAAACAAGGGTTTGGGATACACTTTTGAGAAATTGGTGTACAAATTTTCAAATTTTCAATTTTAGCATCAGCAAAGTTTGCGGGACCTGTTTTTGCTATTTTGGTATACATTTTTAATTTTCATGTTTTTCCCTCCAGTAATTTTATATTTTTTATCAAAGTTAGGTAGTTTTATATTTATTGTTATATTTATTTTTGCTTTCCATGAGATAAGATTTAAGCATAAAAATTTGATTTTTTGCTATTACTAAATGTAAAGCCTGAAAGTTTCTATAAAAATGTAAATAATTATATTCCATTGATAAATATTCTCCTGATGAATAAATTTAAGCTCTTGACTTATTTAGATATTTATGGTGTAATATTATTTTATGTTAATGTTAATGTTAAGGCTAATGTTAAATATAGGCTAATGCTAGTAATGGTTCTAGTTACTTAAATACTTATATTAGAAAATAATTCTACTAATGCTTACATGTATATAACTGTGGGTATAACTTTGGAAATAATTTAGCCATTGTCATTAGCAATGTAAAAAGTCTAAAGTAAGTTGGTATTGATTTATTGCTATTACCTAATGATTATTTTAGCCAATAGCAACTTATATATAGCTATTAAATGCCATACAATAGTCCTTCTGAGTTGCAGATAATTAAATGATCTTAGTTAGGGAGTATTATCTAATTTGGAGAATGTGCAACAATTTCTAAAAAAACTCATAACTACCTACTTCCACTTGTTAGTTTTTGCAGCTCAATTATGAAAAAAATCATGGTTGATTCGATTGTTAATAAAATAAACATGGCATACAGATAAATATTAGTTTTTTTTCTTTCCAACAGGCCTAATCCCTAAGCTAGCCAGCTGTATAAGACACTATACAGTCAAAACAATGTCCTCGTCGGGAGCTGTTGGAGCAGCCAGCAAGACTGTTATTGAATCCCAGCTGCTCAGTTCAAATCGTTTATTTATTCGTCCATCTGAAGAATTCAAACTGCTGCTCAGTTTGGCTTATCCACAAGCTGCATCTGAAATGCAGAATGGCATGATGCCGCATCCGTTTAACTTTAATAGGGCTCGAGAGGAGTTGTCCTCTGTGACCCTGGCTCGCATTCAAGTGAGTTTTTGTCGCGTTGATAGTTTTGATCCCGTTTTAACTGCTTGATTTCCAAGTATCGAACTCGGGACTCGTGACCAATTACCACTACCACTAGCATTTCATACTACTATTCAAAGCCTTCTTAAGTAGAAAGTTATGAAAAGGTACTTTAAAATCTAACCAAAGAAATGACGTCTCTCTTATCATCCAGTCCAGCATCAACTCGCACTTGGAATCGCGTCTCCGATCTAAGAAAAAACGAAAACAACTCAGACAGCAACGCGAAGCCGAAGAGTCGGCAATGAATTCCGCTGCACAATCGGAGCAGCATCTGCCGGATTCGGATCTGCTGTCGCATCCGTGCTACGTTCGGGATTTGGAAATCTTAGACTCGTCGGGCAATGCTGTGAATCCCAGTGAGGCCATGTGCTGCGACGCCTTTACCAGTGGGAACACGCTGAGCCTGAACTCGGGCTCAGTTCGCTATCCCATGCTTGTCAATCCCGGTCTAGTTGTGTCCTGCAAACTCACCAGCCAGTTGCTAAGCGGATTCCCGCTGCACTGCGATCTTCAGCTTGAATCGTGCACCGATTGCGAACGAATCTGGGAGATTTCTCCCAGTCTGACTAAGCCGAGCTGGTCGGAGTTCAGCAGGGCCAGGTGTCCCATCCTGCCCGTGGATTCCGCTGGCTGTTTCATCCGGCTCACCGCTGTGCCTCTGGGCGATTCAGGCGGCCTGCAGTTCCAGCAGACCTTCGGCCCGGTGACTGACGCAGTCAGCAACTACGTATCGGTTAGGCACGCGTTCACACCGGATGTGACCGGCTCGGACACTGTGCGACTTGTGTCCTACAATCTGCTGGCTAATTTGTACGCCGACTCTGACTATTCGAGAGACCAGCTGTTTCCTTGGTGCGTCAGTTGGTCTGATGGACTTCCGAACTTCCTAGTTTTTTAGTTTCCGTGTCGCGGGTGTCTCTTTGGCTTCTAATTTCTTTCAAGGAATTCAGCTTCCAACTCTTTGTTGTCTGGGTTCCAACTCTGTTGTCTAGGTTCCAACTCTTTGTTGTCTAGGTTCCTATACTTTGTTGTCTAGGTTCCAACTCTTTGTTGTCTTGCTTCCAACTCTGTTGTCTAGCTTCCAACTCTTTGTTGTCTTGCTTCCAACTCTTTGTTGTCTAGCTTCCAACTCTTTGTTGTCTAGGTTCCAACTCTTTGTTGTCTAGATTCCAACTCTTTGTTGTCTAGCTTCCAACTCTTTGTTGTCTAGGTTCTAACTCTTTGTTGTCTAGCTTCCAACTCTTTGTTTTCTAGGTTCCAACTCTTTGTTGTCTACCTTCCAACTCTTTGTTGTCTAGGTTCAAACTCTTTGTTGTCTAGCTTCCAACTCTTTGTTGTCTAGCTTCCAACTCTTTGTTGTCTTGCTTCCAACTCTTTGTTGTCTAGGTTCTAACTCTTTGTTGTCTAGGTTCCAACCCTTTGCTTTCTAGGTTCCAACTCTTTGTTGTCTACCTTCCAAATCTTTGTTATCTAGCTTCCAACCCTTTGTTGTCTAGGTTCTAACTCTTTGCTGTCTAGGTTCCAACCCTTTGCTTTCTAGGTTCCAACTCTTTGTTGTCTACCTTCCAAATCTTTGTTATCTAGCTTCCAACCCTTTGTTGTCTAGGTTCTAACTCTTTGCTGTCTAGGTTCCAACCCTTTGCTTTCTAGGTTCCAACTCTTTGTTGTCTACCTTCCAAATCTTTGTTATCTAGCTTTCGACTCTGTTGTCTAGCTTCCGAATCTTTGTTTTCTAGCTTCCAACTTTTATTGTGTCTAGCTTCCAACTCTTTGTTGTCTAGCTTCTAACTCTTTGTTGTCTCGCTTCCAACTTTTTGCTGTCTAGCCTTTAACTCTTTGGTGTCTAGCTTTCCAATTTTCAATTATTCCAAATTTAGAGTCTTTTTTCCTTTGCAAACTCCCAAACATTCATTTTCACAGTTTATTAAATATTGAACAATCAACCTCGTCCAGGTGCGACCCCAGCCACCTGTCCATGTCCTATCGCAAGTGCCTAATCCTTCGCGAGCTCCTAGGCTACAACGCCGACCTCCTCGCTCTGCAAGAAGTTGACGAGTCGTTCTACCGCTCTGGCGGCCTGTCGGAGTTCCTTGAGCACCAGTGCGGCCTGTCCGGCAGGTGCCTCATGAAACTCGGCCAGGACGGCCGACCCTCTCAGGAGGGCTTGGCTCTGTTCTACCGGTCAAACCGTTTCGAACTGGTCGAAGATCGGTCATTGACTTCGTTGAACGAATACCTGGACTCCACCGAGTCTCTGGCTTCCTTATCGACGGCGGTAAAGGCGAACGCCAAATTCTTAGAAACCTGGCAGCCCAGGGGGCAGTGCGCCCAGGCGCTGATCCTGCGATGTCGCCAGCACCCGGACCGCTACCTGTGCGTGTGCACCACTCACCTGTTCTGGTATCCCTCAGCCAACCTGGTCAGACTATTGCAGACTCATCTGGTGCTGCATCATCTTGATCAGTTGAAACGGCAGTACTCTGCCCAGGGCAAACAGCTGGCGGTTCTGCTGGCTGGCGATTTCAACAGCATGCCGGATCGCGGGCCCTACTGGCTGGCCACCAGGGGCAGCCTGACAGCTGATCACGCCGACTGGTTTAGTCTGGGCAAGGAGGCCATGATTGACAGGTGAGTGCGGTGGGTCTTTGTTGCGTTTTTTAAATAATTATTCTGTCTTGGCTGTCTCCATAAATATTATTAGTATTTTGAAGATTCACATCTTTTGGTCTGTACATTGAACTCTTTGTTCTAGTACATTGAACTCTCTGTTCTAGTACATTGAACTCTTTGTTCTAGTGCATTGAACTCTCTGTTCTAGTACATTGAACTCTTTGTTCTAGTACAATGAAGTCTTTGTTCTAGTACATTGAACTCTTTGTTCTAGTACAATGAAGTCTTTTTTCTAGTACATTGAACTCTTTGTTCTAGTACAATGAAGTCTTTTTTCTAGTACATTGAACTCTTTGTTCTAGTACAATGAAGTCTTTGTTCTAGTACAATAAAGAAGTCTTTTTTATGTAATGGTAGATTTTTTACACTGAAATCTTGATTATACATATTAGTCTTGGTTCTCGGTTTTGCATATTAGAATCTTGGTTTAGTACAATAGTATTGGTTGTGGATTTGGTACATTGAAACTCTTTGTTTCAGTACGTTGAAATCTTGATTATGTACATTAGTCTTGTTCCTATAGATAAGACCGCATTGATTATCAGGCAGGAGCTGCGACACGGCCTCTCCTTGACAGCTGCGTACGAGCCGCAGCCTTTCACCAACTACACGGGCGCTTTCAGCGGCCACCTGGATCACATCTTCTTCGATACTGAGCTGTTCAAGCTGCGTCAGACTGTGCCGCTGCCCCGATTGGAGGACATCCTGCCTCTCACGGCCCTGCCGAACCGGTGCTACCCCAGCGACCATCTTGCCCTGATTGCCGACCTGCGCTGGCTCCAGTAGATTTTATAAAATCCACTTCCTTCACTGAGTGTTAGTTTAGTTGTCTATTTTTCAGTGCCCTTTCAGCGAATATATATTGGTTTTGCTTGTTAAAGTTGTGAACAGTTAATTAGAAAAAAATAAATTATTTGATTTTAGTGCATATAATATAGTGTGTGCTAGCCAATTTCAAGTGAAATGTTTTGTGTAATACTATGGTTTTTCTATTGTTTCTTTCAGGCTTTTCCTGGTTTTTATGTTTTGCAGAATGGAGATCTTGCTGTGGCCATCTCAGATGATACTCAAATCAACGTAAACAGTCACAGCTATCTTCGAAGGTCCTCAGAGACCTTATCTACCCACTCATATCTTCAAGGATCTCAGCTTGCCCACTCATATCCTCAGGGATCTCATCTCAGCTTGCCCACCCATATCCTCAGGGATCTCATCTCAGCTTGCCCACCCATATCCTCAGGGATCTCAGCTACCCACTCAAATCCTCCGGGATCTCAGCTACCTACCCATATCCTCAGGGATCTCAGCTACCTACCCATATCCTCAGGGATCTCAGCTACCCACTGATATCCTCAGGGATCTCAGCTACCCACTGATATCCTCAGGGATCTCAGCTACCCACTGATATCCTCAGGGATCTCAGCTACCCACTGATATCCTCAGGGATCTCAGCTACCCACTGATATCCTCAGGGATCTCAGCTACCCACTGATATCCTCAGCGATCTCAGCTACCCACTGATATCCTCAGGGATCTCAGCTTGCCCACTCACATCCTCAGGGATCTCAGCTACCCACTCATATCCTCAGGGATAGTTTTTCTTCTACCAAATGCTCACATGTCTTATGCTACCCTAATTTGAGCTCATTTTGAATGTCAGTATCCTTTTAGTTATCGATATCTATAGGTCTTCGGTACCATTGGGATTATAACGACTATGTTTGTAGTCTGCAGATGTCTGCCCCGTGCTCATTATGCTTAATGCAGAGCGTATGTTGCTTTTTAACTAAAGTATTTTTTAGGTAAAATAGTTATTTAGTAGAAATGTTAGTTCAAGCTTTGCTTCTAAAAGCCATAGCCAGAGCAACTTTTTCAGTGCCATCAGCTGTGCTAGTAGCGTCTTTATTGTCGTCGCCTTCCACTTTTTGGTTGAGCTGGTCGGCTGTGCGGATAAACTTGACCACCGCGCAGCCAAAGTCTCCGTCCGAAGTCCAGAAGCAGAGGTCTGGTTGAAAGATAAAATTCACTTAGTTAGAAAGTGCCTAAGTTAGGCTCCACTATAAGTAAAATTCCTCATTCTAATGTCTTGACGCACCTGCCTTTGCAGCATCAGCCTGATCGTCTTGTACGTCTGCCTCTTCGGTTTTCGACTTGATGGATGTCATTAGGTTGGTAAGGTAGAGCGGTACTGCAACGGTGGTTTTTATATGGCCTTTGGTTATCAACTTATCTATTGATTTCTGGTGAACCTACATGACGCTAAGCTTACTGTTCTGTCCCTCTTGAGCGCCTAAAATTCTAGTCAGAAGTCGAAAAACTCCTCCACCATGATTAGCTGTTGAATTCTTATTGACAGCGTCTGGATCTGCTGATGCGGTCAAGGCAACCGCCGCATCCTTGGCTACTCGACAGGCTTCTTCGTGCATAGTCAACGCACTGCTAGTGGTATTCGTTGTTGAAAAAACATCTTTCCGTTGACGATTCAGTTCTTCGAGCAGCTGCTCTTCCGGACTGGCTGTCGGACTGTTTGGGTTAGTAGCCGTCGGTGACTGCTGCTGACGCAGTTCGTGCAGCTGCTGCTCGTTCTGATTGTCGTAAACCTACAACAGTGGTAAAATTATCCTTAAGAAGGCACTTCAAGTATCTAGGTATTTGGCGTTTCTCATTGAGTGATGGCCTTGGGGCTTGTCCTATGTACGCTAACCCTAACTCAAAGAAATTGCGTGCCATCTGTGGTTCAGAAGTGATCGAAGTCTCTAGACATGAATTATATTGCATACTCCATTGTGTCTGCCCTTATTGTCACCAAAAGGTTTGTGTCAATGTGCCTACAGGCTTCCTGCCTGTATTATTGAATAGCCTTCGACTCCGTCTCTTTGTCCAATCTCCTGCTATGCAGTCGCGTAGTTCCCATCGACATCAATACCTGCAGGTAGTTCCCCGATCCTCTTCTAACGCTCCGATTTGACTGCTGGCTTGGATGCCATCTCTGGCTGGCGTTCGGACTGGCGTGGCGGCTGTTCAACGGGCGCGGCTCCCGACGAATTGGTCGGCTGGAGCGCGGTCTCGAGCTGCTGCTATTCGGCTGCCCGCTGTCAGCTGTTTGTGCCGATGCTGCGCAGCCCATGTTGTATCTTGCTAACTGGCGGCCTCTGTGCTATTGTCTGAACTGTTGCTGCGTCTTTGATCCCCGCTTCTTGCATGCATGCCCGCGGATCAGCTTTCCTGTGCTTGGCTTTTGTATTTAGACACAAGAATAGCCACTCAGGTCCACAGGGGACTGGACGGGGGGAGCTGATGCAGATCGGTTGCTATTGGCAATCGGGCTAATCACGAGGAAGCGCTTTTGCTGGACAGATTAGTGTGTCACAGCGCTCATCCAACCAAAACTAGGTACTTGTGTAATCTGAGAGCAGCTATCGATGTACCTTGATGAGCCCTAGTTTTTTTTAAAAGTTTAACTCTTTTGCATGGGATTGCCATCGGGTCCCTAATAGGCAGGGAATCAATCAATGTCAAATGCTTCGGACCATTGGTTTAATGGTTTACAATCGTTAAAATGCAGCGACCATCAATCGTAAATCTAAGTCCACTGATTGCTAGACTGTCAGATGCTAAAACTCTGAGCGAAAATGCCACATCTGTGACGGCAACGAAAGCAAATTTAGCCTCTAGGGAAATCGGATTTTCTTTTTTTCGTGACTTTCCTTTGTTAAAGTTTCTCCACTGCAACCTGAGGCCCTTGTTGTTATGGGCAAATCAATAGAACAACGGCTAATGTCCCCACTGAAAGAAGTTTGCTTTTTACATCAGCCGTGTGTCGGATTGCTTGTGCTTAGATGAGGCAATAAATCTTCTGATGAAAGATAAAAAGTTGGCATCTGATACAGGTTATTCCCTCGTTTTCGTTTATCTTTTAGAACTCTTGAGCAGCATACCTATAATAGAATAGCTATATTTCTAGCAAAGATCTATGTCAGGTTGATTTCGGAATTCTGATACAGGATCTATTTATAGCATATTTGAGCGGAAACTAGCTTGCTTTTATAATATCCATTTTCAGTAACTTCATTAGCAGTTTTGGGTCAATTAGCTCCATCAAAGTGAGATTAAAAAGACACAAAAGTACATTGAGTTTTATTTATGACGCAAATTTCCACGAAAAGGAATTTTTCGTAGTTTATAACGCTTCCTTCGTAAAGAACAAGGAAAATTAGAAAAATTTATTTTCTGTATAATATAAAGTCCTCAGAATTCGCTTTCTGGGGTCAGAAAGCCCAAAGCTGCATTTAATGGTCCCGAGGCGAGCGAAGCGAGCCGAGGACCATTAAATGTGGCTGAGGGCTTTCTGCCACAGACAGCGAATTCTGAGGTATTTATAATATTTAATCTTCGACTACGCCAAGAATCCATACTTCATGCCATAGACATTCAACTGTCCGCACCCTCGCTGTAGAGTATGAGTGACTGTGAAGCCCGCAGAATCTTCACTTTCATTTTTTCGGCTAATAAGAAAGCAGAGAATGGATGAAGAATTGAATTTTGGCCTGCTGGATGAGTTCTTCGGGCAGAAGCTGCAAGAAGAAGCTTCTATCCCTGATGCGCAAGCCGGACCTTCTGCTGCGAGACCGGTGGGTGAAGCGCTTTCGGCTGAGGAACTGGAACGACAGATAAGTGATGGGTTTCCAAAGGCTACCATCGCAAAACGAGAGTGGGCCATGAACATGTTCGAGTCCTGGAAAGCCTCACGCCTTCAAGCACAGCTACGTGGCGAAGCGGCCGGACTCATGGTATCGCAGCGAGGACGCCGTAAAGAAAGGAAAGTGGTACCAGAATCAGTGCCTTGGGCGACATACGGTCGATTCAGTCGTACAGTCAATAACCGCGGGCCTACCCAAGCCTGCTTCAGGCCGCTACACAAACCAGACAATGCGGAAGACGTGCGCAACGGCTCTGCGAGACGCAGGTCTAGAGCGGCCTGAAATCGGTCGAGTCACAGGGCACACGTCTGCCGCCTTGGAGCGGTACATTGGACTCTCCAGCACGACAACGCGGCTCGTTTCAGCAGTCGTGCAAGGGCAAGGCTGTTTGTCGTCCTCTAGCGTTGAAGCAAGTCTGCCAGGTGAAGTGCCCTTCAGCACGGAGGCTACCAAGTCTACCATTCAGCACGGAGTGAAAAGTGTGGAAGTTGAGAGTGGAAAGGTAACCATCATGTTTAAGTGACAAAAAGTATTATTATTACTGCGCAAAATGTGAGTGCGTATTGACTACTCAATTGTTTGCTCAATTGTTTGTCCTGTGTGATTGCCTGCTAATTGCACTATTCATGTCCACAGTTTATTATTTATTGCTATTGCCTGTTGCTAAGTTTATTGCAAAGTTTATTCGCCTGTTCGCCTGATATTTGTTCTAAAAATATACTTAATGGTCCTCAAAACGAGGACCATTAAACGTATAATGGTCCTCGTTTTGAGGACCATTAAATATATTTTTAGCATTCCACGCAAGAAGTAAACCATAGACGATCACTTTCCCGGCTCAGAAAGAGCCCATTAAATGAGCTTTCTTGGCGTAGGAGGAGTTTAAAGTAATAAAAACAACTTCTATGGTCTACCCTATAAAGAAATTATGTAATTATGTAAATTTAGCTGACGTGCTTGATTATGAAATCGACTAATTGGTGCCTGGCTTCAATTCTGTTTACGAAGTCGGGTCTATCATTCTAAAAAATTCTTTTAGTTTTTTTCAAGTTACGCACGTATTAGTCTTCTTGTCATTTCATGGATCACCTTGAGCAACACTTAGTATTATTGGTTCTCCTTGTTACGCTTTTAGCACATGGTAGGTAACTGTTTTCTTTGATAATCCCTGTAGTATATTAGAAATTTACGGATTCAAAACTAACGCAGTTTATATAATTGCTTTTCAGCTGCAGTCGGTAACCGGCCCTACCTCGACTATTGCCTATCCAATGGAAACTTGTGCGCCAGATCTGAGCTCCACTGCTGCAGCCGTCACTGCCAGCGATGGTTCCTAGGCATGTTTGGCACCTGCGCAGACTGAGCTGACTCGAGTTGGCGCGTTTACGATTGGTTATAACGAAACTTCATTTTTTGTGTTCTCGAAATTATTTTACGGAATTAAATTAAAGTGCATTAAAAAGATACAAAAATAAAAAGCAATCTCAAAATGACTGCTTTATGAACAATCAGGACTCAAAGTTCCACAAATTATCCACACTCAGGCAGCCTCATGTATGAAACTACATCCGTTACGACTCCGGTAACTGTAACTGCAACAGCGTTGATGGGACGTGATGGAGCGCGCACTTACATGTACATGTATGTACTCCATGGGGTTGTTTAGCTCCTCGCATCTTTGGTTTAAATCGTCACGTGATACAGTGTCGGCATTATGATGTAACTGCGGTCTGGGCGAGGTCGAGAGCGCGGAATTTTTCCGAATCCCGCGCACTTCCCCTAGACGCAGCTGCTAGGGCGTCGAGGTGGGATTGGGATTCCTCCCTCTCCCGGCCCCTTCCCCTTTAGCCGCGTCCACTCCCGCCTGCCTGTCTCCGCATCTCCTGGACCTGGGAGGCGCCTGCTGGAGCCCTCTTCTCCGATTCTTTCCCCTCTTTTCACCCTCCTTTCCCCCCGCTATACCCTCTTTTGCCTCTGCGCGCGCTCTCTACTTACAGTATGACAAGTCTCCACACCCCTTATAATCTGCTCAGACCCTCTATTTCTACCCCCTAATTTATGCTACTAACAGTATTTTCTGCGCGTTTTACTAACTTAATTATCGATTCTCTCCCTTGTTCTCCCCCTGCTTAGTGACACTTTCATTCGCGCCCCTGTTTTAGCCCCCAGCCCCATTTCTCATGCCGTCCGCCTCACCTCCGCTTCTATTGTTCTCTTTTCTCCAATGTTTACCTTTCTATTGTTCCCAATTTTTGTTTATCTTTCTAATGTTTTCTTGCTAATTGCTCCTTTATTGTTCCCCGTTTTTGTTTGCTTTTCTAATGTTTTCTTTTCTATTGTTCTATGCTCTTTCTCATTGTTCTACACCCCTTCTCAACGGCCCCCTCATAATTTGCGCCTCATTATCACCTACCTCCCACCCCTCTCCAGCTTGCGCAATTCCCCGTTGTTCTCATGCGCTGGCGGCCATTTTTGTTGTTCTCATTTCAGCGTCATCAGCCGGCGGCCAATCGGAGAGAGGGAGCCATGGCTACGTGAGATGAGATTGCGGCCATTTTGGATTTTGAGGCCTATATAAACCGCTGCTTTTGGCCTCCAAAATCCTCAGAAGTTTGACCGTCTTCGGAGTCATCTCTCATTCAGAGACTTCGGTCTAAGTCGAGTCTTCGGACTCCGGTGCTGCTTTTGTGCCCCTTTGTGGCCCCAGCACCCGGCCTTGTGGCCCTATCTGCGAGCCTAAGAGCTCTGTCAGCGCGGCTATTTAGCCTGCCCAACAATTCCTGGCCTTTGTGCCCTCAACGTCGGCTTCGTGCCTTGACTTCTACAGCTTCGGCCTTCGGCCTCGTCGGCGAACAGACCGCCATCAGTGACCATCCACCAGATCTACAGTGCCGCCATCTCAGCTCCGGCCTCTCTCTCTCTCCGTGCCAGCCGCCGGTAAGTTTCCCCGCTTATTTTATTGCTTTCCGCCTAACGCGTATTTTGGGGATTACTCGTATTCCGACCCATTGCTTCGCACTGGAGAATTGAGCCTATTTTGTCAATGGTGATTTTTCTGGCTACATTATTAAATTAATTCCGCTGAGTGAGTGTTTAGCCTTGTGCTACTTTAGGTTAGAAATCTGCATAATCATTAAACCTATCTTTTTTTCACTCCATCTTCATTGGACCGCGAATGGCTTGCTAAGCCTTTCACCTTGGGCGGTGAAGTATGGGGAAGTTAGGGGAAACTAGCAAACAGACTCTCGAGGGCGGCTCGCCGCGTCTGGCGGCGCGCCTGTGTGTAATGAGCGTAGGGTTGGTGTAGAAGCTATGTGCACGTGACGGCGGGTAGAGATAGCAAAACCTGGTTAAGCGGACCCATCTCGCACTGACGCGTTCGAAGTATCAGAGCCCACGTTCTCACCTCACTACTCTTAGTAACATGTTCCCGGATTCTCTCTCTCCGCACCGCCTCCAAGGACTCCCTGCACAAAAGCCCTTCGGTAGCTCGTAATGATCCCGGCACTCCCGATAGAAGCCCGTGCAGAGCCCCTAAATCGGCTACGCCCTGCCCCGCTGTTTAGCTAAAACCCCCGAATCAATACCCGGGCGGAGCTCTGGCTTCGTTAGATCTGGAAAGTCATCAGGTGCGCCAGGTCATAGAGTGGTGGCAGCCTTGGGGCTCATACAATGACCCCAAGACCAGTCAAAGGCAGCTACAGCAGAGCAGGCGTGGGACCTTGCCCTCAGGCCAATCGCTATCCAATTCTAATTAGTATCCTCAGGGCGGGTTTGCACGGTACTGAAGGCCCGTGAGTGTCAGCCTCAGGTCATTGGCGGCTCATGGTCATCCTGTTAGTCATAGTCATTTCTCTCCCCCAAAGGCTAGGGCTACACAGGCGGGAAACATCAATTATTATAATTAATCTGCCGCTATAGTGGAATCTCGACTGCACTACACTTCACTAAAATAAATTATTTTGACTACAAGTGGTTCTTAGTCCTATATGTACTGTACGTATCATGTACACTCACTGCTTACAAGCAGCCAATTGTTGTGACAAATCAGAAAAGTATTATGAGGGTAATTTTCTCGAAATTGACTTCCGAACTAAGGTTTCTTACGCTATGCAGATTGCCATGGGATCCTGAAATCGAAAATTGCATAGCTGAAATTTTCCCCGCGATCGATGCAAACATTTTTGCATCCAGATTTTTTATTTAGCCTGAGATATAAAATTTTCCAGCTACTCAGCTCCAGCTCCAGGTATACTCATTAACTGCTTTGGCCTGAGAAGTTCAGATCACGGTCTACTGCGCGCTGACAATTAAATTTGAATTATAGGCATCTTAGCTGAACCCTTGTCTAGTACGAGTATTTTGTAGGCGAATGCTGAAGCAGTTTTGTAGCAGTGCGTTTGCCCGTCGTCGCTGGCTTGCTCTTTGCTGTGTTTAAAAAGATTGAGAAAATCAGTGGTATATTAAAGCCATTCCCTAACGCGACTGGAATCTCTTTATCAGAAAGACTCAAAACGCATTAATTTTCGCGGATCAAAGAATTGTTCAGATGATGATCAGATTCGCCGCGGACATTCAATTACCGCTTATGATATCGTCACTACAAGCTACTCAGTGCAAGATTGCACAAAGAACGCTCAGCTACTGATCAACTACGGTTCTGTGGGCCCGAAAAAATTTGCAGACAGAGACTCTCAAATCATTGGCCAAAATTTGTTAATCTCAAGTTGATTATTTCGCGGAAACTTGTGCCAATTCAAGCGTCGAATTTTATTACTACAACTGGCACCAAGTACCACGATTAAATTTTATTCTCCCGACCTCTTTCTAAGCTATAATATTTGTTCTTTGGTTAAATAAATTCTACACTTCATTTCTAAGACATTAGTAATTTTTTATTAGGACTAGGTCATGTCTTTTGCTTTTTTGCGACCCGGCATTCTTCGTGTCTGCTCTACGCCTATTAGCTTTGTCCAAACTCGGGCGCTTCAGCTTAAGTCTAGGGGTGTCCAGTACTATTGGCTTGATCACCCTTACGACACGCTGCACGGAGATCCTAGTTGCTTCGATCGCGCACAGTACCGATTGAATGATAATAGCCGTTCCATCACTGTTGAAGGCAATATTGCGGTTGGAAAATCGACATTTGCTCGCAACCTTGCCGACGTTTTGTACCTAAAGTACATCCCTGGAGTTAATGATGACAACTTCTTTGTTGATAAAAACTTTGAGCCCAGTCTGGACTACCGAGATTACAACAGGTTGCTTCCAAAAAGATTGCAGTTCTACACAACTGAGATGCTCTTCACAGACAAGGATCCTATTCACAATGGGAAGCCACTTTACATCCAACAAAACTACCAAATGTATCGCAGCCTTGAATATTGGAAAGCGTGTGGCCATCTTTTTAATACAGGTAAACACAGCTATATTCTAGGTCTAGTTCTAGGCCAATGAAAGTCATGGCTTTTTACATAAGGGCAGTCCTAAGCTATTAATTTTATTAATTATTTGGTCTAGGTCCAATTGCAATATTTTATTTTTTATATTATATTTATATTATCTCTTAGTCAATAGGGACCTAGTAGGATATCTTTTTTCTAAGACCATTAACTTTTAAATATTCAAGGCTCTATAGTTAATATTATACTAACTAAAACCTTAGTAAAAGTCTATTTTTATTATCTATTTATAAATTCTTGATGTGGAATCAGGATAAAAATTTAATTGAGCAATATGTACAATAGATTCATTATAATTTATATCCATGTATGGGTGCAACCTTGGGAAATACCCAGCTGTTTCCATTGGCAATACATACATATATGTCGCTATTGGTTCATTGCTATCACGTGATAGCCATTTTGTCCAATAGCAACTTACCTGTGTATGTAACTAGTGGAAATGGCCGGGTGATTCCAAAAGTTGAGCATGTATGTTTATATCATTGTATATATTGCATTTTATATGGATCTGTCTATGTAACCCAAGGAAATACTATTGCCATGAATTTTTCTTTTATAATAAAATAGACACTATTTGTAAATTAATCTATGTTAATAAGGGAAAAACTATTCAATAAATTTTTTCTGAATTTCTGTTTAATGAAAATGATGAAATATATTATTCATATGCATTTAAAGTTTACTTCTTGTTTGATTGCTATAAATATTT
The DNA here is from genome assembly GCA_950096795.1 of Macrostomum cliftonense. Classification (NCBI taxonomy): domain Eukaryota; kingdom Metazoa; phylum Platyhelminthes; family Macrostomidae; genus Macrostomum; species Macrostomum cliftonense. The sequence goes on along the minus strand of CATNEM010000128.1, from coordinate 582,697 downwards.
TAAAAGTTTTATTTGCAACTATAGCTAGAAATTTTTAAATAGTAGAAATCAAATCTACATTGTAAAGTTATTTTTATTCGGAACTTTTAATGCAATTTTACCCAATAAGTGGAAGAACCCAATTTAATATAGCTTTTACAGCATGGTTAATATGATGGCTTTCAACTTATTAGAGCAAGTATAGATTTTGAAAGTTGATTTATATGCAAAAAAAAGTTAAATTCATGCATTATTCTTATAATGTTTATTAGTACAAAAAATATTTATACCTTTTTATATTTGGTTAAAAAATTTAATAAAAAGAACAATATTTTATAGTTTACCCTATATTAATGTTTTCATAGAAACTACTGATAATATCTGCATACTAACTTATTATATTTATATTACTATAATAATAAGGTATTATTGGCCTGAATTAAACAAAAATTTGCCTTCATTTAAATTATATTTTCTTTTGTTGTAATATTTTTATATCACAGAACAATATAGTAAAATATTTACAAAGTGCATAACTAAAAGAAAAAAATTGTATCCCCCTTTCTGTCCTCTTTGGCATAAAAAATCTCTTGTTAAATTGATGATGCTTTATCCTAACAAAAAAATTTAATAAAACCCAACTTTTGATTGGTTTCCATATTATTCCCCAAAAAACAAAAAGAAAGGCAAATTAATATAGTCAATATCATTATGAAATTTAATTATTTACAAACCACACACCAGGCCAAGGCTTTGTGATGAATCGCAGTCCATTCGGCACCTATGTCTTTGCTCGGGCCATGGCCGAGTGCGGCCTGATGTCGGCTGACGCCCGCGACTGGTTTGAATACTACAGCCAGGAGGTGAACTCTGTGCAGTTCCGGCCGCACCTCATTGTCTACCTGCGCTCTCCTGTCTCACTGAGTAGGCGAAATTTGGATCAACGCGCCGTGCCATGGGAGGCGGGCGTTACTGACAAATTTCTCGAGGTGATAAAACAGGTGTACGAGAGCGAGTACTTGACCAAGGCTGCCAGGTAGCTTGAGCTTTAGCTAATTACTTTTTAGGGTTTAGCCCTGCACTGTAAAGTTTGCAATGTTTTACCGCACCAGGTACTCCGAGGTCACCACTATCGATGTGGAAGATTACGATTTTAATGACGAGAACGACATTACGTACATTGCCGAGCAGTTGTGCAAGTTCGATCTCGACCAAAAGCACCTGTCAACTGACGTGGACACCAAACTGCTGCAGTGGCGTCAGGCAATGTTCAATTTGGACTCCAAGCACCAAAGCAGGATGCGTTTCAGCACTACTAAGCCGTGTATTAGAGTCCTCTTTGGCATTCAAGTTAGTGTTTTTTTTGGTGACATTTTTTGCTGCTTTTTTATTCCCAATCTGAACCACTTCTACCCTGACCCATTTCCTCTTTGACCCATTACCACCGTGACCCATTTCGTTTTATAAATTTAAAACCTAAACCATTCCCACCCTGACTTATTCCCAACTGACCCATTTCCTTCTTAACCCCTTTCCTCCTTGACCCATTCCCACCCTGACCCATTCCCACTCTGACCCATTCCCCCTCTGACCGATTCTCACCCTGACCCGTTCTCATCCTGACCCATTTCCTCCCTGACCCATTACCAGACCTGACCCATTCCCTGTTTCACCAATTTTGGCACTGACCCATTCCAACTATTACCAATTTCCACCCTGACTTATTTCCATTCAGACCCTATTAACTCCCCGACCTGACCTGTTTCCATCCAACCCGACCCATTATCGAAGCCACGAATGCCCAACCTGACCCATTATCGAAGCCACGAATTCCAAGCCTGACCCTTTATCGAAGCCACGAATTCCCAACCTGACCCATTATCGAAGCCACGAATTCCCAGCCTGACCCATTATCGAAGCCACGAATTCCCAACCTGACCCATTATCGAAGCCACGAATTCCCAGCCTGACCCATTATCGAAGCCGCGAATTCCCAGTCTGACCCAATGCCGCCGACCTGCAGGTGCCAGACGACATGCCGGAGGGCGGGCTGACCATGACTGAGGCCAGCAAGGTGACCCAGCTGATCAATCGCGACCCCAGAATCCAGGATTGGTCCCTGCTGAACCCGTGGGACAACAAGTCCATGTTGGACGTGTTTCTAGGCCGAATGCGAAAGAACTCGTTGCATAACACCTACTATTACGACGAGGACACGCTGAAAGCTATGGTGGCCTTCCGCAGCTTTGGCTACTATAGCAGATTGGTTGAGCCCGTGTTAAGGCGGGACTAGGGCGCGCCTGGCTAGGGGCTGATCCGAGACTCCGTGTGATCAGTTTGATAGTTTAGCTGTATTGTTAATTAACTAAATTTACTTGGTTGGCTATAAATTGACACCCCTCGCTGACCCCTCGCAACCAAGATTGAAGTTGGGAAAATGTGTTACTGTACGCACCTCTCTGTTTTCTGTATCTTTGAAAGCTCAGAAGTTTCATTTTTTAATTTTAAGTCCAAGAGAAGTCTGTTATTGTCTTGCTATTAAATATAATTTAAAATCTACTCTTAGAAATTGTCTCAACTGTCTACTGCTAGTAGAAACCAATGTAAATTTTCTTGGCATTCGTTTCTCTGTATTTACTTTTATAAGATGAGGATTATATCTGGGAGTTAACTTGACTTGCCGAGAAGCTGTGCGTCTAATTCGGTTATTTCTTCTTGCCCCGTCTCCTGATAAGAAATGCACTTATTTGTTCGTACCGAATAGTTGTGTAGTACAGTGTCAATTTACTCTCAGCATATCAGTGTGGATTTATTAACTATAATGTTTTGTTCTTTTATTAGTTCTTGAGTCTTAGATTCTAATTGAGGTGATTTTTCAATACAAACTAGTTACGAAGAAATTGTAGCTTAGTGGCTAGGGCATCTGTCTTATACTCGTATGCCCTGAAGGTCGTGGGTTCGAGTCCTGGCTCTAGGAGTCAATATGTGCCACGATAGATCGATGAATAAATTGAGTGATATGTAAGTTGTTCTATTTTAGGAGATCAATGTTGTACTTATTATTTATTGATGACATATTAAACAAAACTACTAGCTTAGATTGTAGTTAAGCAAAGCTTTATTTATTAACAAGGGCCTAATCTAGTTTTTTGCACATGAATTGCTTGGAAGGTATTCAGGGGGGCCTTTAGTGTCAGTATCAGTGTAGCGGTCTCTGCTTTAGGTGTCTCTCCATTGCCTCACCTCACAGGGTCCTCGCGAAACCCTCCGCCTTCTCCAGATCCTGTTTGACAGTTCTCAGGTCATCTGCCTCCCCCCTAACCATATGCGCTTTACCTGCTGCCTCTTTCTTCCTTCCTATTCCATTCGAGGCAACCTCACAGCTTTCTTTGCAGGAAATTCGAGTTGATGAACATGCGTCTTATAATATAATGTATTATAGGCTCAGTTCAGGAATTCTATTCATAGCGAAGCTCGATCCCACACGTGCACATAATCGTGCCTGAAAATAAGGGTCTTCCTTAATCAATAAAATACTTAATTCTGATGCCTGCCACAGGTTCGCACTTCGATGTCAACTGGCTCAAAACAATCAGCATATTTTGATGCTCAACACGCGTTAACACGTATGTTAGAGAAATAAGAGCGTAGGGTCGTTAAAATTAAATTTGCCTTTAATTTTTCTGCTCTAGACAACATTGATGCCAGTCATGGATTCAAATTCATCGTCGAATGCATTAATCCCATAAAAAATCCATCAATCGTTGGGTGAAGTTATAAGTTTTCTTTAAACTTCTTTTGGGGCTTCTAAAAGCCAATTTACGCTGGTTTAGTTTTTCCAAGTTTTCCCGTTTCTAATTAACCATTTAATATATTTCGCGTTACTTTTTAACAAGAAATGGCTGCTTCTACATTGAAATGTACAAAGAAAATGACTCACTGAACTTATTAAGTCTTTGTTGCGCCGTTTTTATTTTTTGCGCAAAGGGTAGTTATGATTTTTTAAATAAATAGAGTGCTTGAAGGAGTAGGTAGTTTATAATTGTTTGTAACAAATTTATTTTTATTCGATATTTTAGCCTTAGTAAGTTATAAATATTAGCATTGTGGATAAATTTTACAGTAAAAAAGTCTTTGTGGCTGGTAAGATTGTCAAATCGCTTTGTTTCAGCACAAAATTGAGTTAACAAAATTTGCATGAAAATTATTCATTGTGGTGTACGCGCCCCTTGCAGTATCGCTGCCCCCCGACACCCAGTTGGTGCTGTCAATATAGAGTTAGCATTAGTTTTGCTTGGCTTCTTCCCACCAGTTCCTCAGCCTCTTCCGGCTTGAGCGCTGGCCGCGTCCTCCTGTCGTTTCCTCGTGTCGACAATTCTAAAGGCCTCCAGAAACTCGTTGAAGTCGATGTAGCCGTCGCTATTAAGATCCATTGAGCGGGCCATGTCGCCGACTTCCGCCTCGGTCATCTGGCGGCCCGTGGCTTGCGAGAGCACTCGGCAGGACTCCTGAAACTCATCCAGACTGATTTGGCCGCTGTTGTCCTTGTCCATGATGCGGAAAATTGTCTCCAGCTCCTCTTTGTTTTTGTACACGGCCTCAGTTAGCGAGCCGGCGACCTCCTTGCCGGCGCCGCCGCTACCGAGTTTGGTCTCGATGCTGACGCAATCGAAGCTCGTCATGTACAGGAGCCGGCCGTCCTTGGTCAGCTGGGCCAGGTGCGGCCGGAGCGTTCGCCACGGGAGGCCCAGCTTCAGGGTCTGCTCCATCGCCTCGCACCAATCAGCCAACCGAATAGAGCCGGTCCGGTCCGGATCGAATCGCTGGAAAGCGGCAGTCAGCTCCGTCCTGCTGGCGATCACTTTAGCCCGCAGGTCCTTCAGGGCGCCCTCCTCGACTGTGGATAGTCGTCGGCCAACAGGCAATTTGCGCGCCTTGCTAGCCATGTACTGCACGATGTGCGGCTTGCCCTGGGCGTCGAACTTGGCGTAGGCGCCCTTGTTGCTGCCGTCCTCGTAATAGTTGGAGGCGGAGAACAGGGTCAGCACTGTGCCATCGTGGCAGAACTCCCAACCGTCCGGTTTGCACTCGTGCGAGCGGACCAGAAGGGAGAACCGGTGCTTTCGAAGGAACGCCTCGGTGATATTTGGTCCGAAGTAGCAGCCGCCGCCGCGGAATGTGTTCGGTGTGCAGCCAGCCTGAGGCTTCGGGTCGCTCCAAAGCAGGTCAAGCACCTGGCGCCACTCCTTATAGTCCACCTTGGCGCTTTCGTTCTCGCTCACTGGCGGCTTCAGTGCTGATAGGTACTGGTGACGGTCCAACTTTTCAACACGTTCGAGCTCCACCTTATCGGAGATTCCACCGTGTGTCACTAAGATCTTGTCGTCTATCACTGTTGCCAAAGGCAGCCAGGAGAAAACGTCGCCAAACAGTCTAACGATCTTATTTGCCGCCGTTTTGTATTTGGCTTGCACCTCTTTGATGAAACCGTAACGACAGTTCATTAGGTGGTCCTCGTGATTGCCTCGATTGATGCAGACAGCGCTGGGCCAGACCATTTGGCAGGCAAACAGCAGAGCTGCCGTCTCCACAGAGTTGGCGCCACGGTCCACAAAATCTCCGTTGAATACGTAGGGATTTGTGACGTCGGGCAGTCCGTTCTTGTAGAAGATCACCAGCAGATCGTCCAGCTTGCCGTGCAAATCGCCAACCACCGTGATTTGCCTCGAGATGCTGGTGCTAGCCTGATAGACATTCGGCTTGGTCTTTAGCAGCAGACGCGCCTCGTGCAACAGTTGCAGTAGGTACCTGGCGTGCAGCTGTCCACCCTGACGGAAGCTATCAATCAAAACCTGCACGTGATTTGCGTTGAGTGGAAAGCTCAGGTGCGGGCCACGGTAGCTCTTCTCAATGACGATCTCATCGAAACTGGTCAGCTCAAGCAGTTCTTGGTCCTCTTCTTCTAGGCTTTTCTGGCGAAGCCTTTCGGCGAAGCGACTGTTCGAGGTATCGTTCGAGCCAGTGGGACTCAAGTGCTGCTGCTTTGACTGCTGCTGCGACTGCTTGCCGTCTGTTAGCTGCATCATATCGCTGAAGAAGTTGTACAAATGCAGCTGGCTGGCCTCGCTAGAATACTCGATGCTCTGGTAGATCATCCAAGTGGTTCGTCGCCGGGCTTCCAGACGGGCCTTGTACCTGCGGTACCACTTCTGGATTAGTAGAGCAGACTTTATGCTCAGCGCCTCAACCGATGCATCTGCGGCTTCTTTGCCTCCGGATTGGGGCGATTTAGATCTTGACTTCTGCTTCCCAAGATTTTTGCTGTCGTCCTTCTGCTGTTTCTGAAGCGGCTGCTGCTGCTGCTGCTGCTGGTCAGAGGAGTCATCATCTACGCCGCTCGAGCTGGGTCCGCAGCCCATCTTGCCAGACTCGCCTTCCTTGCTGCCGCTGCCGCTGTGTCCGGCGCCGGAGGACTTCTCTTTGGATGACTTTGACTTTCGAAACCTGAGAGAGGCAGGGAGAGAGAAAGAGCAATACTGAGTTTTACTGACAACGATAAGGTTTTTTACTTCGACAATCGATTCGACAAGGACATTCGGATGTACAACAGAATCAAGTGCTGATGGGGCGGTGAGTCCGAAAGCCTATTTTCCTAGCTCTCTGTTTTCGGCACCTGGGCCGACATGAAATATAAAATGCGAGAGCTCCCCGCTGCACCAGCTGCTCGCTGATTGGCTGTTCAAATCGACTGATCGCGTGCCAGGCTCAGCTTTTCTGCTTCCCTGACTCTCAGCCGCTGCCTCGTATCTCCCTTCCCTCTAGAATTCTCCCTTTTTTCTATTTCCCAAATCGTCAGCGCTGCCTTTGTGTTTCTAGTTCATTCCTAAGCCCGGGTCCTTTTTGCCTTTCCCCTCCCATCAAGGACGTTCTCTTTGTTTTTTTCTGTTGCCTTGTGTGCCTCAAATGCCTCATTCCACCTCCTGCACTGCCATCGCCGCAGCTGTGACGGCTAAGGGCTGGAAAATTTGTCTGCTTAAGGCATCGGTCGGGGGGGGGGTGGCACAGCAAGACAAACGCTCGCTTTCTCAGATCTGTCTGTCAGTCCTGACCGATCTGTCCGTACCAATAGGACCAAAATGCAATTCAGCTGCTGAAGATTGAGATGCTTTTTGTCGCTTGTTTCTTGGCTCATTCTTAGATAAGGGGATTTTCCTGCCTTGTGCATCCTATGACTGATGAATCTAACGGCTCACGCCCTCTGCCTCAGAATATTGCCAATTACTCAGAATTTCTTGGATTTTAATAGCACACAATAACAATGCTTATATTCTTCGACTGGCTTGTCCAATACACCATTAAATAGTTTTTTATCTGAGATTTTAAAATCAATTTTTCTAATCAGATGCATGTACCTCTATATAGGGATTGGGAGCAAGGCTAAGTGGGCGAGACAGCCCTACCCCGTGGGGATTCCCAAAGCGGACAAGCCTAAAAGAGACTTGTTTTAAAATTCTCGCGGGATCGCAAATCCAAGGCTAAAAGGCCTTCAACTTATGAGCTGCGTGGATCAAATTGGACAGCTCAGAAATTTTGGTTGGGATCGGGACGTCGAGACTTGCATCAAAATAAATTGAAATTAGGGAGCAAAACTAGAATTTGGAGTTAGGCGATTCGATGGGGAATTTCGGGCATGATGAATTGCTTCTAGAAGATGCCCCGTTTGGCTGTGTTTCTCTTCCCAAACGACTTCTTATGATCAGTGGGGATTTCATTTCCCGTAGATTCTTAGAGCTGAAGTTCGGATAAGTTCTGATTTCTTTGAGTAAACAATCTCTCAGAGCAGGGGACCTCTTCCTTCCATCCAAGCTGGCAGAAAGTCCCACTGTGTTCCTGAATTTTTCTATCTTGATATAGAAAATATTTTTAGAAAATCAAATACAGTATGACTTAATGACCTTTCAGCATAAATTTCTTGCTTCCTAGTGACCTCTTCTGTTATTTAGATCAACTTTTGTCGAGTTTAATTGGACTTGAAAGTCGATTTAAAAGCCCCTCAACTTAAGAGAATGTAACTATTAATTTACACTCACCAGTGCAGATTATGTTATTCCAATCGAATTTATCCTAACAGTTAGAGTTCCTATTTTATCATTGAAAGAGGCTTGGCCTAAAATACAACTGAGGAGTATTGTCTTCATATTAAGCCTGTGTGCATGGATGAGGTGAAGGTACAGATTGACTGACAGAATCATTGTATTTGCATTTCTGTCTTACGTATCCCTCCACTTTGCCTCGTGCTCTCATCTTTTGTAGATTGTGGCCGTGTAAATATTGGCTGAGAATATAGAATAGAGGGCTACTTAATAAAAAACGAATAAGGAAAACCTAGGGGGGCTATTTTCTGCCATTTTGAGCTCATTAGAGCACAAAAATTGTCCCAATAGCCTTCTTTCAAAGCAGTTTGATAGTGTAATAGTACATGCAGAAGATTTATATTTGAAAAACTATATAACAGGTTACCGGCAAACTCTTTTGCTAATGCGCTGCCATGTACTTCAGATTTTTTATGATTTCATCTTTAACTGCAGCATAAAAATAACTTCAGACATGAGATTCACGCCTGGCAACATAGCCTTTGAGTTTTTTTCTTCTTTTTAGCTTGGAGCAGCTATGCCTCGCCTGACTTCCCAGCATCAGGTGTTCTCTTCCCTTAGTTGCACCTGCTTGTCTCAGCATTCGTCAAAGTAACTTCAATTCTGCTAAGCTACTTTTCGAGCAGTTTTTCCCTTGCTTTTCTTTCATATGTATCCGTGATTCTGCACCAGGCCCAAGTAGATCCACCCGAGCACGCTTCTTCTACGCCTGATGCTTGACGAATGCAAGTCAGATATTTGATCCGACTGCTGGCGTCAGTTGGGGACCACGCAAACACTGACCGCTCACCTTCTGCGTGACCACATGGGATCGATGCTTGGCTGATATCTCTATCAAACTTGTCCAGCAAAGTCCCATGTGTTCTCTATTTGGATGGCAATCTCTTCAAATATTTCTCGAAGCTTATCGATTTTTCTATCTTCATTTTGTAGTTTTGGCCTTTTTTTATCAGTATAATGAGTTCAGTTCGATAAGTTCGAACATGGTTGAATTGAATATGAGTTTTTCTTTGACCTAGTTCTCATTTATGAGATTATGGGGGATTGTAATTTGGGATTGATTCAATTTGGTGTGGCTGAATGATAGAATATTCATTATGACTGTTTTTTATGGGCGATTCACGAAATAGTATTTTGCGATGTTCATGGTAGTTTTGGTGTTTTTTAACTATGGCAGGGAGGAAGAGTTCTAGCCTGAGCTGTAAAATTATGCTTTTTATTATTTGCTCAATTTTTTAATCTTTTTACTAGCTTTCACTCTAATACTTTAGTCTACCCTTTGTGGAGTTCCGATCAATAATTTGTACAAAATCTTTAGGTTGCAGATGTGTCCTGGACCCAATTCTCGATCTCGACTGACTTTGAAGCTCAGAAAATGAGTGTGTTTTATACCGGTACCAATAGCGAGAGCTTCAGATATTTTATCGTCAGAGAGGAAAGATAAAGAGAGAAAACGTCCACACCATGCTACTGAAAGTATGGGACGAATACATTTTTGTGTCGAAAAAGTGATCACTACAGTGTATTGAGTTGGATCTAGTTTTCAGACTTTTATATGGTCCAATTCGTTTTTCGCAGATAAATTTACGATTTTCTGAGCAAATATGAAATCGATTTTGGACACGGAAAGCGTGAGAGTAATTTTTTTACAGTACTTGGACTATATTTTGGGAAAAATCTGACTGGATTTTTAGCTTCTTTTTGAGTGTAAATAAAAAAGCGAAAATCAAAGCGTTTTGCTTTTATAAAGGTTAGGAAACTCACTGACAGACTGGGGGGCTGGCTGGCACACTCACTGACAGACTGGGGGGCTGGCTGGCACACTCACTGACAGACTGGGGGGCTGGCTGGCACACTCACTGACAGACTGAGGGTCTGGCTGGCACACTCACTGACAGACTGAGGGTCTGGCTGGCACACTCACTGACAGACTGGGGGGCTAGCTGGCACACTCACTGACAGACTGGGGGGCTAGCTGGCACACTCACTGACAGACTGGGCGCTGGCTGGCACACTCACTGACAGACTGGGGGGCTGGCTGGCACACTCACTGACAGACTGGGCGCTGGCTAGCACACTCACTGACAGACTGGGGGACTGGCTCGCTGGCACACTCACTGACACACTGGGGGCTAGCTGGCACACTCACTGACAGACTGGGGGGCTAGCTGGCACACTCACTGACAGACTGGGGGCTGGCTGGCTGGCACACTCACTGACAGACTGGGGGGCTGGCTGGCACACTCACTGACAGACTGGGGGCTGGCTGGCACACTCACTGACAGACTGGGGGCTGGCTGGCTGGCACACTCACTGACAGACTGGGGGGCTAGCTGGCACACTCACTGACAGACTGGGGGACTGGCTGGCACACTCACTGACAGACTGGGGGCTGGCTGGCTGGCACACTCACTGACAGACTGGGGGGCTGGCTGGCACACTCACTGACAGACTGGGGGGCTAGCTGGCACACTCACTGACAGACTGGGGGACTGGCTGGCACACTCACTGACAGACTGGGGGCTGGCTGGCTGGCACTCACTGACAGACTGGGGGGCTGGCTGGCACACTCACTGACAGACTGGGGGCTGGCTGGCACACTCACTGACAGACTGGGGGCTGGCTGGCTGGCACACTCACTGACAGACTGGGGGGCTAGCTGGCACACTCACTGACAGACTGGGGGCTGGCTGGCTGGCACACTCACTGACAGACTGGGGGCTGGCTGGCTGGCACACTCACTGACAGACTGGGGGGCTGGCTGGCATAAATAAAACAATGAAACTTACCGGCTGAACATTTTCCTGTTGCTTTGAATAAGCAGATTTTTATTTAAATATGAAGCTCAATATTCGAGAAGATCTTTAAAACACTGCTTCACTTATCTTAGCTGATGAAATCTGCTTTGAAATCGAGCTTCAATTTAGAGTAGTCAAAAGCAGGCAGCTCTTTAGCTAACTTGGTGCAGTCCTTTTTAAAAGTTCCAACTTTAGAGCTGGCGAAGAAAGCAGCAGAGCGGTCCCCTGCAATATGGGCAGCCATTGGCTAGCGAAAAGCAGATAAGCAATTATCGTTAGGGAATGAGTTAGAGCAGTAAGGGGACAAGCCCAGACGCAGCTGAGGTTGTCATGGCGATTACCGATAGGGTCTGCAGGCGTACGGGTCTAAGCACCGAGCACATGTCCCACCGCTACCTTTTCCTCAGTGTCCATGCGTGCGCATAGCTGCTCCAGTGTGTGTATCAGTGAAAATTTCCAGTGATAGTACAAAAACCAACCAGATAAATCTATTCTAACGATTCAAAAAATGCCAGACAAAATCTTCAAACGCAAACAAAATTTCCCGCTTTCGAAATATATGCTTTTTTGAAATTTGACCACTTGCCATTCATCGTCTTTTTACAATGTTTTGATTTGCTGGATAAACTAAGTGCACAGATGTATGTTCAGTATTAAAATAAAAAGGAATGTTGCGAATTTCTCACTTGTGTTTATGATTCTGAAATTATGAGTAACGAGCTTGTTTTTCTTGACTAATGAGTAAGCATGCCTTAGCTTCAGGGCTTCCCATTAGTGTCCGTGTCATCCGCCTTGTACTCGTATGCTTCGCCATAGCCCAAAAGCACCGTCTTGCAACTAAGAACAGGGTAAAATGAGAAGAAAATGAGTGAGCTCAACTTTCTTTCATCTTTCCATTTCTTCCTCTCTATCGCTCCTTTTGCCAGTTTGTCTCCAGCTTAGGCACACGAGGGGGCCGCGGCCGGTAGCCCAGCAACTCAACTTCGACTTCGCTCGCCGCGGAGAAGCACGCTCGCTTTATGTTATACTAAAATACCACCGCACGCGTTGCGGTCTTCCCATCCTCTGACTTGGGACATCAAAGAAACCAGGAAAAACTCGGGTAGTTTGCTTAACAAGAATCATACTGCCACTGGCTCACTGGTGCTGAGGTTGTCGTGCACTTGGTGTTCGTTAGTTAACATTCAGTTTGAATGTTAACTAACGAACACCAATTTCTAGATTACAAGCGAATACCTTCACTAAAAGATAGGCAGTTAGGCAGATCAAAGCCTAAAATGAAAAGGCAACTAAGCATGCAAGCAACACTTAGCGGTGCTGTGTAAAGTACTACATGTGCATATCATCTAATTCACACACACACACACACACACACACACACACACACACACACACACACACGAAAATAGCAAATCCTTACGCAAGCGCACATTCACAGGTTGCTCTAGCTTGCTGCTATGGCTTTCTTATCATTAGGCATTTATGAGAATGTTTAAGTCGCAAGGTCAAAGGCATATTGGCACACCTTAGAGGGTCCTGGCCTAATCATGCAGAGGAGAAATTTCCGTCTTTCGCAAAGCTAAATAAAAATTCCGTTTCTAACATAATGCGTCGCCTACATGCGTCACGAGACATGCATAGAAACTTTCCCTTTCTTCCATCGAAATCAGTCTTATCCTTTTAAAACTAATCATTAGTACGCATGCTCCGCTCTCGTAATCATTCTAGTGTCAGCTATTTCAAGCATCTACCTATGTAGATTTTGAATTGACCTCATGTATTCTGCTTCTAATGAAGGCTACCAAAGCGAACGCATTTGAAGCTTGTGCGCTGGAGCTTTCTGGCAAGACAATCTTTTGTAAGCTATGTGCCATTTTTCAAGATTATAAGGTGGAAAATTTATGCAAAGCAAGTAGAACGGAAATCGTTGAAATTTTAAGCCAAGCAACCAACAGAAATGGCTCCTTTAATAACTAAGTCTAAAGTAATAATTATTGTTCTCATTATTTTTCCGTCCTTGAACGTCGATCCTTCGCTAAGCCTGGATGTAACCATAGGTGGCCGGGCGTACATCCAGTCGACTAGTCGCTGGTTGCCGCTGTACCCGGTGCTAGAGCTGCCCAGCGCTAAGCACCCAGACGTACCCCGCAATATTCACCTGTCATTCGGAGACACGGAGCAGGACATCGTGGTCACCTGGAGCACCGCAGTTCCCGTGTCGCTGCCTCTGGTCAGATTCCGCGCTCAGTCCGCCCCGCCTCGCCAGCCGTGGCAGCTGGCCAGAGCCAGATCGACCAAGTTCATCGACGGCGGTCCGAAAAAGTCGGCGCAATGGATTCACCGAGCCAAGCTGTTGAAATTGCAGTCTGGCGAGCGGTACAACTACAGTGTGAGCAGCGACGGAGTCAGCTGGTACGGCGGCTTGGATTTCCGAATGCCGAAGTCGGGACAGACAGAGCGGAGCTTTGCGGTATTCGGCGACTTCGGCTTGGCGAACGCCCAGTCTCTGCCGCGTCTGCTGGATGACGTCATCCGTGGGCAGCTTTACGACGCCATTTTACACGTTGGCGACTTCGCCTACGACATGCCGGACGAGAATGGAGTGGTTGGCGACCGGTTCATGCAGATGCTTCAACCGATTGCTGGCCGGTTGCCCTATATGACCTGCGTTGGCAATCACGAGGAGAAGTACAACTTCTCTCACTATAGGAACCGGTTTAGCATGCCCGGAAACAGTGAGAACTTCTTCTATTCGATCAACATCGGACCCGTGCATTTGGTGAGCTAGCCTGGTAGGGGTTACCTAAAGCTAAATCTGCAGGAGGTCCATAGGCTTGACTATTGAAGCAACAATGTCCCATAACCAGCGATAGGGCATGACTGTCCATTGCGCTGACTCCTGAAGCGCGTTCAGTCACACTAAATACCGTACGCAGGCATAGACACACACACGGTGCGCAGCTGAAATTCAGAGTAGCACCCAGTCATGCACTTACATAGGGTGTACAAGCGGTATTTCCAGGAATGTACATTCTATGCCTAGGGGGTTTGCCCTCATGGGCGTGAATTGCGCAACTGGGCTATAGCTCAACCAATTCGTGCACAAGTCCCCAAATTAACGTCACCCTGGACACGTCGAACCTTGACCAGTGGCACACAAGACAGACGCTCTAGACCGCCGAGCCACTCGCCCCCTTAGCCTGGTAGGAGGGGACTTTTAGCCGAGAGATTAGGGTATACGACTTGAGAACCAAAGTTTCTAGGTTTGAGCCCCTAACTCTGGTAGACGGTTGACCAACTCTTACAACACTTACAACCAATTTCCAGGTTAGCATCAGCAACGAGTTTTACTTCTTCACCAATTACGGTACGGTGCAGCTAGCTAGGCAGTACCGCTGGCTAGAGGACGACCTGCGCATGGCGAACCTCAATCGAACGGCTGCTCCTTGGATCATTATGATTGGCCATCGTCCGTTGTACTGTTCGAATAATGACAGCCGCGACTGCGACTGGGGTGCCAGAACTTTGCGCAACGGTTTCAATGGCCGCAGCTGGGCCCTGGAGCCGCTGCTGTTCAAGTACGGCGTTGACCTCGCATTCTGGGGTCACGAGCATTCGTACGAGCGCACTTGGCCTGTTTACAACGGCTCGGTGATTGGTGAGACAAACAACCCCGATAGCTACATAAATCCACGGGCCACCATTCACGTGATCACCGGGTCAGCTGGCAACAAGGAGAAGCACGCCTACTTTGTCAAGAAAGCTCCAAAGTTCTCCGTATTTCGCAGCACCGACTACGGCTACACTAGGGTGAGATTTCTCAACTCGACTCACGCCCTGTTGGAGCAGGTCAGCGACGATCAGCAGGGCAAGGTGATTGACAGCTTCACTGTCGTGCAGCAGAAGCACGGCTGCTTCGGTTAATGTTGACTGGCTGAACATCAAGAATTTGAGAACAAAGAGTCGGAAGAAAGAAAGCTGATTTCCCAATATTTGATGAGCCAGAAATCTTCAAAACTGGTTATTACTTGAAATTTGATTACAAATCAATAATTTATGTTACTTACTCTATTTTATTTCTTCGTTAAATCTACTTTTTGCCATTCGTCAAAACAAAAGTTTTAAAACAATTATACTATTTCTGCAACGAGCAATACCAATGGTAGTAAACTTTAATTTCAGAGGAATTCGCTTGCTAATAACATATTTACTACAGTTATGCATGATCAGGATTTTAATGTCATCAGTGGCAGTGAAAGGGCCACGACAGAATTTCGTGTCTTTGTGATTGTATCTACTAAAGGGCTGCGACCCATTAACTACTTTAATGTCAAACGAAAGGCCTTTGAATGTTATAACAAATTAAAACATCAACAGCCAGAGGAATAGTGACTATACGGTATTCATGGATTTTCAAGAACCAGCTTTCTTACAATTTTAAACTTCCAGGAAATTGAATCTCTATACACATCATGTATAGACAAGGGTCTCCCACCTCATGTATAGACAAAGGTCTCCCACCTCTTGTATAGACAAGGGGCATCCACCTCATGTATAGACAAGGGGCGCCCACCTCTTGTATAGACAAGGGGCATCCACCTCATGTATAGACAAGGGGCGCCCACCTCTTGTATAGACAAGGGGCGCCCACCTCTTGTATAGACAAGGGGCATCCACCTCATGTATAGACAAGGGGCGCCCACCTCATGTATAGACAAGGGGCGTCCACCTCATGTATAGACAACGGCGCCCACCTTATAGAAAAGGGGGCAGCCACTTCAAAGACAAGGGCGCCCCTAGGAAGCCAAAAATTTTCAATTCAATTCTTCAATCTATCAACAGAATTTCCTAGTCAGCAATGAGTCCATTTAACTGGTTCTTGAATTGGTGTTTCGCGATGCTACGGTACATAATACAGGAAAAACGTGTCTGTCACCACAGATTATAACCAATCCAGTACACAACATTGAACAGTATGAAGGCCAGCGGGAACAGTTTCCTGGCCAGCTTGTCAATCACTCTGGCCCGCTGTCGCATCTCCTCGCGTCTTTGTCGCGCCTGACGACGGCTGTAGACGCTGAAGGGGCCCACGGGGCCGCCGCCCTCGCCGTCGCTGTCCTTGCCGCCGCCGCCGCCTTGGCCGCCGCCGCCTCCGCCAACTGTGTGCCGTCGCATCGAGCTGGACAGAGGATTTTCGTCCCAAAAATTTTCCTGCAGAAACGGGAGCGCAAAGGGACATGGAATTAGTGTTGACAAATGCCAAGACCTAGGTACTTAACATCCTCACCTGAGCGCATATTAAATCCTCGATATCCTTCGCAGTCTCGCACATTATGCTCAAACCCTGCGACTTTTTTCGAATTTCTTTACGACTGAAAACGTTAACGACGGCGAATTCTAGCAGGGAAGTGAAGACAAACAAGAGGCAGACGCTCATCCACACGTCCATGGCCTAGTTGTGAGCGGGAGTAGCTTTTAGGGTAACTGGAAATTCTAAAATGTTTTCTGCTTCAAGTCAATGAAATACGTTAAGACACTAGAAAATTCGACCAGATGTACAGCGTTCGCTATCCATCCGGTTGAAAGGCCGCTCAATCTTGACCGAGCTATGTCTCAATCAATGATTTTACCAGCTCAAACTGGTACCCGTTCTCAGCTGGGTGGACTGAATCAATGCAGGTTAACTTCCGGTCATAAGGCAGATGCCCCAAACACTGAGGTCCACTGTTTGAAGGCAGCAGTTTACCTACAAAAACCCTTTGTTTTATTGGCCAAAATCTAGCTTTAACAAAACTTGGCATAAGTAGCAAATAAAAACCTTGATATAAGACACCCGAGGCAGGCTGGCCCTGGCTGTGGCGCTTTGCGTTGTCATGGTGAGCACGGTGAGCAAGCCGATGGTCACCCTGGCTGGTATGGCGTCGATGGAGATCCAGAAGGCCACCCAGGACAAAATGACAATCAGAACTGACGGCACGTACAGCTGGATGAGGTAGTAGCCAATGTTCCTTCGTAGAACAAATTCCACTTCTAGACAGGGATAATCGCCTGGGAAGTTTTTGGGGACGTTTCGAAGTGCGGGTACATAATGCTGCTAGGAGATTTGGGTACTTGACCAGAACTTTCATTAAATATATTATTAAATACCGAAACTTACAAAAGGAAATTATCAATGAGCATGCCGAAGTTCACTTACCCGTGGCGTACGTTTGCTGACAATTTTTTGTGTTTGTAGCGTGCAACTCAAACTGGGGCAGAATTAGCTGCTCATCCGTCTCAACAGGAGCTGGGCGCCATTGGTAGACGTTGGCCTTGACTGTGTGGCCGACTGTGGATTGGAATTGTACGGAGAGATGGTGGCAGTTTGGGATCATCGTTAATTAATGTCATCTACAAACTGAAGCTTGCCTTATGTCCCTATTTATGAAGTATTATCTATCTATCCATTTGTGATTGCCAATGCAGCGCTCACGGACACCTTGGAAAGCTTATCTAATCCTGTTGTAAAACGAATCCTCTCTATTTTGAGACGTCTGCAGGTGGCTTTAATTTCAATTTTCTGCTTCGGTAAACTTGCATCGGTGTTATTTGTAATCAGTCAATCACAAAACAAAATGACTGTCATCATCTATCTATCTATCTATCTATCTATCTATCTATCTATCTATCTATCTATCTATCTATCTATCTATCTATCTATCTATCTACCTATCTATCTATCTATCTATCTATCTATCTATCTATCTATCTATCTATCTATCTATCTACCTATCTATCTATCTATCTATCTATCTATCTATCTATCTATCTATCTATCTATCTATCTATCTATCTACCTATCTATCTATCTATCTATCTATCTATCTATCTATCTATCTATCTATCTATCTATCTATCTATCTATCTATCTATCTATCTACCTATCTATCTATCTATCTATCTATCTATCTATCTATCTATCTATCTATCTATCTATCTATCTACCTATCTATCTATCTATCTATCTATCTATCTATCTATCTATCTATCTATCTATCTATCTATCTATCTATCTATCTATCTATCTATCTATCTATCTATCTATCTATCTATCTATCTATCTATCTATCTATCTATCTATCTATCTATCTATCTATCTATCTATCTATCTATCTATCTATCTGTCTATCTATCTATCTATCTATCTATCTATCTATCTATCTATCTATCTATCTATCTATCTATCTATCTATCTATCTATCTATCTATCTATCTATCTATCTATCTATCTATCTATCTATCTATCTATCTATCTATCTATCTATCTTTCTTTTCTGTTTAGAAACGCCGTTTTTAAGCTAAAAAAGCTATACAACTTTTAGTAGTATACTTAGGACATAACAGATTTTATATGCTTCATTATTGAGTGACAGATTCGCCTTTACCAAGTACCCGCTAGGCTAGAATGCGAAAAAAACAAATCCAAAGAAAGTCAGAGCTTACACGACTCAAACTGGATGGGGCAGACCTGAGTGTCCAAGGGATACTTGTGCAGCTTCATCTGGCACGATAGGGTGGCCGTGATTCTGCAAGCAAATAAGTTCCGAATAACTCAGAGTGAAACGGGCAACGAGGCACTAGAAAGTACTTTTGTACGTATAGTCTTTGTAAACAATATTTTCGACACTAATTAAATAGAAGATAAAAAACCAAGCAATTTTTAAAACATGCTTTGTAGACAAAATGTCTTTAAATTAAGTTAAGGAGACACTTTAATATGAATAGTTAATGCTATGATTAAGATTTAAAAAATCGGCATGATTGCAAAAAAAACAACTTACTTAGCCGCATAGTACACAGTCCCATTCGGGTACAGCCTCATCAGCCGGTTCGGCAGCGTGACCTCGTGAAACGCTGCTTTTTTCTCGTTTCTGAAGTTTTATTACGGAATTGTTCGGGTCATACTGTCATTATTATTTTTATAATCTGACCATATCCTGGATCTTTTCTAATTTGAAATGGGCAGTAATAAGTGACCAACGAACCTGAAAAACACATCCGGCACCCAGATTTTATCCCAGGCCCGATCTGGCAGCTTCATGAACTCCATGCCGCAGAGTTGGCTGCGATTGAAGGCCAACCGAGGATCCCACCACTGCTCACGCATGTACAGGTTGATTTCGTAGTCCTGGAGATTGTGTTGGTCGGCTTTTGGTGAGGGAATATTGTACTATTAATTGTTTTTGAGTAATTTTACTTTCGGAAAAAATGTTTTCACGTGGACTAAATAAAAAAATTAAAACGCGATATTGCGACCAGATGTGCAGTCAACTGGGCTACTGTGTACAGCTAGCTCTCCAATCCTCACCGACTGAAAGAACCGATACTCTAGTAGCTGGTACCCCGTCTCAGCAGGATTAAGTGTCTTGCTCAAAGGCACAAATGGTCTCCTATAGCTGGGCCTCGAACCCCCGACCTTCAGGTCATTTAGCATGCCCTAAAATCCTCAGCCAGTTAAATAATAAGCCTCAATCGTTTCGAGCACTAAACTATTTCTTTTCAAACGTTCCTGAGGATAGTCTTCAGTCTGATTTCTGTTAGCTCCGTTTATAATGCAAATATTATGGTAACTCAATCTTTCTGACTCGCATTTTTTGCATCTTAGAATTTATTCCAGCTCTTAGCCTACGCCTTTGTCTTTTACATTGCCTAGAATCAGCTGGCTCACTTGGGAATATGTCAACATAACGTATCGGGATTAAGCTACGCACAGTGCTGTACCCCCAATCTTGCCTGCTCTAACCTCGTATAGATCGATATTAGAAGCCAGCCTCATCTTTGCCTCACTGTTTCCCCCCATCCTCTAGCGCTCCATTGTCTTGTCTTATCCAGAGAACAGCACATTAGATTAGGTCGTAAAATGATAAAGCAATATTGGCTGTTAATTATTTATAATTGATGGACAAAGTAAGTCAGAGGGTTGGTGGCAGCGGCAAAAATACCATTATGTCAGATTGCGTTGATGAAGTCAAGTTTACTAATTAACTTTATTGCAAAATCATGTGAGCATTACGACCACTTACCATTGACTGCTCGCTGATATAATTGAATCCGTTGATGTAAATCCCCAGCAAGATGATAGTGGGACCAGCTAAAAGGTGAAAATTGGTGCATTATAAACTACTTTGCAACAGAAAAAAATGCTTTATTGCCTGATCTGTATGGATCTACGAGTATTATGACTTTTAACAGCGTACACTACAAGCGCACAATGACTGACCACTCCCAAGCGGTGTTAGTATGGTAGAATAGGCAAAAAATTAGAAAAGAGAAACTGATTCTTGAGAAACCTGCCAAAAACTCCTCACAAGAGAAATGCATGCCACATTTTCCTTCAAAGCCAAACTGATACCAAAGAACAACTGAAGCATTCTGCACCAATTTCTGTAGCAAAATCTCACTCAAACTCGGATGAGTACGTTTGTTGTACGTGCTGGGGTCTACCAGCTTCTTGTAGAGCTCATAGCTGAAAAGTATCGGTTTTGTACTTTTAGCGGAAAAAACCTGTTCTAGATGGCACTGAAAATCTATTTGATTAAGAGATAATTTGTATTTGCCATTTTTATAGGAATTTATTTTATATTATATTTTATAATCTCTTTTTATATAAGGCAACTGAAAAGGTGCAAAGTAAAGTCACGACACTGAGACACAACCTGGGCACTAGCCTATCGTAATATCCGTATCTAGTGTATACTATATGGCATAGTAAGTGCTTCTTGGAAAAATGTCCCACTTGAGCCATCCAATCCACTCAATATAGCTTGACAAAAATTTCTGCTGAGGAAAATCATTCGTATCTGCCTGTCTCACACACTGGGGCTGACACGTGACACCTTGGAAGATAACAGCAAGATTGTGAAAATCCCATCTTTAAGTTCTTTTCGTTACTTACAGCTGATTGAGAGGTGATGTAAATAATGATTTATACAACACAGGTAAAACTGTCATTTCTAAAAACTATGTTTCTAATAAGTAGCGCATTGAGTGTCAAGTTAATCATGTCTTAATAAGTTAACAAAATTAATGAAACAGAAATGATAGAAAACTGACAGAGAACAACTAACAAAAGGAACGCTACAACTTCTACATTGATAATTACTCTTATTTGGCGGATTTCTTTTGTCGTATTTGGTCTCGGCGATGAAGCTAAAAAGGGGGAAGTATGTTTCATTAGAATTTTGAGTTAAAGTGTTGCACTGGTGAACGCATT
Source organism: Macrostomum cliftonense (assembly GCA_950096795.1). NCBI lineage: Eukaryota > Metazoa > Platyhelminthes > Macrostomidae > Macrostomum > Macrostomum cliftonense. The sequence continues at coordinate 561,515 of CATNEM010000128.1, read as the reverse complement.
GATAAGTAATTCACTCCCGTCTTCGTTCCTTCTTAAAATTCAATTTCCTTTTGTTTCGTTGGCTGTCCACAATTTTTTTTCATTTCCCCTTAGAAACCAGGAAGTGAACGGTTCTTAAAAAACAGATTTATGAGCTCACGTTAATAAATAATAGTCAGACACACAAAAATGGCACTATTTTTGGCAACTCCATACTTCAAATGGGGAATGCCAGCTGCACTGATATTCATGTTTCCAACTACTGCATTCAACTCTTCGTTAATGACCTGAATTATAAGTTTTAATAAAGTAAAGCATCAAGCAAAAAGTTTTAATTAAGCAAGAAAATGCTACATTCATTGGTGTATGGTTACGCAGATGAGTAGAGACATGACGGAAGTACTGAGCTTTTTTTAAACTAATTCTTGTCAAAAGGACGGCAAATCTTAAGTTTAGTGGGTTAAAAAAAGGAAAAATCCGATATAATACTTCTATTTCTATTAATAGAGAAGGCTGAGGGCTGTGAACCGTCGTTACTCATTGCTGACGTGCTGGAGGGGCTGTAGAGGATTTTGACGTCATTGCAGAGGAGTTGTAGCCTAGTGGCTAGGGCGCCTGCCTTATGACTGAAAGGTCGTGGGTTCGAATCCCGGCCCGAGGAGACAATTTGTGCCCTTGAGCAAGGCACTTAATCCCGCATTGCTTCAGTCAACCCAGCTGAGATCGGGTACCAGTTTGAGCTGGGTAAATTTAGAGTGGGTGTTGCGGCCCCTCCAGCCCGTAAGGCTGAGCAGCTGTACGCAGCACTCGGATGCGCTGTGCAATTAGCTGCGGCTGTTCCGTGGGCTGTACATTTGGTCGAAAGGTCAGGTGTCTAAATTTTTTGGAGGGGCCGGAACACCCTAAAAAAGCGAAATCGGGAGGGCTGCAGGCACTTTGACGCTTAAAGCGACATCGTCCCACAACCAGCGACTGGGTAAGAATATCCATTGCGCTGACTCCTGAAGCGCGTTCAGTCACACTAAATACGGTATGCAGGCATAGACACACACACACAGGCCGGCACCCAGTCACGCACTCACATAGGGTGTACAAGCGGCGGTTCCAGGCATGTACACTCTCTAGGCCTTGCGGGTTGCCCTCATGGGGCGTAAATTGTACAACTGGCCCATAGCCCAACCAATTCGTGCACAAGTCCCAAATTAATGTGACCCTGCACACGAAACCGCGCTAGGGAAAATAGCCAACCTACAACGCGTGGTCGAACCTGGACCAGTGGCACACAAGGCAGACGCGCTAGACCGCCGAGCCACTTTTCCGCCATTAGTGGGAGACAATCCATTCAGGTGGGTGGACTAAATCAATGCGGGATCAAGTGCCTTGCTCTATGGCACGAATGGTCTACTAGAGCTGGAGCTCGAACCAATTGGCTACGACTCTTGAAGTCGGACAGCTCTAATAGCTATATAGAATGCTAAACTTCTGAAGGGTAAGCAGTAAACGTTAATAAAAGTAATTACCTTGTGATATTCATGACGCACTCTGCAGAGACACCGGTGAGCTGAATGCAGAATATCGCCACGACTGACAGCCAACTTGTGTGGCTGCGACGCCACGACCGACAAGCCTGTCTGTCCATTGCTGATGACTGCGGGTGCGCAGGAATTGGTGCTTTGTCTATTTGATGACACTGTATTGACTGTCAGCGTGCGCCTTTGTCGCCACGGATCAGTCGGGGTGGTCCTCCGCAATCTCATATTTTTTCGCGATCAACAAACAAGTGTCCGTCCGCCAAAATTGAGAAGGAGAAAGTGAAAAGAGAACTTGACGGCTTAGCCCAATATTGTTTGCCAACAGAGGGCGGAAGGTCCTCTGGCTCTAGCTCTGGAAGAATGTTGACCAGCTGAGAGCGATAAAGGGCAGTACTTTATAAATGCAAAATAAGGAAGTAAGGCCAAGCCAAGACTAACTGCCGCATATTGCTTGAGCGGCAATTTTCAGAGGAAAACTGAGACCACCCAGCTCTGTTCAGGTTTCAGCTCACTCGCCAAGCTGTATTGGAAGCACTATGTAAGGGTCGGGCAAATGTTCTCACACTTAAGCAAGCATCTGCTGTTTTGAGCTGCGGGTAGAAGGCCCTTATATTAAAATCTATTTTTAGCTTCATAGAGTCAAATTTTGACCCCCGAATCAGAGCTTGGATCGTAGGATATGGGACCAAGTAAGACACAATGAATTAAATAATTAAATTAATACTTTTTCGAATGTTGCTTGTACGCAATTTCAAGGGCCGCCCCAGTCCTGAAAGAGATTGGCACAATGTCTAAGTTCTTTAAGCTTCGTGCGTAAACTGAAAGTACGGTTTTGTTGAGAGCGTCCAACTTTCGCATCCAAATCCTACCCTATCAATCAATCAGTAAAAATATGAACGATTCAGTTAACCAAGTATTCCGTTGCCTAGAAGGCCTGCCTGGTTAAGCCTCTTACTTTACTTGATCCAAACTCTCCCATGGGATCAGTATGTTATCGAAGTTTTAAAATGTTCAATTCTCTAATAGGAGTCATCCCAAAGGCAGCCAGCAACTCTTGTGCTCACTAACTAGACGAAGAAGATACGCTGGAGGAGTTAATAAATCGTGAGTGTTTGAGCTGCACTGAAGGGTCGCAAGGGAGAAGATGGACTGTACCCACTGTGGCACCGATAAAGTGAGAGAGGAGAGTGCTGGAGGCGTGCCCAGCGTGACTGACCACTGCTCGAAACCTCAAACACTTCAATAATTTTTTTAGCGCCAAGAATTTCATGTAGAGTTAGTTGCTGGGGCAACTAAAGTTTGCTGATATGCTGCCTGAAATATGCGGGAAAACGAACCATAGAAAAGTCTTCAAGTTTTCCTCTCTTCCCCTACTCGCGTTATTCCTTCGCGATCGGGGATAAAATAAAAACTTCTCAGCCGCTGTGCGACTCGATCTTTTATCCCCACCCTTGCAGTGATTTATGGCTGCCTCGCCGCCGCTGTTGGACTCAACTTGGCGTTGGAAGACAAATTTGATCTCGCACTTTCAGAGTCCCAGATTTTTAAGTCACGAGTTTTTTAGAGCCAATTACGAGTATGACAATCATGTGTGATTGCTGGACTAAGCATAATGGCAGCGCCCATCTTGTATGAAAATTTTACGCTAAATTTTGGCAATTTTTTAACTTTCTTCCTTTCGTAGAAAGTATTTTCTGATTTCCTGTCATACTTTTAAAATTTATGACTATTCTTAAAAGATCTTCAAATCCATTACGCTCGTATTAAGAGCTTACTAATGCGCTGTTAAAATACAAAAGTTCCGTTGAAGTTTTCCTAACCTACAGCTTTCCAACTCATTTAATGATCTCATTTAATGATCCTCAAATTTTAACTGATCCCAGTTTGAAAAAAGCAAAAAAAAGTGACAGTCAAATTTTTTGACGCGCAAACTCCCGCCAACTCTACAGTAACTCCTCATCAGAGGCAACTGGAGAGCTAAAGGGGATTAACTGAGTCCCCATGTTTGGCCGCTGAACCACTGCCCCATCCGCCTCAACAAACGGGCTCAGTAATTATTAATGAGCTGATGCAGCAGGACGGGCGCGCCCACTGCCAGCTTTGACTGCTCGCGCTGAAAGGATCCAAAAAAACAAGCCGGTAGTAAGAGGCTGGGCAAAGTTAAACAGCTCTCTTTCTTTCCCTTCCTTCTGGTCTCCGACTCGACTCTCCCTTTTCTCAGCCATCGGCGTAGAGTGAGCGAGTTTGAAGCTCCGAGTAAGACGCTGCCCGAGACGCAAGATTGGGGCTGAGTCCTGAGTAGATTAGCAGCACTAAGCCGCTCCGCCTGAGGGGATGCCGCCGCCTTCGGTTCATTCGTTTCCGTCTTCTCTCTTGGCGGTACTTGTTGGGCCCTAAGTGGTCCCTCACCGCCTCGCACATCCCGCCAAAGGTACTTCATTCATGCCTTCTTGCGCACGCTTGGTTTCCTCCTGGCTATAACTTGACTGCAAGTGCTGCGAGTATTAATGCTCACCGTGTGCCTGTGTCGGTCATTCGAGACGGCTCGTTTGCTCACTTTATTTGTTACTCTGGACTTTTGGGATTCGGTCTCGATTTTGCACTTATTCAATTGGAACTAGGCTCGCTTGCAGACAGACAGAGATGCGCTTTTTCAGCTAACTTGGAAAGTGCGCTTCTGCGATTCCCTCGGTTGCGGTGCCTGCTGCTAAAAATAGATCAGTTTATCATATTCTGCCCGCAGTGCGTTCTCTTGTCGATAGATAGATAGATAGATAGATAGATAGATAGATAGATAGATAGATAGATAGATAGATAGATAGATAGATAGATAGATAGATAGATAGATAGATAGATAGATAGATAGATAGATAGATAGATAGATAGATAGATAGATAGATAGATAGATAGATAGATAGATAGATAGATAGATAGATAGATAGATAGATAGATAGATAGATAGATAGATAGATAGATAGATAGATAGATAGATAGATAGATAGATAGATAGATAGATAGATAGATAGATAGATAGATAGATAGATAGATAGATAGATAGATAGATAGATAGATAGATAGATAGATAGATAGATAGATAGATAGATAGATAGATAGATAGATAGATAGATAGATAGATAGATAGATAGATAGATAGATAGATAGATAGATAGATAGATAGATAGATAGATAGATAGATAGATAGATAGATAGATAGATAGATAGATAGATAGATAGATAGATAGATAGATAGATAGATAGATAGATAGATAGATAGATAGATAGATAGATAGATAGATAGATAGATAGATAGATAGATAGATAGATAGATAGATAGATAGATAGATAGATAGATAGATAGATAGATAGATAGATAGATAGATAGATAGATAGATAGATAGATAGATAGATAGATAGATAGATAGATAGATAGATAGATAGATAGATAGATAGATAGATAGATAGATAGATAGATAGATAGATAGATAGATAGATAGATAGATAGATAGATAGATAGATAGATAGATAGATAGATAGATAGATAGATAGATAGATAGATAGATAGATAGATAGATAGATAGATAGATAGATAGATAGATAGATAGATAGATAGATAGATAGATAGATAGATAGATAGATAGATAGATAGATAGATAGATAGATAGATAGATAGATAGATAGATAGATAGATAGATAGATAGATAGATAGATAGATAGATAGATAGATAGATAGATAGATAGATAGATAGATAGATAGATAGATAGATAGATAGATAGATAGATAGATAGATAGATAGATAGATAGATAGATAGATAGATAGATAGATAGATAGATAGATAGATAGATAGATAGATAGATAGATAGATAGATAGATAGATAGATAGATAGATAGATAGATAGATAGATAGATAGATAGATAGATAGATAGATAGATAGATAGATAGATAGATAGATAGATAGATAGATAGATAGATAGATAGATAGATAGATAGATAGATAGATAGATAGATAGATAGATAGATAGATAGATAGATAGATAGATAGATAGATAGATAGATAGATAGATAGATAGATAGATAGATAGATAGATAGATAGATAGATAGATAGATAGATAGATAGATAGATAGATAGATAGATAGATAGATAGATAGATAGATAGATAGAAAGATAGATAGATAGATAGATAGATAGATAGATAGATAGATAGATAGATAGATAGATAGATAGATAGATAGATAGATAGATAGATAGATAGATAGATAGATAGATAGATAGATAGGTAGACTGACTGATTGATACGAGGTAGTTGATTGCTGCTAAAAAATTATTATGTCTCTCCTGGAGTTGTGGTTTATTTAGAACTCATAGAATTCTACTCTGTCCTGAACTTGTTTTGATTTGCAGCCCACGTCTCTTCTTCCAATCCGTTGTGACTGGGGTTTAAATTTTTGTCTGATTTTTTAAGCCTTAATTAGGAAGGACAGTTTCCCATGCCTCTCATGTCGCTCCGAGCGACGTCGAGATCAAGTTTGGACACTTTGGGAAAATTCAATTACCATGGAGCTGAAAGTCCTATGTGTTGCTCTCTTGACCCTTAGTTTTACAACCTTTTTATACAAGCGTAGTTTACTCGTGCACCACTCATAATCGAAGCAAGCTAAATTTGTCCGCCTGTCTGTCTCCATTTGGAAGTTAAAATTTAATGTACATCTTGCACAATGCCATGCAACCCTACAATCAGCAAGCAACCAGGGAGTTTTGTCGTTGTGCAGAACCGCAACCACGAGTTTAAAGGCAGTTTCATTGAACAGAAAACTGTATCAGCTTGATCTGTGTCATCTGCGCCTGAACACTCGGCCTGTCAGTCAGCTGCTTGGCAAGAAATATTGCCGCAGAGAAAACTGCTGAATCTCATCGATTGCTGGCTTTCTTTTGCAAATTAGGCAAAAATAGCTGAAGCTTGCATATCATGGTGCCTGAAAATATGCAGCCTGCAGCTTTCGAAAAGCAACTTTCTGCAGGAGGGTTAGGGTTGTTTCAACGACTCTCAGGCACTACCTGGACCGAGCCGCAGGGACATCGCAAGGACCTCTAGCGGATTTGGACTGGAAATAAAAACGCACCTGACGAGTCAGGCGTTCTGTGTTGATCAAATAATTTTCTTATTTATTTCTTAGTATTTAGGAAATTTCTGAAACTTTAGCTTTTTGATCTTTGAATCTTGCAGTCCAAGCGTCCCTATATGCCGCGGTCCCCGGACGTGCCGCTTCCCCTTTTTGGCTGGAAATTTTCTGCGGCAGTCCGCATTTCTGGCTTTTTCCGGCCTGGATAGTCACTTTAACTTTAGCCTTGGGGGTAAAAAATTATTGTTTATCTGGGCTTAGACTGTAGCTGGGAGGGAAGGAGGCGAAGCAGCTCCAAGACCTGCGCAGGAACTCTCCAGTTTCCACGGATCCCCAAATGAGCCCGAGAATTTTTTTGGTACTGAAAAAAACTGTTGAACCTTGCCGCTAGCACGCAACTAAACTGTTGCCCGCAGTTTCGTCCTGAACGAACCTTTGGTAGAAAAATTCTCGCCGAAGAATGATGGAATTTTTCGATCGATCGGTGTAATTCAACTTTTCGAAAGCGAATTTTACTAACTAGCTGTTTTTGCTACACTGGAATTGCAATTGCGCTTGCTTCTGGAAAAATCCTGATAATCCTGGTGGGGTTCTCCATCGCTCTGTTAAGTTTTACCATTTGACCTTTGTGCCACCGCAGGGGTTCTCGTATACAGACCAGTGTTCATCTAACCCATGTAGGTGGAATCTTTTACCCTTAAATATCCCTGGTTTTCGATGTCACCTACATTTCATTAGTGCTTGCAAGCTCAATTTGCGGGTGAGACATTTTAGTTGGGTGTCAGTTACCCTAAAGTCATTTTTTCTGGTAAGAAAAAACTAGCCAAGGAACTGTATAAAGAGCCCTGTTGCCATAATACTCGCATATGGCGTGTGCCGCAGATAGAATTGATCTACCCCCACCCCAATGTGCAGTTATCCCTTTTTTCCCCTTGGCTGTCAATTCGGAATTAGCGCGGGCGGCGGATTGGAAAGAAGCACCAGAGTCTGTGGGAATGGCGCCAGCGGCTGCTCCTGCTGAGGGGGCGACGCTGAGGCAACTCCCTGCTGCATCGCACGCTCTATCACTAGGGAAGGAAAAAATAGTTAGTTTTTTGTTGAAGAAGCCGATCCACGCATACGAAAGACGCCAGCTGTATCATTTTGCTCAGATAGTTTCATCCCGTTTCTGGTTCACTGAGGCCATTTTTATCCGATGCTTCTTCCAGCCCTCTTGGCCTGTCTCTATGAGGATGGAGTTGTCATTATTAATTCTTGTTTGAGAGTTGTTCTTTATTCCTACTTGGGACAAATGTAAATAAATTTTTCAGTCACAACAATAATGAAGCAAAAAAGCTGAAGTACTTCGATGGTTTTCACTCAATAATTACTTTATGAGAATATTTAAGGCCCAGAGCCGCAGCCGCTCATTCTAATGTACTTTCCTATAGGCTTAGCTCTTGAATGAAGCGATAATCGTCTTCTCATTCCCTCCTAAAGTTCTTCATCATAATTTACAGCATGTCTCAGCGAATAACCCTTAAAACTTCCCCGAGGCTACTGCCTATTCAGCCCGCGTTTAGTTTCAAATTTTGTCTGACCAACAAACTCGATCAGACGAATAAGACAAGGCCTTTAAGCAAGACTGGGAAAAACCATACTGCGAAAAACCAAAAAAGGCCTACTTAACGTACAGACAGACAGACAAACAAATATTATCGTTATTTGTTCTGTTTGTTTGTTTAAACTACGAATAAATTTTAACTCACGTTTAATTGTTTCTCAAAACACGATTTTCGGTTTCTTTGCAGATAAGTTGACGCTACAGTACGAATCCTCGCGAAGAAACTTGTCGTATAACAAAAGCTGTGCCGAAGTCATTTGCAAAAATTCATTTTTGTAGGCAAAATTGTCCAAACCGCTAAACAGATGGCTGAGCGGTGAATGGCGTGCAAGTTCCAAAATGCCTCTCTTTATCTTTCTCGCTGAGTCGGGCCTGCGCCAGAAATTCTTTTCCCAACGTTTGAAGACAGTGCCGCAAGCTTTTCCCCCTCCGTTTTTCTTGGCTTCTTGAGGAGTTGAGTTTTTTGTGAGGCAAGTTTTGCCAAAAGAAGAATTTCTAGAGCGGAGCGGGCTATTCTTAAGAAAACAAACTGTTTTAGGCAATGTAAAGTTTTGACAAGCCAATGAGCTTCATACTGGAAGACTTGCCGCCGCTTTGACAATTGATTCTTTCTCTCTGTCTATCTTTCTTTGCTGAGCCTTTAATTTCACTTTTACAGCAGTGAGCAGCTCCTAGTTCTGTGGGAAAAGGCAGTACCAAACTTGCCTCACTTGTTTTGTCCTCTTTCTTCCTTGATTGCCATATAAATAAATGCAAAGTTAAATTTTTCTTCTGAAAGAAGAACTATCTGGACAGAATTGCTGACTACATGTAGAAATCATTATTTTTATTTTAAAAAAACTCTGCCGATGCCTTTAGGCCACTGAGCGTTGTCCAAGAATTTTGATTGGTTCAAAAAATTTCAAACTAACTGCAGAGTTTTTTGGGTGCTACTTACTAGCAGCAGTAGTAATAATACGAGCTAGTATCGAATTAATAGTACTACAAAGTACGAATTAAGGTTTTCCACCTTAATTAATACATTTTACCAACAAACTCAAATGCTTTTAAAACAGATTTTCCACAACTTTTTTATTTAAAACGTTTCTAAATGAATTGGTTCAAAAATCTTCTCTGTAAGTTTGTTACTTGTATTGGCGTTGGTTTTATGCTTTTATGGTTACATCGCAAATATTTTAATTAAGAATAAAAAAGGACGCTTTTTAACGCTTGAAGCTTATCAGGATAGAAAGATAATAATGTTACAAGAATTTTCAGACTGGATGTCGAGATAAATATTGTTTTGACAAAATTGAGTTTCGAGAATTATGTATGTATAAAGCAAGCCAAAAAAATTTGCCGTAATTTGATTGTTGAAAATTTTCGATATTTTTCGGTGTCTTTTCAAAACGATCGCAAAAAAATGAAAAAAATGATAAATTTTTTTCGCAAATTTAATTGGACGCTTTTATAACATTTGAAGCCACGTACTGAGATGGTAGGTTGGTTTCCAAGATCAGCCACTGGTGGTGATGCGACGCTGCTGCGCCAGGTTATTCAGCATCTTCTCCCGTTCGGCCTGGATCTCACTGAGCGACAGACGGCGGCTGCGCAGCTTGGCCGCGAGGCTCTGGATGATGTCCAGGGCGAAGTCGACATCCTTGCGTTCGGCGTGTGAGGTGCAGACGAAGCGGAGGTAATAGGTCGGCGGGTTGCCGGTCTCAGCCGCGTTCAGGTGGATTCGTCCATCCTCGCAGATCAGATTGTACAGCAGAGCGTTCACCGCATCCGTGTCCTGCGAGTTCAAATATTTTCCGATACAGAATTTTAATTGTTCGTGCAACAAGCGCGACACGTTTCCCTCTCACCTTGAGCCGAAATGTCACGAGTCCGAGACTTTTAGTCAGCACCTCGAAGTTCGGGTCCGCGGACATCTTCTCGGCAAAATATTCGGCCATCTGGACGTGATGACGCAGCGACTTGCGAAGGCCTTGCAGGCCCATGCAGCGCAGCACGAACCAGATTTTTAGAGCGCGAAATCGGCGACCCAGTGGGATCTCCCAGTGCCGGTAGTCCGGTATGCCCTGCTCCTTGAAAATCCTCATTAGTTTCAAGCCCGATAGAAGGTCCTCCTGCAGGGGAGCAAAAAATCAAATAGAGAATAAAAAATATTCCACACCCGAACTTCCAACCAGATGTACAACCAGCAGTACTAGCTGCTCAGTCCTGACGGGCCCGAGGGGCCGCAGCACCCACCCTAAATTTTCCCAGCTCAAACTGATACCCAATGTCAGGTGGGTGGACTGACGCAATGCGGGATTAAGTGCCTTGCTTATGGATACATATTGTCTCTGATAGCTGGGACTCGAACTCACGACCTTGCGATCATAAGGCCATCATGATCGGGGGGGGGGGGGGCGAGTGGCTCGGCGGTCTAGCGCGTCTACCTTGTGCGCCACTGGTCCAGGTTCGACCCCGCGTTCTAGGTTGGCTAGTTTCTCTAGCGCGGCTTGGTGTGTAGGTTCACATTTATTTAGTGCCTTGTGTACGAATTGGTTGGGCTATGGGCCAGTTGTGCAATGAGGGCAACCCGCAAGGCACAGAGAGTGTACATTCCTGTCAGTGCGTGACTGGGTGCCGGCCTGTGTGTGTGTCTATGCCTGCATACCGTATTTAGTGTGACTAAACGCGCTTCAGGAGTCAGCGCAATTAACCGTCGCTGGTTGTGGGACGATGTCGCTTTAAGCGTCAAAGTGCCTACATCCCTCTTGCATATTTAGCTTTTAGGGCCATCATAATCTCTTTCCATCGGTAAACAAGATCAGATCACACCACCGTTAATTGAGGCTCTCTACGTGCAAACTTATTTACAGTAACGGATACAAGCCTATGAGTACTAATCCCGAAGCCTGTGAATGAAAAATGTTCAGCTGCTACCTTCAGACCGTCAAAAAGATCGGCCACACAGCGCAGGAACAGAGCCGAACAGTCAAAGTTGACGTGCATCATCTTGTGCGGATTGAAATTGAAGGAGTCGGCGTATTCAATTCCGCGCATCAGCTGGCGGTACTCCGGGCAGAGCAGGAAGGCCCCGGCGTAGGCGGCGTCGATGTGAAGCCAGATTCGCTCCGACATGCCTGTAGGAGAGTGAAAGATGAGAGTGAAAGTGAAACAGCTAGACACGCCTGTAGTTACAACAACCCATTGGATAGAAAATGATTGAATTAAGACTTGAAATCCAACCTTTAACGCCCAGTTAAACTCACAGACGGGTCCGATCTCTTCAACTGGGTCGAAATCGCAACTGCCGGTTGTGCCAAAGCTGCCACAAACCTGCGAGACAGGGTTCCAGATTTTTGTAAGATGCTTAAGTATGCCGTAAATTTCTTTAGTTAATGTATTTTATTGCATGTGCGCAGTATTTTGGTTTAATTCGCAGCCTAGGGGAAAGTTTGTTCGGATTTAGCTAGGCATTAAATGCCGAATTGATTTGGTTAACCAATCGCAGTACAGTCCATAAATAGTGAAGTATGGGAATCTGAAGCCTCTGGCGGTTCTTATTTAGCATCTTCCGCTCTTGAAGCCTTGTGAAACTAGCTACAGCTGTGTCGTGCGCTTGACCGTGCATTTTGAATAACAGAGTTAAATGCTAACTTCACTACTGATGGTAAAGAAAGTAGTATCTTACGAAATTTTAATTTAAAATTCTTGACCGAGGATTTAATAATTATAAAAAGGACAATGGCTGCTCTTATAAACCTATTTATAGGAGAAAGATTAAATAACGAATCTAAGTATGCCACAGAATCTAAGGTCAAAGTCTGCGTCTATAGCAACCAAAGAGACACAAAGATAAAATATGCTTGACTGATAAATGTTTATAGAAAAAGAAAAAAAACAAAAGCTAAAGCTCGGCTCTTTGCTTGGACTGAATATTATAAAGCGGCAAGAGTTCGAAAGCTGTAACCACGCCAAGAGGTCTGCCGCCAGGTGGACATTCCAAAATAAGTGCAGAAGAGGCTGGTTTGAACAGGACACGTATGCTTGAGAACACAATCCAGCCCCCTCGGCACAGTAGAGGCTGGTATACGCTGAACCAGCTAAAATGCAGACTGGGTGAGCCATTCGTTGCTCTAGAATTGCTTTCAGCCCACCGTGAGCGATTGAGTGAGTCGGGGCGTTCAGCGTTCAGAGAAAACAGAGCCCCGACTCTGCGCGAGGGACGGGGATGGAATGAGTAAAGGAGAGAAGAGAAAGAAAAATAGTAGGGCAAGCGACAGTGCGAGCCTGAGTCCTGGGAGCAAATATTGCACTAGGCAAACAGTGCGACAGCAAGAGACTAAATGGCGGCTGCTTGTGGCGGCTGGAATAGAGCGATTGGAGACGCCTGAGGGTCATTCAGCTGGAGGCGCAGTATGAGCCCAATAAGCCATTATTCTGTGCTACTTCTTACTGGGGGTTCCTTCCTACTTTGACAATATAACAACCTTTTGTCTGGCTTCTTTAATTGTGCTCAAAAGTCCGCTTATATCTTTAGTCTGGCATATAGTGAGTAGTGGTTTAATCACCTGCGTCAAAGTAAATTTTCCTTCCGAACACAGCTAAATCAATCAGTTGCAGTATTATCAGATTCTAAGTGTTTTCTTAGGAAACCCGTAAATCTTTATAAATTTTTCTTTTCCTGGCTGGCATTCTTCGCGGTACATTGCTAATCGCATTTAGCTTCTAGAAATCGGACTAAAGTTTCTTGGCTCATCTCACGAAGTTGGGCTACCGCGCGTACTTTAAATGACCGATCCAATAGTACAGATAGGGTACACTTCCTGACAAAGTGAGCATGTGCGACCGAGTCCCTACCTGTCTAATAGCAGTGGAGTGCTACTGTCTACATGTTAGGTCTACTAAAATATCACTCATTTTGAAAATTGATTTAATCCATCATTTACAATGCATGAAACTTTTTTGCAACGGATCTCTAGTGCAATTACTTGTTGCTAAGGAGTATGGGATAAAAATCGAATTAAAAGCTCGATAACTTACAAAGAAAGGGATTCGGCCTTTAGCCTTGTCCTCCTCGACAAACTTGATGAACTCGGCCCTACTGAGCGAGGTCCAGCCGTCTGACAATGGCAGACGCCGAATTTCAATCCCGATGAAAGACGCATTGCGGACAATCATCGAGTGAGACTGTGGTGAAAAAAATGTTGCGTTTTATATCAATAAATACAGTGTGACTGTTGACAATTTTATAATCCAATGATCAATCTCAACTTACTTCAACCGTCGAGTAGCACACGAGCCTCGAGAAGGCGTCGAAGTATCCAGAACCCGGGTGCAACTTCAGCCAATCTTTGATGGCCCGCTCCCTCGCCGCTAGCATGCAGGTTAGCGTTGACTCAGTTGCTGTACCGTGAATGACCGCTCCGCCGCTCTCCGATGTGGACAGAAAGTGGCTCGGCAGGTCCATGGCCCGCACCATCCAGTCGCAGACTATGACCTCCAGCTCGGTGGCTGCCGGACTGGCAATCCAAGAGAAGCCGACGCAGCCGATGGCAGACGACAGCAAGTCGCCCAAGATGGACGGATACGAGTTCAGCGAGGGATAGTAGGCGTGAAAGTTCGGATGGTTCCAGTGGGTGATCTTAAATTTAATGATTTGTCAATTGCTTGTAATCCGCGTGCATGCGTTGTTATGCCTTTGGTGAAATGCTGCATGATTAATAGAACTCGTTAATTATCGAAGATAAAAACTCACCCCAGGCATTATCTTCGACTCCACATCCTCCATCACTTTTTGGAAGTCCTCCGGTCGTTCGGGAGCGGTCTCCGGGAGCAGCTCTCGCAGGTAGCCAGGCTGGACGTCGGGCAGCACGGGCCGATCTCCGACATTCTCTAGGTAGTCGGCAACGTAGTCGATCATCTGTTTGCCCACTCGGCGAAATGTGGCGGTGTCCATGCCGCGTTTGATGTCAACTTTGACGCCGTTTGCATCGTCTGTACCGGTTGGATCTGGTAGGGAGGCGGCGGCTGATGCGGCGGATTCAAGGCCCAGCGCTGCCATCGAGTGGGATAAGCCGTTCTCGACTGCTGAAGCGGCGTTGGCATTCGCAGCAGCGGCAGCAGCTTCGTCTTTCTGTTGATTTTGATTAGTAACTGGCTTCATTGTTTTGACGGATGATAGCTTGATAGTCTACCTAAAGTTTCTTTGAGATATTAGTGGACAAAATATCTCAAAAATGGGTCAACGCAGTGGACTTATTCTGCTGCTTATATAGCTCTAGTACGCTCGTAGGGAGCCAAGATGGGTCAAAACCAACTCGAAAAAAGGCATGAGACTATCTCTGCCCATGCAGAGAAGTATTCTATTGCCTTCTCAGCATCTTGTTTGCTTATTCAGACCCGTGCCTCACTGTGGCCCCCACCCTGCAAAGGTTAAGCAAACTGAATTAGAGTCGGATGTGGTGGCAGCCAATTTATCAATTTGAAAACTGACGGGCGCGCCACCTTTGGCTGGCTTGAATTTCTGCAGCTTGGAATGTTTGCTTTCGTGTGTCTGGATAATGCGCACACAGAGTTAGAGGCTCACACGTTGGGACTTAGTGTTGGCAACTGAGGTGAGAAATTCTAGGCCAAATTACTGTATCCAACCTGTCTTAACTGCCCGTTAGGTGGAATTAAAAGAATTTCATAGCAGTAGAAATCGAATTTCTTAAAACTAACCTTCATCTTCGTGTACATTACCGGAATTACGATTCTGATGAAACAAGCGATAATTGCTCTGTTGGCAAAAAAATAGTTATTCTTTGACTTTCTTTGCCGAAGGTCTGTCTGCCTAATCACGGGACCAGGTCTATATAAACGTTTTTTCAGTTATTTATCTCTCTCTTTCTTGCGGTGATGCATTTCTGGAGTTTTGAGTGACAAGGGAGGACCCACCAAGTCGAAGTAGGCAGACATTACGAAGTTCTATCTAAAAAAATGAAGACAAAAAAATATGAAAGACAACGCAGCAAAATCTGAAGTATTTAACTAAGCTAAGGCTGCCCCGATGGACTTCACTAAGCCCAAGGGTACAATACTTCAAGTGGAATTCGTCTCTGCGTTCGGGCATTTGGTTGCGTTGATCATGTGCAAACAACTTGAGTTTGACAAAATTGAATCTTCCCATAGAACCGCCGACTAAGTCTGGTGCTCCGCCTCCCTTGCACAAACAATAATGCTCTAGTGAGCAGGGCCAGCACAAGTAACCAGATAGTTAGCTGACCAAGTCATCATAATTCTTTAAGTGCCCACTTGATAACAGCTTCCCATAAAACTGAGTCTTGAGCACGACAGAGTCAGCTAGCCTTTATTCAGCAAGACCCCGACTTTGGAAGCGCTAAATTAATTAGTTGAAAATAATTTTTTTGCTCAACCGTGGGAGCCTTTTGTCTCGTTTGGCTACAGCGGTGTTTTGCTGCTCAAACAGTTGTTGTCATTGTGACATGGGAAACTCTGGGGCATGTTTGGTAAAGAACACGATGACATATATTTTAAGAGTTTGAAAAGTGCAAACATGATTTATTCGACCGAAATAGCTAACATTTAAAAGTTAAATAGTATTTAAGCCTTGGCTAACTTACAAAGTGGATAATACGTGTTTACCCGAGCATGTGAAATGCTTCTACGCACCCAACCCTGGTCTTAGAAGATTGGGAGAACTGCGGCAAGGCAGTTTCATGTTCAGGGCTGAAGGCAAAGCTTAGCATTTCCAAAAATATGCTTAGACACGCATGATTTTGGATATGGGAATTAATGATTAGGAAAGTGCTTCAACTCTTAACGTATGGTCTCTCGACAGCGTAGCTTCGCAGCGCATCCGAGTGCTGTGTAAAACTCTTCAGTCCTGATTTGCTTAAGAGGCCGCAACAACCAACCATAGTTTTTTTACTACAAAACTGGTACCCGATCTCAGCTGGCTGGACTGAAGCAATGCGGGATTAAATGCCGAGCTCAATTGGGCACAAATTATCTCCTAGAGTATCTCCATAAGGCAGATACACTAGGCTACATATGACTTCGATTAGGACTTAAGGTAAGAGTCAAGTCAATCTGGTGGTCATTCATACCCAAAACAATATCAAGCTTTCTGAACTGAACGATGTGAAGGTTGAAATTTTGTAAGACGAAAACAAAAATGCTATACAAACTAATAAAGTCTAACCATCTATTGATAACCTTATTTAGCTAGAAAAATTTATTGCTGCAGCAAATTGCGCAGTCAACAGCAACGCAAAAGCAAGAGCGTGCGAAGCACTGAACTGTGCAGTTTAGCAATAATCGAGGCAACAGCTTACAATAACAGTATGAATTTCATTATGCGAAGTGAAACAAGCAGTAACGGCCAGAGGGGCAACACTTGCAGTCGGCAAAAAAATTGTCTGCACGTATAATAAACAGAGTAAAAGAGGCAAGACTTCGGGTGAAAGTTGACAGTTTAAAGTTTATATTTAGTTTCCCAATGACTGCTGTTGGTCAGGTAAATCAGGTTGCTCAGGGTCACCTACGCATGGGGTGTAAACATACTGTTGCATTTTGTGTTAAATCGAGTCAAACTTGGCCTAAAACAGTTGCCCAATTAATTGCTGAATAAAAGTACACCAAAATAAGCTTAGCAAAAGCCTCTAGCCGCTCTTTTCCTTCTCACCGACTTACGAAGTACGCGTATTGTGACACCAGGGCAGAAAAGTCTGGGCGTAGCTCCATGGCAACGCCAGTGCTATCCAGCCACCAACTAGACTGATGGTTTCTTTTGTAGAGGAAAAATTGCTTGAAAAATACTAGGCGTCAGAAAGAATAAGAGGGGAAGTAAGAGAGTGTTGAAGAAGCGTAATATCTAAAACGGTCTGAAAGCTGAACTGTAATTTAACTGCACTTTCAGGGAGACGAAATTTTGTTGTGTACGGTCACCTTCATTTAGCCACGCATTCATCTGCTCCTGCTGCTCTCTCTGCCTCGTTTTAGCCCACAAAAAGTATGCCATGACTTCCTTTTGGCGACAATGCAGGCATTTGACGCTAACACTGCCCATGATTGACATGGATTAATGGCTATACAGATGGACAGACGGACAGAAATTCTACTTTGTGCTTAGTTAGGAAGATCTACATCGATAGATAGATATTGATAGATAGATAGATTGATAGATTGATTGATTCATTGATTGATTCATTGAATTATTGATTGATTGATATATGGATGAATTTAGAATTGATTTAATCTTTTTATTCGACCACAGACCGGACTAAGCCACCCGTGCCATCATTGACAAGCAATTAAAAATCGAGCCCGTCAGTCTAAGCACAGCCAGACCATGCGGAATAGCACTTAGTTATTACGAGTGTAGATTGCCTAATGGAGGGGCGGAAATGGAGCTGGGCAGAAATCGCGAGCAAAGCATTAGCCAGAGCATCGCTAGAGCTCGGCAGTCAAACCGCCCCAACCCATCGAATTTCGCAGCCGAACCCTATGTCAAAATTTGACCGATTTTGCTGAATTTTCTATGCCTTTAATTTTAATGCGCAAGCCTTTTTTGCTCGGACTAGGCCATTGATTTTAACAAAAATTCATCCAATGCACTTTCTGTTACCATGGATAATTATTCGATTCGTTCTGGTTTTTCCCATAAAATTGCTTCAAGCAGTTTTGCCCATGGACCCCGTATAACTGGCTTCAGCCAGCTGCAGTAGTTCAGCTTGTCAGTCAGGAAGCTCCCCCATGCACCCGGAGCTGTGGCTGTACAGGGCACACTGCGCAGGCAAAATTCTATTAGTAAAGCGAAAGAAAACAAGAACTGAGAGAATTGGGGTGGCTGCTACCAAACAAAAATATTCGCCAAAATAGCTCTTCCCCTCCCGGTTGCCATGCCAACAGCGATGCAACGGTTGCCTGGGTTTGGTAGAAAGGAACAGCACCTTTGCCAATCTACCCAAACCCCATCCTCCCCTGGTGCGATCGATAGCAACCCGGCTATATCCCTTTCTTGTTGAAAATATTTTCTCCCCAGCCTTTGCCTCGATTCCCATTCAATCCGAGCCTCAGTTGCCGCGTCACTGCTAAAGCGGTTGGTTGGCAAGCCCCAACCATTGCCGTACAATCGCCTTCAGATAGAACAGTCACCAATGGTGTAGGCCAGACCCACCGATTTCTCTTCCCTCAGCAACCCCACCGCGCCGTCTCCCAAACGCGCCCCGCAGCCGCCCAGGCAACAGCCTAACACAAAACGCAAAGCTTCAAAAGTTGGGCTCTGTAGCTAGCTAGCAGTTGCTGTCTGTGAATCCGTTCCGCATTCCCGTTTCGTTACCAAATCAACTGTCGAGAGAAAGTTTATTATTCAATAGACATGGCGGAGTTCAAACACGGACTGTGCGGATGTTTCGATGATTGCGGTAAGCATTCAGGATCCATAGATGCTAAAACACAAACCCAGGATCGAAGTCATTGCTTAGTTTAACTCAACTCGCAGGCCTTTGCATCATCACCTACTTTGTGCCGTGCTACACGTTCGGCAAGAACGCCGAGGCTGTTGGCGACAGCTGCATTCTGTGCGCCATCGGCTTCCTCTTTGTCGGGCCCTGCGTCGGCGCCATCGTGCGCGGCAAGATCAGAGAGAAACAGGGCATCAGCGGCAGCTTCATCGGCGACCTTGCCGTGCACCTCTGCTGCCCGCTGTGCGCCCTGGTGCAGGATGCCCAGGAGGTGAAGGAGTTCAGCCCGGGCGGTCAGTCGGTTGAGCGCGAGTGAACCGTTTAATCTTTTGTTAACTTTGGCTAAATCCCTGTCCCTGTCTCTCTGTGACTTATCTCCCTCAAGCAGAATCAATATTGTTTTTTTCCTTAGAAACCTCCGCCCGTGCTGTTTTTGCTTTACCGTAATATTTAAATCGGTTGATAAATTTTATTCAACGGTTGGAGCTGGACACTCTTGAACAGAGATATTTTCAACGGGTTTTTGATGTTGTTGTTTGCTTTTTGGTGGCCTGACGTTTTAAGTGCGCTTATTGTTGTTGACTTGACAACCTGATATAAATAGTTGAACACTTAAACAAATTGTTGAGTTTTTTAACATAGATCTGTTAAAAACCCTGACAAATTTATTTATATCTATCTATTCACAATATCCTTTTGTAGCTATACAATTATTATCAGCCTGCTAGTGCAGCCCCAACTTTGCTGGTACGCTTTCCAATTAGCAAGTTTTGTTAAAAATTGTTTGATCTCCGTTTTTAAATAGACAACTTAAAAGAATTCTCCTATTCTGTTGATCTGAACAGCAAATGCATCAGGAATACAGCCTCTCTCTATACAATATACGCTCTGTATTTACAGGCCTAACATAACCAACATATTTTTCGCTAAAATTCTTTTAAACTTTTTTTCTGAGCAAAAGAAACACCACAGAAATTATGGTGCTAAAGCTGCACAGTATGTTTGAATTTTCACAATACTTTAACAATTAAATAAAGAACATCAAGGTTAAAAAATTCTTTTGGTCTAATGGCTAAGTCATTTGCCTTACGAGCGGAGGGTCATGGGTTCGAGTCCCGGCCCTAGGAGACAATTTTTGCCCTTGAGCAAGGCACTTAATCCCGCATTGCTTCAGTCCACCCAGCTGAGATCGGGTACCAATTTGAGCTGGGTAAATTTAGGGTGGGTGTTGCAGCCCCTCCAGCCCGTCAGGACTGAGCAGCTGTACACAGCAGGGCTGCAGCTGTGCCGTTGGCTGCAAATCTGGTCAAAGAAAAGGGATTGTCTTGCAAATAAGTTTATAAAGTGCCAACTTTTTATCGAAGCAATTTTTTGCAGATTTTTAGTTTATTTTTTTGTATTCAAATTATTGCTTTTTCTGTACAAATCTTATCTAGCAAAAATAGCCATATAAAAAAATTCTAAAGTCTCATAAACTCTCATAGCGTGACTACATTGCTTCAATTTCCATAAAAATGGATTTTGTTTAGACCCTTATAACGGTACTACGTTTCACTGTGAAATGCACTAAACTGTTCAAATTCAAAAGCTACCCAATGCATTTCTGTCGAAAGGAAAGTTTGTTTTTATAAATTGCCTCTCGTAGAAAACTATAAATTAAAATATTAGGAATTGGAAGAATTTTTTATGAAGAAATACGAGTAGAATAAGAGAAATTAATCGATCACACAAGAAAAAAATTCATGTTTCCTCGAGCGGTTTCGCTAAATTTTTTTTTACTTTCTGGTGTGAAGCGTAACCAGGTACTACGAAGTACAAAATATAGTCTAGTGTTTTGAATTCTTTTAATAAATAAAAACATGAAATCATTCGTTCAAAGATCATTGCTAGCAGCTGCCCTTTGAGGGGCTAAACTCAGAGCTGTCGAAACACACGGCAATGGATTTGTGTATACGCGTGCATGCGAATCATGCAAAATCCCCAGTATTTTCCGCGCTTGCTAACGCTCCTCAGCTCACAATTGGAGGAGGGTTGTCGCCGAGGTACAGTTCCTGCTCAGCATTAATTTCCTCCGCAATGACTGCCGCCTTCAGCCATTGTGGAGCTGCTTGTGCGTTGTGCTCTTCCTCTTCCTCTGGACTGCTTTTTAAAAATCCTTCTCCTTGGGGAGAAATCGATTACTGTGGGAGATTTGTGTCGAATCACGCATTGACTCACTGACTGACTGACTGGCTGTTTTGGAAACGAAGGTCCAGTTGAGTACGTTCGGGTTTAGCTAGCTGTGAATTAAATGTGCCAATGCACTGTGAGCAGTTGACCTCGATTGGTTAGACCTCTCTGAGTTACCGCTCCTGACTCAAGCCTTTACCTGAACCGAAACTCAAACTCACCACCTTTACTGACTGAAGCCTCCGAACTGAAACCCAATCATTTCTTACTAACAATCTATAATAAGTCAGTTTTTCACACTTTTCTTCCATTGCCTCACTCGGGTGTTGATCGGGGCAGTAAGGGGTATTGTCAGTGTGTAAGTGTAAGTGTTCAGTCTAAAATTGGCAACTGAATGCTAGATATACTGGCACCCCGCTGTGTGATCCGCCATTGCAGAGTGCATTGTGTGTGCTTGCGTGTGTGTTTTTTGGATAGACAGGTATGGAAGCAACCTAAGTCACCCCAGTCAGTTGCGTACAGTTTTTCCCGTGCAGCTGTGTCAACAAAAAATAGGCTTGCTCTGCTCTCACTGATCATATAGGGAGAGGCTATTGTCTAACATGGCTGATCAGTAAATATTGCATTCAAGCGTTGACACTGATACTGCAGGGCAAATTTTAATTGTCTTTTTGAAGGCGTATGCAAGGGTAGCTCCAAGCCCCGCTTCAGATACCGACACAAAAATTTGATTAGTGGTTGAATCTAACACAGAGTGTGTCTAAATGTCGCTTTGAGCTGCATTTTCTCTACGTTGTATAGAAACGATTGGCATTTAATTCACCTTGACTAATTTGCTCAGCTCCCTGAGCGATCCTCGCTTCCTTCTCGATCTCCCAAAGGTATTTAGATCCTAGGCTTTACTCACTGGGTGCATGGGCTCTGCGCATCTCCTATAGGTGCGGACTGTACGCTGAGCACTGCTGCTCAATTCCAAAACCCAGTTTAGACTAGAGTAAGTCAGTCTGCACTCACACACAGCATTAGTGCTGCTACGCTCTTAATAATAGAGCACTGCATTCTGATTTGGGATTTGACAGTAAGCTTGTAGCTGTCGTAATTTTTGAGAAATTTTGGTACTCTTACGAGTCAGAAATTTGATTGAGACAGAAGAGTAAGGAGATGAGAGTGGAAAGGTGGATCGGGTATCTTTAGCATTTGAGAGTGAGGAGCGGTGAATGAGTTTGAGCTATGGGTATTCAGCGAAGCGAAAAATATGAGAAAATGGCAAACGGTAGTCGCGAACGTGAATCCCATACATCCCTCCAACTTTCTTACCATAACGGCCCTATCTCTGGGCTGAACAACTTGTCAGCTGTCTTTCCTCCCACTCAGCATGAAACTGGATGATATAGCTTAGCGGATTAGCTCAACCCTAGCAACTAAGAGCGTATATAACCAGCCAACTGAACAGAGTACATTAGCAAATGGGGCGTGTCGTCAGCTCAAGGTTTGTCAATAACTTTTTTAGAAACAATGACCTGATTAATTTAGGACGTCATTAATAACAATGAGTTATTCATTGAGATCCGAGAGGACTCAATGTGACCTTGTATGACTTTAATGGGACTTAATGGCACAATGCCATTCGAAAATTATTATTATTATTATTATTAGCTCACGCAAAAAGGTGCTGATTTTTTAAATAAATTTTTATTTATATGAAAAAACAAACGAGAAAAAAAATGAATAAATAATACGATAATACAGAGCGATTACTTATGGGTGGACTGATGATAACGATTAATATTTGGGATTGTTAAAATCTACAACGCAATACTTCAGTAGGTATTCAGAGCAGTAGTATTAGCTATATATTTCTAATTTTACTCATCTCTGTAATGAATTCTATTAGCTCCTTCGTTAAAGTTTTGTCTTCCTGTGTCATCAGATAGAATACTTTATCTTCATCTGTCAGAAAGCTAAAGTTCTGCATATTTTTAGCAACATTTTCAATGAACGCTTTTCGCGTTAATTGGTATTCCTCCCAGGTGCATTTAAGCATAAAGTATATCTCATTCTCTACTTCGCAGTGGCACTTTGGGAAAATTCTGTTTTCGTACGGAACTTTTGGTCTCATTGATGCATGTTGCATGCAAACCGATTTTTCTAGATTTGCTTTTCTAAAGACTAGAAAATTTTTCCCTATAACGTCCAGAATCATTATCAAGTTTAATGACACGAATGATGATGTCAAGAGACTGTAATACTTATCATCCCTTCTCATCACTAGGTCCATTAAAAACAACTGTGCTACAGAAGTTTATATTTTGATGGTCGTATTTGCCATAAAAAATTAATAATGCATAAGCTCTATAAAGCTATTCTGACCAGTAATTGCGCATGAATGGCATATTTGCTCAATTGCTAGCTCCGCTTGAAGGGTTGACCGTAATAAAATTGTAATTAATCAATTCCTGCACACGTTGGCGTCAATATTCTCTGGTTGGTTGAATGTTATTTGCTTAGTTGCTAATTTGTATGTTTGCGATTGGTAACTGATGAGTGGCTAAGTCTCCATTATACTGATAGAGCCACAAAATTAACGCTAATTGCTTGATTGGATGGCATAATTTGAATTAATTTGATTGTTGACTTACTCTTCCAACAATAGTTTCCTGACTTTTGCATCGAAGTTTAGCCTCTGTGTGTTTACTAGCACGAGTAATTTGCTTTTTCACCCAATAGCTAAATCCGTACGCTCGTACTACTTAGAAGTAGAGCAAAAGGAATTTTTACTGTTTGCAGTGAATAAATCTAAATAATAGATGGATTAATTTAGTTAAGCGAGGCAAAAAATAATAATTTGCTGAAATGAAAATAAAATCTAAGGTGATCTGGGTATTGAGTGACGTAAGACATTCGATTACTTGATTTACGAGCGTATCTATTTGCAAATCTAATTCGAAGAACATAGATCTTGTTTCGCACTTATACGTGCGTTGTCTGATCGCAAAGAATCTCCAAAGTTGCTGCCTCTCCTAACTCTAGACTTTTAACCGAAGAAAGCGGTCACAGGGCAGGGGGACGTGACTGCTGATGCAATGTCGACAGCGGAGGCAGCGCTCTTCATCTGCGGTCTTCTCTGCGATGACAGTCGGCAAATTGCAGTTCTTTGGCTGCTCCAGTTTCATGTTGTTGAGACTGTACTAGATGACTTAGTTTTCTAACATGCAGTCCAATTTGTGTGCCTACTCCAGTCCGGAACACGTTTTAAAGTCTCTTCTGGAATAGGATCTACAATTAAGCATGGTACAAGCGTATTTTCGATAACTTATACTGGGGCAGCTCAGACATCCGGGTACTGTCACTGACTGGCCTGACTTACTTGATTTCGCAAGGCAGTTAAAACTCGTCGTGTTGAGACTCGACTCCGCTGGGTCTCAATACCCTGTAGGTGACCTTCTGTTATCTCCAATCTCGCCTGACCAAATTCTGCCGCTTTATTTTTCGCCCTTGCAGATGTCCCATTTAATCCTTCAATCCACTGTTTTGAACCGTTTCTCAAGAATTTTTTATTTCTGAATCTAATTTTCTCTCACGTGCATTCATTCGTTCTGTCACCTTTCCTTTCACTTTACCAAAACTAAAATGCACGGGATTAATTGCATGGCTGTTAATGCAAGTTCCGGGTCAAGTTTTGGGTCCAAGTCGCTTTTGAGGTATGTTTTCAAGTCTGGTTTTAAGGGTCTATTCGAAAGCCACAAAAAAAACTTGAACATAGG
This sequence comes from Macrostomum cliftonense, assembly GCA_950096795.1. Taxonomy (NCBI): domain Eukaryota; kingdom Metazoa; phylum Platyhelminthes; family Macrostomidae; genus Macrostomum; species Macrostomum cliftonense. The sequence goes on along the minus strand of CATNEM010000128.1, from coordinate 536,901 downwards.
CAGTCACTGAGTAATCAAACAAATAAAGCATGTGACTATGGAATGTTGGCATCAGTTAAAAATGACAAAAACACTGCACTAATAAATGACAAAGCAAAACATTTGCGGCTTACATTTCTGGCAGCTTTGCTTCAATTATTATATTTTGCATCTTAAAGATCGAACAGATTTATTGGTGAAGTCTGTATAGAGAAAAAAGTTACATATTTTCGCCTTCAAGGCACCAAACTAAGGGCACCCCAATTTTACTGGCGATTAATTCCAGAAAAGTAGACTTCATTCTTCATATCGCTTCCGCAGTTCTGCTTATTGTCTCCAGTGCATTCGTGATTGCACTCAGAGTCACTCAATTTGCCATATTTGCCACAGGAGTTACCGCATAAGCAATGGGCAGCGGTCTGCACGCCTGCATAAAAATATCCTTTGCTTGTGCAGTACTCTGCGCATTTGAGCGGTGTGTTGTCAGTTTTAAAGTTCTCTAGAAGCGGTAGGTCCCTCGGAGTATCGTCCTTGAAGCAGCCCAATCGAGTCACATCTGAAAAGTAATTGAAAGCACCAGATTTAACTAACTGTCCTGTTAGTAAGCATGACAAAGAGCTCGAGGCTTTATGCTCGAGGGCACTAAATAAACAGTGCCCGAAAAAAGTGTGCTTTATACTACTTAGAACTTAGATTTTCGTACCTATCTGAACTGAACTGAATCTGGTCGGAGTTCTGATAAAAGCATAATGAATTGTATGATTTTTTGTGCCAAAAATCAAGACGCAAAATCAAACTCCAACCCCTGGAGCGATGGGAAGGCGCCAATGTGTGCAGACGAAATTCAATAGGAGTTATGATTGTCAACACTTGGCTCTAAGGAAAGGGGTACTTGACTCCTTGCCAATCTTGATCTATCCTTGCCTTGTTACTTGACGGTCGCAGCTGACTAATTTACCGGTTTACGGCACTTTGGGGTGGTGCGCTGTTGGGGAGTCGCTTTTTTTAACCTGCGCGTGCACGTTGGTAGGGCGTATGTCAGGCCGTCTTGAAAATTTTGCTCTCTTTGTGTGCTTACATTTTCTCCATCATAAAGTTACTTCAAACTTAAAGATGATGGGTAAAAATAGTGTATAGAAACTCTTTTTGTGCTTTAAAATTCATTGAATTATTGATGGAGACTCGATTGTGCTTGAATCCGTTTATTACTTAAAAGGACGCTACAGCGCCTCATTCTTGCTGGCTAATGTTTAAAAGACCAACAAAAATCTGAATGTTAACCCTAGCAGTTGAGCTCGAAACAACCAATGCCAGTCCTCTAAAGAGCACTATACTTTCTCAGAATGTTACACCAATCGATACGATAAATTATACAGTCTAATCGTAATTGGCTCACCTTGCAGTCCACTAAAATAAACTTCATTTTTCCAATGGTCTCTGTTTACGAGACGAACTCTTAAACGAAGTGATTTAGCAAACTGACAAACGAAAACGATGAACGTGAAGTCAAAACACGCTCTAACTGGACTTATTTATTTAGATCGATGAAAAGAAGAGGTTGTCACACAGGGGGAAGAAAGTACGCTGGCAAGGCTTACGATGTACGCAATAAATAAATGGGGGGGGCTAGGCTCTAATTGGCGTAACGCATGTGCCGTGGGCAGGTGCAAAAAAGGGCAGAAATAACTAAAAAATAAAGGTTCAACATGCTCTTCAAACCAGTCTCCGCAAGTCTGTGTACTGCCTCCACTGCAATTAAGACTGCACTCAGAGTCACTCAATTTGCCATATTTGCCATACGAGTTACCGCATAAGCAATAGGCAGCACCCTGCACGCCAGCATAAAAATATCCTTTGCTTCTGCAGTACTCTGCGCATTTGAGCGGTGTGTTGTCAGTTTTAAAGTGCTCCAGAAGCGGCAAGTCCCTGGTTTCATTGTCCTTGAAGCAGCCCAATCGAGTCACATCTAAAAATTAATTGAAAGCACCAGATTCAGTCTCAGCTACTGCTCTGTTAGTAGCATGACAATGAGCTCGCCGTAGCTTGGTTTAAACTAGGGATGATGGGTCTTGTGTTTGTGCGCGGGTGTGACTGCAATTGTGCACGTTGTGGCCCCTTCTCCCGTTTATGCGCGCTATAAGGGCAGCCTCTTGTGGGCAGCCTCTTGTGGGCAGCCTCAGCGTTTCGGCAAAATAACTTTCGCATGATGAACCGCTAGAATCTCGTGCTCTTAAGCAAGAAGACTCCACTCGCCTTATGCACAGCCATGCCAAAGTTACTCGTCGGGGCTATAGGAGCGACCATGTTAACGCTTCACAAGCGTCATGGATCGATTACCTATGAAGTATGTAGAATGAGACGCTAGAATCCGAAACGGACGACGGCTACAGGGCTGAGGCAGCTAGGGAGTCAGCGGCGGGCCTGCACACAGACATTGCGAAGGCGCAGAAGCAGACCAGGCTACTTTAAATGCACAAGAAAGCCGCCCTATTCAAGAAGGAGATCGGAAACCTTGAGAGCGTGAGTGATTTGACGAAAGCATCTGTTTACTCTGGTTGTTATTCTGAAGGATTCCTCCATTGATCCCAGGAAGCAAGCTGGGATCAATGGAGGACGGAAATCGATTGCTGGAAAGATTGTTGTAGCAGAGCATGACCGATTCGAGACTTTGAAACAATCGTAAAAGTTCTTTCCCGACAACTTTCCATACTCTCTTAGGTTAGGTACATGTATGATTTAAAGCATCATCATCGATACAGGAGGTTTTTGAAAAGAGAATGGAATGCAATGTTATAGACCACGTCTGGTACGCCAAGAAATTCTTTTACGGCAATATTGCGTTGGGCAAGACTGTAGAGGAGCACGATCTATCCGTGAACCGTGCAAGCGTGCCCATGTGACCTCAAAACTTTAGAAAGTGAGAGTCGGCGTTCAAGAACTTCACTATCTGGATCGTTTGCTGTGCTTCGACGGGTATCGAGCGCATCCAATCAAAGTCAAAGTTTTGATAAATGACAAGACAGAAAGATATGGAAGGCATGATAGAAAAGAAAGAACAGTTAAGACCTCACTGACAGTGATCAAAAAGAAGCTCCGTGTTTGGTTCGTTAACTTCATACTAAATTAGAGTAATTTGTTCAGAGCATTGATTTTTAAATGCAATAAAAGATGAGCAAAAAATATCTGAAAGAGTACCTTCCCAAGGGAGTAGAAACTTAGGCATCCTTTTTAGGTGCCCCTACATATTCTTCGCAGTACTTTCCCCTCTATCTTAGACAACAGAGAAGTGTTAATTTACAATCGATTCTTACTAAGTCCGGTAAAATAAATTTCATTTTTCAAATGGTCTCCGCAGGTCAGTCTGCTGTCTCCAGTGCACTTAAGGCTGCACTCCGAGTCCTTCAGCTGGCTGTATTTGCCGTAGGAGTTGCCGCAGAAGCAGTCGTGCTGAGACTGCACGCCAGCAAAAGCAAATGCTTTGGATTTGCAGTACTCGACACATTTGATCGGCGTGTTGTCCTTACTAATTTTTTTTTTGAATCGGTAGGTCTCTCAAAAAATCGTCTTTGAAACAGCCAAGACGAGCTGAAATTAAAAGGATGCATTAATGTACATAGTAGGACACTAAATGCGTATTTAAACTGTCATTAAACTAATTTACTTCAAGTACAACCAGAGGTGCACGCAGGGGGACTTCTCTGTTACCACCTCTAAAACCTTAGCTGAACTGTCTGGCTCAAAGAATCAAAGACCAGCCTAAAGACACCGAACAGAAAAGTAACCGCTTCCTACTTGGTGTTCTATGCACTTAGGAGCTATTATCTATACTGCTTGTTAATATCATTGAACTGATACTGAATTATAACACCTATTGAGAAGGCTTGTCATCCTTGAAGAGAAGTCGAATCCTCTTCATTATTTGACCTCGTGCACGTACCAACCGAACGATAAGAGACACCAAAACAACATTACGGTAATAAAGGTATTTGATTTTCGTCCTTAAAGCAGCTAAGACGCTTAAAGCAGTTAGAGTACAATATTCTCTGACTTAAATGATTATGAACGCTTCCTATGCTGCCCCAAAGCGCTGCCAGTTGCCATGGGACTTAGATAAAGCCCGCGGCCCTAGTGACCAAGTTGAGTAACTTACGATAGCACTTATCGGAACCGGATGCAGAGCACAGGGCTTGCGCTAGGCTAAATAGGCCAACGAATGCAATAAAATGAAGAGCAAAGGCTGCTTGTTGACAATTTGTCATTTTCTTTGATTTGTTAAAAAAGGTAATTTGAAAAGTGTAGTTGCTCGCTGGAAGTCAAATAACTTACGTCTTAAATTTCGGTTTAAATTTATGTTAAGCCAAGTAAAAACATTTTGAGCCATTAGTTTTGCATTCCACAAATTCCTAAAACCTATTTCAACTTAAAAAGTTTTGTTTTGCGTTCCACAAATTCTTAAAAACTTTTTTGACTTATTAAAGCTCCGGTCATCCAGTTTTTTTATTCAAAATGAAAGTATTCATTGTTTTAGCATGGAATGTTATTTTTTTCCAAAAAACATTCCACTTTCTTTTAACAGAAAAAATTAAAGAAAAAAATATTTCAAAAGTATTTTTTAATTCATTTGATTGAAAATATGTGTTCAGTGGACTAGAGTCTATAGATAAAGAAAATATTTTTCAATGGGTTAACAACATGTATTAAGTATCATGTTTTAATTTTCAGAGCTTTCTGTCAGACAGTTCAACAGAGTGCATGACCATTAGACCCTGCGGTTACTCTCAATGCAGATGTCGTCTATAAGTTCTACTGCTCCATTGATCCGTTGATTTTCCAGCTACGAGCTGCGTGGAAAAACCAAGCTTGCTGCGATAATGAGCATTTCCAAATTTTTAAAAGTTTTTTACAGATGCAAATACGATTATAAGCTTACAATTCTTGAAACTTCGTACGTAAAACTTCACAAACCCACTTTAAACGTTCAATCGGGGTATACTATGAAGACTGCACTGACCCTTTCTAACTGGAGTGTAACTGTATGTGTAATGTATCATTTTAATATTTTAATGAATACACTCTACTCTACGAGTATATTTATTATACACACTACAAGTCTTTGTCTTATTTTCGTTTTTTATGTCGCCTGAAGACGTCGGAGAGACGAAACGCGTCGGAACAATAAAAATTTACGATTTCTGTTTGTATTGGCTTTTATTTTACTGTTAATAAAAAATACTCAAATACTAAAACTGTACAGCACTTTTACCAGGTTAAGATTGGTAAACAAGGCTATCCGTATGAGGAAAAAACTTTTCATACAAAAAAGAATAAAAATTTGATTCGATGTTTTAATGAATCCACGGTCCGGGCGGGATATTTTTCGATCCTTCAGCTCAGCCTGGGCTAGGTTCGAGTGTGGGAGTCTGTCCTCCATTCCATGGCGCTCTCACCTCTCCGGCATCCAGCCCTGAAGCCCCTTAGTGACTTACACTGTCTTTAGTCCCTGTACAGCTCCCCTCATTGTCCTCGCCTCTACCTGTCCTCGCCTTGTTTTTGCACTTCTCCGCTGGCTCCAGGCTCCAAATGGGATTAAAATTCGCGTCATTTCCCTCATTATTATTACATTTATTTCTCCAATGTGCTACGGCTTAGCGTACCCACATATTTTCGCACTTACATGTACTCTACTATCATCTGCCTACCTGAGAGCACACTCCCTCCCAAAATCCTCATTTTCCTCACTTTCAGACCCGCGACTTCTTCCGTTTTAACTTTCATTTTTTCAGTTCCTCACTTGGCAATCCATGGCGTGCTAGGCCTTCCCACAGATATTATAATGACTGTATATCTGTGCGTTTTGAGAGTGTGGTGTGTAACTGGAAGGTGTACATTCCCGATACATAACTATCCTCCCGCACTGAGTGCTTGGAAACTATTATAGAGTTCATGTTCATACTTTACTACTCTCAGTAGGCTATCCCGCATCCACCCGCTTAGTGCCACAAAGGATCCTCAGCATGACTTGCCTGCGTGCTAGATACCGATCATAATGGGCGGGACCTGTCTCAACAGACTGGACGTTCATTTTTTTCTCATCTCAAAACGGAGACAACTGTATACCGGAGGCGCCATTTGTGGTCGCTTAAAATGCGAAAACGCTAGCCTTAATATATACCAATAATGTACAGCTTCAGATTCTATTCACTGATCATTCCTAACCTCGTACTCGATTAACTTATTTGGCAAATTTATTAATTGCTAATTTTGTTATAATTTGATTCGATGAAATTTTATTTCATAATAAACGTAAACAGATTTGAATGATAAACGATCAATTTGCAGTGCGATATCAACAAAATACAATCTTGAAAGGGAATTAAAATGTGCAGGAAAAACTCTAATTGCGTGTTCGAACGGTAGACGCTTGCTGTCTCTGAGCTGTCGGTTGTCTCTGAGCTGTATGTTGTCCCTGAGCTGTCGGTTGTCTCTGAGCTGTCTGTTGACTCTTAGCTGTCAATAATAATTTTTGCGCTGGTTGCAAAGCAGTTGGTTGACCTCGCTGACCACCTGCTGACACCGTCGGCGCCGCCGCTGCCGCTGACGAAGACGTGGCGCAAGGATCTGGCGTCGGACGAGAAAAAAACTGTGTCGAAATTAACGGCCAAATTATCTTCGGCAGGTACACAAGGATACATAACGCCTGCGGAGGCGAGGAAAAAACATTTTTAACATTGCAGAAACATGCCAGCTAGTTTAAAAGTTGAAAAAAATTGCGCTCACCTTCATAATAATCAGAACAATGTATAAAATAGCCATGGAATTCTTCGCGTCGCTTTTTAGGATTTCTAAACAGTCCTGCAGGAAAATGGTTTTCATGGGTAGGGGAAAACATCATGTGGTCATGAAGAAATTGAAGCAACTGTCAAAGGGGGTTTAAATAAACAAATCATGCAGTGTTGTGGTGCATTCGCTAAATAAATTGTAGAAATAGTAAAATTATCAATCGAAAATAAGCAACTCATACCTTAGCATGAATATAGGATTCTTTCCGGGCCAGCCAGGGGTCCCTGGCCCGAAGGCACAGATCCCTGTTGTGATTTTTGGCAAACGCATGGCAGCAGGACAGAGGGTAGACAATTCTGCCCGCAAGAGTTGTTTTTGACGATTTGTAGATTTCGTTCACTAGTCGGGAGTAGGGCGTGTTAGCGAACACGTTTTCGTGGCGATCGTTGCTCCAGCCGCAGCAGTAGTTCTGAGAGTTCGAAGTTGGTTAGCCGAATGAAAATGGGATTTTAGAGGGGTTTTAGACGGGGGAAGAACTCGGGAGATTGAAAAAAAGTTAAAAATAAAATCCTGCTATCTCACGTCAGTTTGAAAGCCATTAATAGTCCAGGTGATCATAAGGCTCCTGTTGCTAGCCAGACTGCCGTAGTTAGTCTCAATAGTCCGCTTGATCTCGTCGACGGGAATGAGGTTGACGATGAAGGATGGGTCACTGGAGCCGTTCATTATCTGGATGACGAAGACGAAAAATAGTGTCACAGAACCTAGCAGCGACACCAGGTACTGTTAAAGATGGGATTAAAAAAGACGGTGAGAAAAACATGTTTTGTTAAAATGTTTACGACCAAAATATTCCATCGAGGTCACCCTGAAAACCATGTTTTGACATGAATCACATTTTTAGTCTTTTGAGTGAGCTAAATTGTAATCTTTGATAGTGACACCATGGCAAGCTCCGGAGCAGTGATCCCATCCAAAAAAGCAAAAAAATCAAAGAAGCAGAGGGACCCGATGTGTGAACACCAGAGTGAAACCCTGGATAGATTTATTACATTCTCACCCAAATAGTGAAGAATCGCGAGCGCGCAACGATGTTGTAGATGCCAAATAAGCCAACAAGGAGGCTGATGGCCCCAGAGACAGCCAGGTTCACACCTTCCTGAATGCCTTTTGGCTTGTTAGAACTAAAAAAAATGTGCGATGCTTCAGTATTGAACTTTTTTATAATCAGCCAGAGAATGAGCAAAAAACCGCGTATACACCAACACGGCTGAGCTTATGAATTATAACATCTTGATGTTAATGCATTCAATCAAGAGGTCAGTTACATATGTAACACTAGGAAGTGATCAAGCAAATTTACCTTCGATCGTTAATAATCCAACTGGGCGGACTTATTCCCCTGGGATTGATAGCGATGTTGAGTCCTTCGCCGAGCATCAGAGAGCCAATAATTCCGAACAATGCGCTGACAGCCACAACCATCCACTCCCACCACTTGCAGCCAAGCACAAAAGACATTGACACGTTTTTTTTAGGAGGATTCAATTTGCTTGATTGATGCTTGCCTCTTAGAGAAGCGCAATTAGAGCTTTAAACTGAATGCCATTCTACGAGCTATTGTCGATGGTCGAAGCACTGATACGAGCTGACAATGAAAGCAAGATAGGCTTTTAAGTAGGCTCAACACTGTTCTGGTGTGGAGTCCTTAAATTAACATTAACTCGCAATATCAGCGTTTTTTAGTGCAGCAGTTAGCAGAAATCATCAAAATTTAATTTTTAACTGCATTTCACGTGTTTGCCAAATGAATGGTCAGATTTTCAAATGTACATTAGTTTGATTGCGGTGTAAATGTACATTTGCCGACGCGCCGTTTGGGGTGCTGGGGTGTGAGTAAGCCCGACTAGCAGGTAGACACAGCTCAGGCCAACCAATCACACCTTGATCCCCATGTCTACCCTGCGTCTCAATTTATTCACTTCACGCTACGTGACTCCTGAACGCGCGGCACAACTAATAGCCTTGACTAATAGATATTGTAAAATTTAAAATGGTGAAGAAAAGTTTTTTTTGTTCTATGGCTGTGCGCAACAGATTATGGTGGAATTCCGACACTTTGACTATAGTGTGTTGGTTTTCACTCCTACATGTTGTTTTTGATGCTCCTCTCTTTTGCAGGGCAAATTACTTTATAACCATACAGACAGATCTGGAATCACTGAATCCTTTATAATTGATATCCTCCAGTACGAGCTAAGCAATTTAAGCAGAAATAGCTACTCGTGGACACTTTCAAGTAGAATCTAAAGGCCTGGAAGAAAGCGTATTAAGAATCATTAAAATGTGGATTAAAATAAGGAAAAAAAAGCTGCAGACAAAGTTTATGGTGTCATTTTTTACAATGAAAAAATTTTTTAATTGCTATAATTGCAGCAGGCTGTTAAAGTTGTCTAATAATGTTGAAAGTTTAATTCTGTTGGCTTCCTTGAGCACTGTCTTCTTCCTGGGAACTTGCAACTGACACAAAAATCATTAAAACGGTGAAAAAATAATCAAAATGCTGAAATTTTCTATAAGGAACATTTTTTAGACAGGTGAAGGCAGACAAGCTGGGATGATGTCTCTTGCATGCGTTCCTTGCAATTGGGAATTCGGGAATTACTTTGCCAGACAGTTTTTTTAGCCCATGGAATATCGTGTCTGAATTATCAGCCTAAGCTTCCTAATCCACTTAAAAGATGAAAATTAAAAAAGCATGGAATTCTTCTTAAGGAAAATTGTACCCATGCAGTTGGGGATCTCTCATACGACAAAGGCATTGCAGTAAGGGTGTTACTGTAATTAAATTTATAAAAAAACCTTTCAAAATTTACTGACCTTAAATTCAAAACGAAGGAAAAGGCCGTTTATGTGCTTTATAAAAGCGATATTTAAGTACAGTTCTGCTGCTAAGCTGCTTAGTAAAAGAGGAAGGGGACAGAATTAGGCAAAATCATATAACCGATAATGTTCTATAAAGTATCAAGTTAAACTAGGACTTTACTGCCTAATTAAAAATTTGATGCAGATAGTTTTAAAAGCTTTATTCGCACTTCGAAATCAGCTCGTACGAGCTACTAACTCCACTTTAGTAGACCCCACTTTAGTAACCCCACGTCATGAAATTTCGACGATTGGGAAATTTCTTCAGGTTGGTGAAAGGGACCCTTATCCGGCAGCTTCATGCAGTGCAGCGTGAGGATGAGGATGAGGTTGCTATGTGAAGTTTCCGTAAATAATAAGGTAAAACCGATTGTTCTAAGACTCAACTCAGGCACTGCTGGCCTCTGTGGCCAGGATCGGAAATCAGCACCCTGGAATGGCAAGGGAAGACACACCAAGACAATACTGATGGAGATTTGTAGCAAAAGAGCTGAAGCTTTCTTAAGGAAATTCAAGCAAATAGGCTTATTGATTGGCAGATGCTTAAATTTTGCCAGAACAGGTCATTGCAGCAACAATTTTTTTAACGTAAATTTTTCACCAGCAAGCTCGGTTACTTAGTGAATACCAATAAATACCCATGATGCTCTGGACAATATATTGTAGATCTGTCCTGGCCACAAAAAATGCGATCTGTCGCTTGTAATAGCTTTTAGTTCTAATGTGTAGGTGAGGATTTTCCGTCCAACAAAACAAGAAAATTCCGCATTCATTCGATTCCTTTGTTTCTAAGATGTTTGGTAAAATCGATGAAGTTTTCAGGCATATTGTAAAAATTGTGATTATTTCCCTTTTCCATACAATGCTGCATTCGTTGTTTCTAATCAGCAATGGAGAGATCGATTTCTAAGTTTCCTGTTCTTAGTGAGCGAACAAAAGCTAGGAAAACAATGCAAAACTTTCTATGATTCTTTGTCATGCCATGGCAAGAAAAATCTCTTGCTGAGAAATAGCGCTGTTGATTTAAAAAAAAAGTTATTGAAATGTGTATATTTTAGTTCCAGCTCAAACGGTTCATGTAGCAATCAGTTTGCTGGGACATTCTTTCTGTAGCAACTAATAACTTTATCCTACAGCATGCGCTTTTCTCAAGGATGTTTGAAATGTTGCTTAAGGTTATATGTCTCTTTGAATCAGCCTTTTTTGCCTGATGCAGTTTTCACAGCTTCATCCAGACCCACTCAGCCTCACGCGACACCTCGGCAGGCACGGCCGTGAGCTTCAGCAGGCGGCACATCCGTCTCGAAGCCACGAAGGCGCTGGCCAGACAGTCGGGGCTGCGCTGGCACGCGGCTGCGCAGTGAATCGCATTGCGGGCCGGCTCGCTGCGGTGGGTGACGGAGCTCGATGAGGCGGAGATGCTGGGCATGGCGGATACTGGCAGCTTCTTCATCACGGGACTGTCTGGAATTCCAGCAGAATTTCTTTCTCGCAAAAGAACATTTGAATAATTTTTTTCTTACCTGGCGGATAGATCATTTCGTAAACAGAGTTTCTCTCATTTCCACCGCACTTTTGCATTGAGTTTCCCGCGCAAGGCATCGAGCAGTCACCTTCATCGGCTGGCCCGTGCTTGCCATAGGCGGGGCCGCAGCAGCAGTACTCGCCATAGCGAGCTCCGAAGTAGCGGTACTTTCCATAGGCACAGAGTTGGCTGCACAGCTCAGCGTCATCGATGGGTGATGGAATAAGGACGGCCATCCCTTCAACTCGGTGAAGGAGCCAATGGAATGGACTCCAGCTAGTCCGCTCATGTCCGGATTGGTTCCTCTGTCTATATAGCAGCCGATGTAATTGAATCTTAGCGGCTGCATTGAAGCCAAGCAGCATCCGAAAGCTGCGCAAATCATCAAGTAGCCAGCAACGAGGCTGTTTATCTGAGACGTCCACATACGAGCGTTTTCTTCTTAGTTTAACGTTTTTGGGATAAGTTGGAAACTTTACTAGAAACTCAACTTCGAATTATATAGAATTTTTAAGAAAGAATTAGTGCCGTTAAAACCTTAAGCTCCCATTGGTTGATGCAACCGACAAAACTTGATTGGTTTTGGCTATACAGAGGACAGTCTACTGCAAGTAGAAAGTTAGTAAAGGGCGTTAAAAACTTGCAAAAAAGATTCAGAAATCGCGCTATAGAAGAACGTTGAGTATAATTAGGAGTTCTGTGACGGTAGCTAGAGTTGGAAGACAGCCGAGTTGGGTGAGGTCGTCTGAAGACGCTTAAGACAGCAGAAACCGGTTGCGAAAGTCCTAGCAGATTATCGATTCCACTTTTTGATAGCTTACAGGCTGCTCCACCGTAGCGATTTCCCTATCAACAGAATGACCCCATTGAAAAGTTATCTAGAATGCTCATTATCTTTCAATACATTATCGTAAAATCAGACGAGAAGATAATAAAGAACAGATACTACAGTCTGCGGGGGAGGCCCTGGTGTGTGTCCGGGTGTTGGTCTGGACAACAGGGGGCGCGTGACCTGGTCAGCTATCAATAGTGTGACGGGGTCAAAAATCTGACAGGCGACACTGCGGATGAGCGCAGGAATGTGCTGCTCGAGTTCTTCGCCGCCATCGTGAACGCGCCGCCTGAAGATGCTACGAGCGTACTATAGACCCCAGTGCTGTACAGTAGAAGACTGTTTCACTCATTTCTGCCCAAAGCAGACAATCTATGATTAGGAATAATATCCAGACTATTGGACTTTGTGCCTAAATTCAAGTATTTCTATACAAAAACAATATTTTAAATAAAGAGACCTACTGCTACTACTACTAGAGGTACTATAAGTACTAAACCTCGTATATTTAGAGCATCGGCCCTAGAATAAAAACCAAAGTGCTAACCTTTGATCCTTTTTTAAAAATCCCCATGGGGATCCATTTGAAGCGGATATTCTTTGAACCTCTGACTTATTTGCGTGGAGGCATATGGAATAGAAATTTTTCTTAAACAAAATAAAAACACTTTTATCGAATTTCGGATAATCTGCTAACAGAAACGCTAAAAACAGAAGGACAAAGGAGGCGACAGACAGAGATACAGACAGGCTAACAGACAGACAGACAGACAGTCAAGCAGACAGACAGACAGAAAAACAGAAACACCGACAGACATTCACCTTGGTATGCAAAGAAAAATCAGCAAGAAGATGCATTGAATATAACAAAGTTTTTGCGACTTCCCTTCACAGTCATTTTGAAATAAATGGCTTTCAAAATGTTTATTTGCCTGAAGTAAATACGAATAGACTTTATAAATTGGAAACTAAAATTAGTACAGTTAAACCAATTTTTTGTGTTATAGCTAAGTTTTGTGAAAGTAAAAAGTTGCGAGTACACCAATATTAGGTATATCTTTGTCCTTAATATCTGCTTTGATGGGCATCCTGAAGAAACAAATTAGGATTTGCACTTTTAAGTCTAAAAAAGGCAGGCAGTTTAAAACGGAAATAAAAATATTCCTCCAGTAGCTTTCGGATCATTTCTTGTCTATTCTACTACATTAAGCAACTTCATCAGGGTGGCAGCGATGCAGACTCCCTGAAATTGGGGTGAAATTAGTGTCAGTAGATAATGAGTGGTGTCAGTTGGTAGAGTCGGGTGTCAGTTGATAGAGTCGGGTGTCAGTTGGTAGAGTCGGGTGTCAGTTGGTAGAGTCGGGTGTCAGGTGATAGAGTCGGGTGTCAGGTGATAGAGTCGGGTGTCAGTTGGTAGAGTCGGGTGTCAGTTGGTAGAGTCGGGTGTCAGTTGGTAAAATCGGGTGTCAGTTAATAGAGTCGGGTGTCAGTTGATAAAATCGGTTGTCAATTAATAGAGTCGGGTGTCAGTTGATAGAGTCGGGGAAAGTGTTGAAAAATTAACCTTGTCAGTGCCATTTTTACCTGCAAAAGTGAGGCGGTCAGCATTTGAGCCACAGTAAGCCACATTTTCAGGTTCGCGCCACTGACCAGTTTAGAAAAGCAGTCCTGTTTGGACGAGAAATAAAGGAAGTCACAATTATGCATCTAACATGCCAATAACTGATTGTTATATACCGAGTGACAATATGCAGTCACACAAGATCACACAATATCATAAGACTTATTATTAGGGTGTCCTGAGGCTTCTTATTGGGGTGTCCTGAGGATTCTTATTAAGGTGTCCTGGGGATTCTTATTGAGGTGTCCTGAGGGTTCTTATTGGGGTGTCCTGAGGCTTCTTATTGGGGTGTCCTGAGGCTTCTTATTGGGGCGTCCTGGGGATCCTTATTGGGGTGTTTGCGGGTTCTTACGAGCGTATTGGGGTGTCCTGGGGATTCTTTTTGGGGTGTCCTGGGAATTCTTATTGGTGTGTCCTGGGAATTCTTATTGGGGTGTCCTGAGGCTTCTTATTGGGGCGTCCTGGGGATCCTTATTGGGGTGTTTGAGGGTTCTTATTGGGGTGTCCTGGGGATTCTTTTTGGGGTGTCCTGGGAATTCTTATTGGGGCGTCCTAAGGATTCTTATTGGGGTGTCCTGAGGGTTCTTATTGGGGTGTCCTGGGGATCCTTATTGGGGTGTCCTGATGATTTTTATCGTTCTCTATGGCTACTTTATGTGTCAGCAAGATTGTATTGAAAAAAAGCAAAAATTAAAACAAGGCAAGCAGAATCTCACATATTGGTAGACATATTTGTTATCCCTGGCTTCTTTTAGATTCTCGGCTTCCCTGCACTTTGGCCCCGACTCCAGGCAGCAAGAATCCGGCAGGGTCCTCTTCTTGCCGGCCTGGTTAACGTTGGCGTGAGTGTACCAGGGGGACTGGGTGTACAGGTTTTCGCTCTCGTCGCCGCTGAACCCGCAGCACTCGGCCTGCAAATCGAAATGCAGCATAATAAATAGCAGGGTAGCCTGCTAGCCAAACTGACCTAATCAACTACTGACTCAGTAGCTAACTGGCCTAATCACCTACTGACTCATTAGCTAATTGGCCTAATCACCTACTGACTCATTAGCTAATAGGCCTAATCACCTACTGACTCATTAGCTAATAGGCCTAATCACCTACTGACTCATTAGCTAATTGGCCTAATCACCGACTCACCGACTGACTCATCAGCTAGCTGGCCTAATCACCTGCTGAGTCATTAGGTAATTGGCCTAATCACCTACTGACTCATCAGCTAACTGGCCTAATCACCTACTGACTCATCAGCTAACTGGCCTAATCACCTGCTGACTCATTAGGTAATTGGCCTAATCACCTACTGACTCATCAGCTAGCTGGTCTAATCACCTACTGACTCATTAGGTAATTGGCCTAATCACCTACTGACTCATCAGCTAGCTGGTCTAATCACCTACTGACTCATTAGGTAATTGGCCTAATCACCTACTGACTCATCAGCTAGCTGGTCTAATCACCTACTGACTCATCAGCTAGCTGGTCTAATCACCTACTGACTCATCAGCTAACTGGCCTAATCACCTACTGACTCATCAGCTAATTGGCCTAATCACCTACTGACTCATCAGCTAGCTGGTCTAATCACCTACTGACTCATCAGCTAGCTGGTCTAATCACCTACTGACTCAGTAGCTAGCTGGTCTAATCACCTACTGACTCATCAGCTAACTGGCCTAATCACCGACTGACCCATTAGCTAATTGGCCTAATCACCGACTGACCCATTAGCTAACTGAACAAACCTTCTTTTGATGATAATCGATGTCAAGTGTGAACTCTTTGTCCGACGGTTCATGGTTGTTGCCGTAGCGGGCAACAATCTGCGCCCGGATGTTGGTCTTGGAGGTTTTCGACGTGGAATTAGTGGAAGTGATGGTTACCACCATGATGAGCATGTTCATGACGATGGCACCGGCCAGCATGACAATTATCTGCGGGTGGACAGTCGACACTGCAGCATGGGGAACAGCTGAAGATGCTGGGAGTGTATGTCAAGGAGTTGATATCGAGTGGGCGGATGCAAGAGGACCGATGGCAAGGAGTTGATATTAAGGGGCGGATTTCAAGGTGGGTGGATATCAAGGGGCGGGTGTCAAGGGGCGGATGTCAACGGGCGGATGTCAAGGGGTGGATTTCAAGGGAGTGGATGTCAAGGGGCGGATATCAAGGGGTGGATGTCAAGGGGCGGATATCAAGGGGTGGATTTCAAGGGGTGGATTTCAAGTGGGCGGATGTCAAGGGGGCAGATGTCATGGGGGCGGATGTCAAGGGGCGGATGTCATGGGGGCGGATGTCAATGTGGCGGATGTGAAGGGGGCGGATGTCAAGGGGCGGATGTCATGGGGGCGGATGTCAATGTGGCGGATGTCATAAGGGCAGATGTCATGGGGGCGGATGTCAAGGGGGCGGATGTCAAGGGGGCGGATGTCAAGGGGGCGGATGTCAAGGGGGCGGATTCAAGGTGCGGATTTCAAGGGGGCGGATATCATGGGGCAGATTTCGGCAAGTTCAAGGATGCAAGCACCAAGGGAACGAATTCGGCTGTGAAGTGGGCGGATGTCAGTGACGGAGGTTACAGCGACTTTCAATTAGCTACAAGGGCCACTCAGGATCGCCAGCTCACAATCATGAGGAAGATTCTCCTATTGTGCAGCACGCCAACAATGCCGAATATGCCGATGCAGATATCAACTATGCCTCCCGAGATAGCTGTCACGCCGTTGACCTCGAAGCCATCGAGATCTTCCAGATCGACAGTGGTGGTGGCGGCCAGATAGATTCCGTAGGCCACGGTGGTGAGGCCCATGCCAATGAAGATGCTGTAGGCCACAAGCAGGAAGCGGCGAAGGAAATCAGCCGTGATGAACATGGCTTAGCTGGGAATAATCTGTTTCCAATAAGTCAAACTGATCCCACTTGGTTACACGATGAAGTCAGCTTATTTTTCTTTTCAAGTGAGACTCGTTCCTTTATTTCAGCTTTATCGATTGCAAGCTGGCTGGGCAAAATGGATTCAAACAGCAGTCTATGGCCGAGAGTCTGTCAGCTGAATTAGACAGTTCGCTTGTTGATTGGGATTTCATTTTAACGATCCCGTTATAAATCTAATTATTCGTGGACATAAACCATAGAAAATTTCGCATTTTTCAGAAACTTTGCGAGTGTCTTGGCTGAGCTGGCCTTTTTAGAAATTTATTGAGATAGACTTGAAAAAGATGGGATAAATTAAATGT
>CATNEM010000128.1:360000-515000 GCA_950096795.1 Macrostomum cliftonense | reverse complement strand
TACCTCCCGCTGCATCTTGTCGATAGCCTCGGTGAACAGCTTGCCCTTCTGCACAGTCAGGTTGCCATAGTGACGCTTCAGATTGGCCTGGATCTGTTCGCCAACCATGGACTTGACGTTGCCGTTGTGCACGGCGGCCAAAATTACGGCGGCCAGGTTGATGAAGAGGATCAGGACCAGGAGGATCAGGTACTGCGGGGTGGGCGGGGCCGAAGGCATGCAAAAATCGTTATTGATTTTCGGTATTTTTTTTCAAGCTTTAGGGATTTAATCCTTAAATAGGAGGCCGACAAAACTAATTGGGATCTGGGAGGCTGGAGGCCCAACCAACCATTCAACCAGCAGCCTGAGGATCTGGGAGGCTGGTGGCCCAACCAACCAACCAACCAACCAACCAGCAGCCTGAGGATCTGGGAGGCTGGCGACCCAACCAACCAACCAACCAGCAGCCTGAGGATCTGGGAGGCTGGCGGCCCAACCAACCAACCAACCATCAGCCTGAGGATCTGGGAGGCTGGCGGCCCAACCAACCAACCAACCAGCAGCCTGAGGATCTGGGAGGCTGGCGGCCCAACCAACCAACCAACCAGCAGTCTGAGGATCTGGGAGGCTGGCGGCCCAACCAACCAACCAACCAACAGCCTGAGGATCTGGGAGGCTGGCGGCCCAACCAACCAACCAACCAGCAGTCTGAGGATCTGGGAGGCTGGCGGCCCAACCAACCAACCAACCAGCAGCCTGAGGATCTGGGAGGCTGGCGGCCCAACCAACCAACCAACCATCAGCCTGAGGATCTGGGAGGCTGGCGGCCCAACCAACCAACCAACCAACAGCCTGAGGATCTGGGAGGCTGGCGGCCCAACCAACCAACCAACCAGCAGTCTGAGGATCTGGGAGGCTGGCGGCCCAACCAACCAACCAACCAGCAGCCTGAGGATCTGGGAGCCTGGCGGCCCAACCAACCAACCAGCAGTCTGAGGATCTGGGAGGCTGGCGGCCCAACCAACCAACCAACCAACCAGCAGCCTGAGGATCTGGGAAACCGAATCAAATTATCGCTAGGAAGGCTTAAAAAGCACCCAAAATCATGCACCAATCGAGAAGCTCAACCCACCACGGCAAGCAGGCAGCGGTTCTCCTTGCAGGCGCCAACGCAGCCGCACATGCCAATGATGGTGGCGAAGCAGCCGCAGACAATGAGGAGGACGCGAACCGAACGCAGAGTGTCAACGCTCTCCAGCAGTTCGGAGTACTTGCCAAGGTTGACATCGGTGCACAAGTAGATACCCACGCCGAGGATAACAATGCCCATGAGCAGGAACAGCAGGTTCACCGCAATCAGGAACAGTTTGATGCAAGCGTTGGCTTGGCCCATTTTATTTTACAGATTTTGTTGTTCGTTGGAGATTCAAATAGATTCTAGTTTTTTTTGTAAATAGCTTTGAGTTTGCGTAGAGCTTTTATGGCACTACACAGAGATTCTGGAGAACTGAAATTTAGGTTGATAAGTATTTTTAGGCATATTGGTTGTATGATACCTTGCTTGGTGAGATATCTTAGTAAGGACATGGATAGGGTCAATTGAGGACAGGGAGGAGTCAACTGAGGACATGGGGGAGTCAATTGAGGACAGGGAGGAGTCAACTGAGGACAGGGAGAAGTCAACTGAGGACAGGGAGGAGTCAACTGAGGACATGGGGGTCAATTGAGGACACGGAGGGGTCAATTGAGGACACGGAGGGGTCAATTGAGGACACGGAGGGGTCAATTAAGGACACGGAGGGGTCAATTAAGGACACGGAGGGGGTCAATTGAGGACAGGGAGGAGTCAACTGAGGACAGGGAGAAGTCAACTGAGGACATGGGGGTCAACTGAGGACATGGGGGTCAATTGAGGACACGGAGGGGGCAATTGAGGACAGGGAGAAGTCAACTGAGGACATGGGGGTCAATTGAGGACACGGAGGGGTCAATTGAGGACACGGAGGGGTCAATTGAGGACACGGAGGGGTCAATTAAGGACACGGAGGGGGTCAATTGAGGGCAGGGAGGAGTCAATTGAGGACAGGGAGAAGTCAACTGAGGACATGGGGGTCAATTGAGGACACGGAGGGGTCAATTGAGGACAGGGAGGAGTCAACTGAGGACAGGCAGGGGGTCAACTGAGGATAGGGAGGGGGTCAATTGAGGACAGGGAGGAGTCAATTAAGGACACGGAGGGGGTCAATTGAGGACGGGGAGGGAGTCAATTAAGGACACGGAGGGGTCAATTAAGGACACGGAGGGGGTCAATTGAGGGCAGGGAGGAGTCAATTGAGGACACAGAGGGGGTTAATTAAAGACAGGAAGAGTATCAATAGAAAGGGGTTAAGTGTTTCTTTTGCTAGGCTGTTTCTAAGATAAAAAAACTGTAGAATACGAATAGCTAAAGAAAAATTTTTCTAGCAAAACAAAAATAAAGCAAAAAAGCGAGTTTTAACACGCTTGAAAACCATTAAAAATTGCGTGATATAGTGTAAATTTATTAAGCAAAAATACAATCAAAATCGTTTAATTACACAGATACAATGAAGTTGTGTGTCAAATTTGTGTCCCGATTTCAGCATTTAACTAAAACATGTATTTTCTCAGAAAAAGTAGTTTTCCTTTGATAACGTAAAATATACTAAGTTTGAAAACATGATATATATTGTTTTAAAAAAGCACCAAAAAAACTTGCTAGAAGCAATGATAACTGGAATACAGAAACGGTTATAATAGATTGTTAATTATTTTAGTAATGATAAGTCTGCCGCATTTAGCACTACTTACTAAATAATTAGTGTGACATGGATGATTATTTAAATAATAAAAATTCACTCAGCTACAATGTCGCCAGCTCCAAAATCTGTCATTTTAGACGAGTCTTCCATTGCTGCTAGAGGATGTTCGACGGATTTGACAAACCAGCACGATGGCGCAGATAAGGCAGACCGTCTGGGAAAAGTATTTGGGTTTACTTTATAAAAAATATACGTAGGTAGGTAAGCAAGAAAGCCTTGTAGATTTAGATAACAACAGTAGCTTTTTGAAGCTTATTCTTTTTAGGCTAAGACTTCCAAATCTAATAATCAAAATATTTAGGTTAGTTAGTTTACTTAGTGTTTGCAGATTAGCTACCCTGCTTAGGGTTTGCAGATTAGCTGCCCTGCTTAGGGCTTCCAGATTAGCTGCCCTGCTTAGGGCTTCCAGATTAGCTACCCTGCTTAGGGCTTCCAGATTAGCTACCCTGCTAAGGGCTTCCAGATTAGCTACCCTGCTTAGGGCTTCCAGATTAGCTGCCCTGCTTAGGGCTTCCAGATTAGCTACCCTGCATAGGGTTTGCAGATTAGCTGCCCTGCTTAGGGTTTGCAGATTAGCTACCCTGCTTAGGGTTTGCAGATTAGCTGCCCTGCTTAGGTTTGCAGATTAGCTACCCTGCTTAGGGTTTGCAGATTAGCTACCCTGCTTACGGTTTGCAGATTAGCTACCCTGCTTAGGGTTTGCAGATTAGCTACCCTGCTTAGGGTTTGCAGATTAGCTACCCTGCTTAGGGTTTGCAGATTAGCTACCCTGCTTACGGTTTTCAGATTAGCTACCCTGCTTACGGTTTTCAGATTAGCTACCCTGCTTAGGGTTTGCAGATTAGCTACCCTGCTTAGGGTTTGCAGATTAGCTACCCTGCTTAGGCTTTGCAGATTAGCTACCGTGCTTAGGGTTTGCAGATTAGCTACCCTGCTTAGGGTTTGCAGATTAGCTACCCTGCTTAGGCTTTGCAGATTAGCTACCCTGCTTAGGGTTTGCAGATTAGCTACCCTGCTTACGGTTTGCAGATTAGCTACCCTGCTTAGGGCTTGCAGATTAGCTACCCTGCTTAGGGTTTGCAGATTAGCTACCCTGCTTACGGTTTGCAGATTAGCTACCCTGCTTAGGGCTTGCAGATTAGCTACCCTGCTTAGGGTTTGCAGATTAGCTACCCTGCTTTAGATGCAGTTGTACTTTCTATCGCACGCATCCAGACTGGCAATAGGAGGCGGGCACTCACCTGCAGCAACAGAGCGGCCACAACAGTGCCAAGAGCTGCGTGAATGTACTTGCCGCTTACGTAGATCAGCCTGTCCCAGCAGTCCTAGCGGTTAATAAAAAACAATTGACAAATATAAAACATGTTAGTTCAAAGAGGAACTCAGATAACATCAATTTAAGCTCTAACAAGTACTCACCCTTTCGTGAATAAGTCCGTACTCTCTTTCTCGTTTCTCATTAGTAGAGTAGGCGCACTGCGAGTACTTCGGACCTTCAGCAACAGCGCAGCACGAGTCAGGAAATGTTCGCTTGCGATTGTCACCGCTGCTGACGTTGGCGTTGATTCGACGGTACCACGGCGTGCTGTTGAATTCGCTGGGCGAGTCCAGGCCGTTCCAGCCGCAGCAGCGCTCCTGCGGGCGTCATTGTGAAGATTGGCTCATAATATTTATATATAGTTGATTCCCGAGTTGACCTTGGGAGAGGGGTTGATTCCCAAGTTGACCTTGAGAGAGGGGTTGATTCCCGAGTTTACCTTGGGAGGGCGATTCTTGACCTTGGGAGAGGGGGTGATTCCCGAGTTGACCTTGGGAGAGAGTGATTCCTGAGTTGACCTTGGCAAAGGGGGTGATTCCCAAGTTGACCTTGAGAGAAGGGTTGATTCCCGAGTTTACCTTGGGAGGGCGATTCTTGACCTTGGGAGAGGGGGTGATTCCCGAGTTGACCTTGGGAGAGAGTGATTCCTGAGTTGACCTTGGCAAAGGGGGTGATTCCCGAGTTGACCTTGGGAGAGGGGGTGATTCCCGAGTTGACCTTGGGAGAGGGGTGATTCCCGAGTTGACCTTGGGAGAGGGGGTGATTCCCAAGTTGACCTTGGGAGAGGGGTGATTCCCGAGTTGACCTTGGGAGAGGGGGTGATTCCCGAGGTGATGCTGAGAAAGGGGCGATTCTGGAATGACCTGGGGAAGTGATTAATTTCCTCAGTTCACTTAATGAAAGTTGATGCGAGTCAATTTGTTCTGACGCAGTTATTATAAAAGATGTTTTATTGGCGGCAGCATTTACCTCATTTTGAATTTTGTCCACGGCCTGCGTGAAAAGCCGACCCGACGCGTCGGTGTCGTTGCCATAGAGCTCACGCATGCTGACGCCCATGCGATCTTTGGCAAACGATTTCACCTCATTGGTGAAGGTGAACGACAGGACGGCGGCAGAGATGTTCAAAATCAGCAGAATAGCTAGCAGGGTGGCGTACTAAAAGTCAAATAATTTATAGAAGTTAAAAATCATATCTAAGACTTTACATTCCGGGGGGACACTTATTGTGCAGTGGCTAAGCAGTTGTACTCAATTATGGGGTGACTAATTCTACATGGGACGAGCAAGGGTACATCGTGGGGGTAGAATGTACATTGAGTCGGACAAATTCTATAAATAGATTTTCGAGTGTGTGTGCACATTGCGGGGTAGAATGATCTCAATTTAAACTGGTTGAGCGAGTGTACTCTAAGGGTTAGACGTAATTTCATACGGGCTATCGAGTAACTGTACATTGCGGGGCAGATGAATTCTATTGTGCTTGATTGAGTCAAGGCAAGAAGTCATTATAGTCGCACCAAAGCTCACCAGAACAAGCAGACAAGTTGACTCTCTACAAGAACCAACACAACCAAACAGGCCCACAAACAGAATGACGCAACCGCAGCCAACTAGGATGAGGCGGATGCTGCGCAGAGTCTCCATAACAGCAATGACGTCGGAGAAGCGGCCTAATTCGGCGCTAGTGCACAGGTAGATACCGACTGCTAGCAGTGCCGCGCCAATTAGCAGGAACAGGGAGTTCACTATGATTAGAAATATCTTCAGACACAGATTCACTTTGCTTTCGCTGGCCATGGCTACAGCTGGAATTAAGTATAGACAGTTTTAGTAAAGGTTCTTATCGAAAATGTTTTTCATTGAGAGGGATTCGTTAATAAAAAATATATAAAAATACACTCGTAGTTTAGACTGAGATATGAAGATTGTCAGCTAGATTCTCTTTAACCTTCTTCAGGTTTTTGCGTGGTGATTTCAGTGACATGATTCAGAGCTCATCTGGGAAAGATTTCAGTGAGATGATTCAGAGCTCATCTGGGAAAGATTTCAGTGACATGATTCAGAGCTCATCTGGGAAAGATTTCAGTGAGATGATTCAGAGCTCATCTGGGAAAGATTTCAGTGAGATGATTCAGAGCTCATCTGGGAAAGATTTCAGTGACATGATTCAGAGCTCATCTGGGAAAGATTTCAGTGAGATGATTCAGAGCTCATCTGGGAAAGATTTCAGTGACATGATTCAGAGCTCATCTGGGAAAGATTTCAGTGAGATGATTCAGAGCTAATCTGGGAAAGATTTCAGTGAGATGATTCAGAGCTCATCTGGGAAAGATTTCAGTGAGATGATTCAGAGCTCATCTGGGAAAGATTTCAGTGACATGATTCAGAGCTCATCTGGGAAAGATTTCAGTGAGATGATTCAGAGCTAATCTGGGAAAGATTTCAGTGACATGATTCAGAGCTCATCTGGGAAAGATTTCAGTGAGATGATTCAGAGCTAATCTGGGAAAGATTTCAGTGAGATGATTCAGAGCTCATCTGGGAAAGATTTCAGTGAGATGATTCAGAGCTAATCTGGGGAGATTTCAGAGAGATGATTCAGAGCTCATCTGGGGAGATTTCAGAGAGATGATTCAGAGCTAATCTGGGAATTCTTAATCCTCTTGTGGGAGAATTCAAGATGATTTGGAGCTCATCTGACGTAAAAACGAAAAAATCAAATAGATAATTAAAACAAATCCTTAGCGCATTAGCTAAAGATTGCGCACAAAAATTAGCAATCAAAATTTCATTTTCGGTTATCAAGTAGAAGGAAGACGTAAAAAAACAAGCCGAAGGTAATGTATTAAAAAACAGTAGTGAGTATACTTGAGTTTATGAGTCGGAAGAGAGGTTATTTATCACAGCTAAGTATAATTAAATATAAAAACGCTAATGACAAAATTCTTGCTATCAAAGCATTGCGAATAAAATGCTAGACAGTTTAATAAAAATTAAAGTAATACAAAACACTACAAAAAACTAAATTGAACAAGAGTTATTAAACAAAAATCAACAGTAAAAAAATCGACAAAACATTGTTATTAAAATTCGGAAATCAAGTTTTCCTTTGCTTTCTTCGTCACTGAAGCAGCAAAAAACAATTGACGCAACGCGCAGCAGCCAAGAGCGAGACACCAAATCTAAAAAATTGCATTTGCCAGATAGACTACTTAGCTAGATAGTAGCAAGGTTACAATTTGCAAATGGACAAATTTTGCGCATTCTCACCTGCAAGACAATCGAAATAACCGACACGCCTAATGTTACTCGGAAAGCTCGACTATTCGAGTCAACGAACAGACTCACACAGTCCTAATTAGATTGGGATTTTTATGAAAAAATGGAGACGTAGTTCGTTTGCTAAAGTACAGAACTTCATGCAAAATAAAATCCAAGATAAACTCACAACAGGGTGCATATAGCCCATATTTCTACAGTCCAACTCATCCAATGCCATGGTGCATTTAGCCAGCTTATCTCCACTAGCGGCGGTGCAGCATGACTTGGGATAACGTGGCACCGAATGCATCGTCTTATCGTTTTTGCTAAGCGGCTGATTGCGGCTTGCACGATACCACGGCGTTTCTAGGAATACGTTAGCGGCCTGAGTGCCCCCAGACCAGCCACAGCATTCGTACTGAAATAGGGGGTACGGGTGAAGATGAGGGTGAATTAGAGGATAAAGGGTGTGAATAGGCAGCAGATGAGGGTGAATTAGAGGATAAAGGGTGTGAATAGGCAGCAGATGAGGGTGAATTAGAGGATAAAGGGTGTGAATAGGCAGCAGATGAGGGTGAATTAGAGGATAAAGGGTGTGAATAGGCAGCAGATGAGGGTGAATTAGAGGATAAAGGGTGTGAATAGGCAGCAGATGAGGGTGAATTGGAGGATAGAGGGTGTGAATAGGCAGCAGATGAGGGTGAATTGGAGGATAGAGGGTGTGAATAGGCAGCAGATAAGAGAATATATTCTGAAGGAGTGTCAATAGTTTCTTAGATGCGATAAAAGAAGGAAAAGAAGACAAAGATGGCAGATAAACTTTAAACACCTTACTGGAATCAATTTAGCTACAAACCTTAGTCTGAACCAAATCCACAGCTTCAGTGACATCAACGCCACCATTTGCAGTGCCATTTTTCAAGCCGTATTTTTCGGCGATAGTTTGGACGGCAAATTTGATAGACGCAGCTTGGTATTCGTTGGTGTAGGCGGCTGTTAAAGCAACGGCAGAGAAACTAGCCACTAGCAGTAGGCAGAGCAGAGTCACGTGCTGTCGATGGTTGGTTAGTTTGTGCAATTTTTATAAGACATGATCCTAGCAAGAGTTGTAGCCTAGTCGCTATGGAAACTTCCTTATGACCGGAAGGTCGTGGGTTCGAGCCCCAGCTCTGGATGACAATTTGTGCAAGGCACTTAATTTTGCATTGATTTAGTCCAACTAGCTGACATCGGGTACCAGTTTGAGCTGGGAAAATTTAGAATTTTTTAGCATGAAGTGACATTTGATCTTTGTAGATTATAAAACTGCCTCACCAGTAAAACAAGACACCGATTTTCTCGACAGCCTCCAATGCAGCCAATGAGAGCAACAACTGACGCCAAACAGCCGCACAAAATAAATCCTAAACGAATTGGCACTGTAGAATCAATCAAACCCAATGGCAAGTAAAGCTGCAAGCCATAACGACTGAACACAAACAAACTAATACCAAATAATAAGATGCCAACGATAAGTAGCGACGCATTGGCAACAACCAGGCTGGTCTTGATGCAAATTCTAGAACTTAATCTCTTGCTGCTTAACAAATGAATGCTGCCAACAAGGTGCCCCATTGCTGCTGAAAAAAATCATGCAACAAATATAACTCTCTCTTCAACTCTAAAACCATAATTTTTGATATTATAATAAATAAACTTTTTACCCGTTTGATAAATAAGAATTTCTGACTGCTTAAATAGCTAGTGGTAAATAGAGACATTTGCAAGTAGGAGATTGTTTATGCATATTTGTAGTGTATAATATCCATTTTAAGCTTGAAATTCTTCTATACAGCGGCCACTATTCTATGTATAGTAACTTGACCATGTCTATTTATAGGTCTCAAAGGGGTAACTGCAACTGAGGCCTATGAGACCAAAAATAGAAATTTGCCTTTAACTAGGCCTATGGACTGCACCTAACCATACCAAGTCTATAGCAAGTGGATGTAGCAAATTTGGCTTATATTTGTTTGCTATGGTTTTGGGACAAATATAGTTGGTAGTTTGCAAATATTTTAGGATACCAGATAGAAGCTTGAAACTTGCTATCCATGCTATTAAAAATTGTATATAGCTTTGATATTATCAAGGTTTGAATCTAATCCTAACTATTTGGTCAATGCTTGTTAATTGGCAATAGAACCTTTGCTAGTAAACAATGCCTATTGATAGATAATGGTGATTCTTTTCTACTTTTTTGCAAGCTGCAGAATTCAATTTTTAATGCTACCTCTAATTTTAAGTTGCAAATGGAAGGCTTGTACAACTGTTAAAAGAAAAGAATTTTATATTGCATAAATATGTATTACTTTAAATAATTAAAAAATAATATACTTTTGTTATAGTAGCTACCAAGTACCTAGCCAAAAGAGAAATGAATAAAATAGCTAACTAGGCCTTAAGTCCTACTTGTTAATTTTACTAAGAGGCAGCAAGACTCTATCTATTTAAGCTAACTTGCTTGCTGCAACAGCTGATTTACTTGCTATTGCAGTAGGTAATTTGCCTAATAACTTGCCTTCTTTAATAGTAGCCAACTAGTTTGCAGCTATAGCTAACCATTGTTGAATTATTTACCACTGTAGCAGCCAGCTAGTTAATGTAGCAAAATTGGCAATGTAAGTTGCAAAATTAGTGATGTAAGTCCAGTGGCGCAACTAGGGGGTGGCGAGGGGGCAACCGCCCCCCCTTTTCGGAGAAGGAAGAAAAATGCAGTAAGGGGGGACCAAGCGAATTTTCACAAAAAAGCCATCTAGACCCAAATCACCCCCCATTCGAACTGAACTCATGGGGTCCACACCCCCTTCACAAAATTCTGGTTGTGCCACTGTGTAAGTCACAAATTAGGTAAAAATTGGGAGGTAAATCACAAAATAGGGGGGGGGGGAAGTTGTAAGATTGGCAGTGAAAGTGTAAGAATTTGGGGGAGAAGATAAATAAACTAAGCAAAAAGTAAAGTATGCATGAGAAATGGTTTGTGGGACCTTTTTTGCTTTTTAAAAAAATGCCTCAAATAAGTAGCAAATTTCTTTGCAACAAAGTCACACTAGCAGACCAAATGTTCCAAGTTGCAAATATATAGGCCTAGGTCTAAATTCTAAAATTGTTCTCTGCATACAAATAAAAGAATAAAAAATCATAAAAGTAATCATATGACATGGCTACTAGCCAAGGTAAGTGGCAAATTGGTAATGTAAGTTGCATAATAGGGAAGATAAGTCAACATTTATGAAAATTAGGGATAGAAGCTACAAATTTTGCATAAACCTGTACCAGACAGGTGAAATTTAGGGTTTAGCATATATAAAAGCAATTATAAGGCCCTGTTATGAGCAAAGAAAAAACAATAATAATCATATTTACTTAAATATTATTTTATTATTATTACTTTATTATTAATCACTTTACTTTTTAGACCTAATTTGCTTGGTGATTGAATTGGGGCATTGCCTTGCCTTGATCTAGAGTACCTAGGCCTAGTCTTGATATAAAATCCCTTAATAATTTAGTTTTGCCACGATTAATAAGTTGTTTAATGACTCTGCTATCTCTAACCCATAGACAACTCTTTATTCTTTAAAACTATTTTCTCCTTCCTTAAACAAACAAGGAACCAACCAAATAACAAAGCTTTAGAAGTTTAGACTTAAGAGGCTAGTAAAAATAAGTTTGACGAACATGAAAGCATTGATGGTATAAGAGTATATTGGCTTTTAAATAAACTCAAGAAAAAACATCGGTACACTCATTCTGAACTTGTATATTTATCCTGTCACATGACATTGCATGTTATCCTCCGCAATGTATACATTAATGTGTATTCATTCCAATGTGGAAGTGCGGCTACCACTAATAATTTTAAATTATTTTTATTTTGATTAATTTTTTGTAACCTGACTTTTTTTGGCTGGCGCAGAAAATGTTAAATTCCTGTTTGTTGAATCTTTCTCCGGGATTTGTTTTAGCTTATACTTGTCCATGTTTGATTTCAAACTTTTCCTTTTTGCGGAAAGTTGAAACACTTTGCTTACACTTAGTGTAGTGTTTTAGTTTACTGTTTACTGTCACCGTTTAGTGTTTTCCATCGTTAATTCACCTTAGTTTTTTATTTCATTTTGTATCCACTATTGTTTTCGGCCGCCACTTAACTTGTCTACAATTTAGGAGCACTTTCTGTCGCGAGGAAATTAAAGGAGTTGAGTTGAATTAGGGAGTCTGGGAACAATAAATTAGGTGATAATTACACGGAAAAATAGCAGAGGGGGAAATTATGCAATAGCGAACAATAGCCGGAAAACCCGATACAATTGCCGTAGAGTGTTGCGCAACTGAGAACAATAGATGCAAAAAGGGGGTGGGTGTCAGGAAATGAGAGAATGGAGAGGAGGCTAGAGCTGACTGGGGTCTCTAGCACGAGTCACGAGCGTGATGAGGGGGAGAAGACTCTTTGAGAGCGCGTCGGAATTACAGTAGAACAGTGCTATAAGTTATACTCACAGTATCAGCGGGAGAATCGGAATATTAAGAGAATAATAAGGGAAAAAAGTTACAAATAGCACAAGGTTGGGGGCAGACTAAGTATTAGGTAATTCGGGAAATTATTGAGGAAAAAGGCTATAATTGACATCAGGAGGCAAAATTAGGGAAAAGACGAGAAATAGAAGTACTGAGAGTACTGATAATCCTTACTGAGAAGGAGGCTGAGAATGGGAGAGGAGCGGGTCAGAGTGAGAGAGGGAGACAGGTATCACTAACAACAACAACAACAACAAAGTACGCTGTCAGATGGAAAATCAGCGTCACAGGGCGCGCCTCAGGGCCTGAGCGCGAAAGAAGGCCGCGCTGCCGGCAGAATCGGGGGCGCCGGCGTCAGCCAGCAGGCAATCGACGAAACGCCGAGTTCGCGCTTGTCCTCGCCGGTAGGGCGCCTGCAGCGTAAGCAGCAGCACCTCCTGCACCGGCTCGGGGCAGTACGACTCGGCGCGGATGACATGGCCTGCCAGCTGGAGTCGCCGACGGCGCAAAAGTTGACTTGGACGGTCCAGGCCGGCGCGGCGATAGAGTGCCGCGTTGGAGACCCGCTCGTAGCTGATCTTAAAGGCGGCGCGCAGCAGGCCAGCGTGCGCCGCATCGACTTGTTGCTCGAGCGAGTCCGTCAGCGTCCAGGTCTCGGCGTTGTACAGCAAGACGGTCTCGATCACCGCCCGAAACAGCGCCGCCCTCTGGCGATCTGGCAGGGCCTCGGACTGCAGGACCGACCTTATCGAACGGAAGGCAGCCCAGGCAAGTCCTCGGCGACGCCGCAGGTCTTCGCGGACGTCAGGGACCAGACCGCCGAGGTAGACGAACTGCTGACAGCGCGGAAGTTCTGTCGCCTGGCCGTCAGCGCCTCGGCAGGATATTGCAGCCTCGATGTTGCTCGGCACGCAGAGCACGACGGTCTTCTGCGCGTTGACCACCAGGCCGACACTCGCTGCAACGGCAACCAGCCTGTCCAGCTGCCGTTGGGCGCCCTCGACGGTCGAGGACAGCAGGGCGAGATCGTCGGCGTAGCCAAGCACGCTGAGCCGCCTCTCCGGTTGACGTCGACCCACGCGTCGCCGCAGCAGAAAGCCGTCGTCGTTGGTAGGCAGAGCAGTCCGTAGCACCCAATCAAGCACCAAAATAAACAGGAACGGCGCCAGCGTATCTCCCTGGAGCACCCCGGAGGATGTCTTGAAGAAGTCCGACAGGCCGTCCGGTGTCGAAACTGCAGCAGTCGTCCCGCGGTACATCGCCATAACCGCGGCGATCAGCTGCTCTGGCACGTTGTACGCCCGAAGTACCTTGGGGAGCGCGGCCCTGACGACCGAGTCGAAGGCCTTCTTGAAATCAACAAAGATAACAATCAGGATCGACTGGCGTGTCCGCGCCTCCTCGATGACTCGCCCAAGAGCTAGGATCTGCGTCACTGTGCCGCGATGGGGCCGAAACCCGTTCTGCTCCGGTCGCAGATAGGGATCGAGCACGGGCTGCAACCGCGATAACAGTATCCGGTTAAACAGCTTCGCAGCGCAGGACTGAAGGCAGATGCCTCGATGCTCCTCAAGCTTGGTGGTGCCGGGCTTCTTCGGAATTGCGACGATGTGGGCTGTAGTCCATTCGTTGGGCGCACCCTCACCGGAAAGCACGCGGTTCATCACTCTGGCGACCTCAGCGGCCACGCAGTTGATGCGCAATGCTTCGATGGGCACCTCGTCCGGACCTAGCGCTTTGCCGCCCGGCGACTTCCGAGCGAACCTCACAACGTCGTCTGGGCTGATTGGTGCAACGCTGAAACTCTCCTCCGTCGGCAACGGCGTCTCCGGCGGCAGCGTCAGACTGTCGGGCAGCGGGGGTGGCGGCGCGTTCACGATGGCGGCGAAGAACTCGCGCAGCTCATTTCTGCGCTCATCCGCAGTGTCGCCTGCCAGGTTGAGCTGTAAGCGCCGCTTTCGCCCCGTCAGAGTGTTGATGGCGGACCAGGCCACGCGCCCTCTGGCGTCGGGACCGGCGGCAGAGACAGCCTGAATAACGTCGTCAACAGCGGCCTGTTGCCGCTGCAGGTAGACAGACGCCAAGGCCTCCTCCGCCTCGCGAGTTGGTCGCCCACTCAGACGAAGCCTCTCCAGGTCTTCCCTCGCTGCGTTGATCGCGGGGTCGTCATGCCAGACCGGCTGCCCGCGTTGGGCCGGTCGCGTTAGCGGGACCGCTTGCTCCGCGGCGGCTCGAACTGCAGCGCCGACATCCGCGTACTCGGCACCTCCACGCTTGTCGCCTAGCGCAGCCACGAAGGCGCCGGCAAAGCGACGACGCGTCTCGGCGTCCCTGAGCGCGCGGTAGTAGCGCCGCGGCGGCCGCTTCGGCGGGCGGTACAGCGGGTCTCGAACGGACAGGTCGCAGACGAGGAGCCGATGATCGGACCGCAGAGCCAGCGGCGTAATGGTGCGGCAGTTGATGGCGCGGCGCCGCTCCCGGTAGCGCAACAGCACGTGGTCGAGCTGTGCCAGCCTCCGAGTAGCGTTTCGTCCGCGCGCGTTCCGCCGCCTCCGCTTGCAGCCCTCGAAAGTCGCGAGCTGAGCCGGCGGCTTGCGGAACCTGGTGTTGACCGACACCATGTCCTGTCTCTCCAGGAAGTCCTCCAGCGCTCCGGTGTTGCCGTTCTCACGCGGTGTCACGAATAGTGACCGCTCGGACCTACGCGGAACTGCGTTCAGGTCTCCGAGGATGACCACTGTGTCACGTTGCGTCATCTCCTCCACCTGCTCCGAGAGCTGCTCGAAGAAGGCCTGAGCCTCATCGGGACGGGTGGCAGGGGGTGCGTACGCGCAGAACAGGCGAGCGTTCCGGCCGCGAAGCCGGACGTCGATCCGAAGCAGCCGACCAGACAAGGAGACACAGCGACAGCTCTGCTGCAGCCTCGGTGCGATCAGCGCTCCAACTCCTCCACGGCCTCGCTCATCCGCTGAGCTGAACCAGAGAGTCCAACCGGCGCCTAGGTCTTCACAGTGAAGCCCAGGGTCGGCCTTGATGGACACCTCCTGCAGCGCGATGACATCACAGCTGAGGTCGAGCGCTAGCTTCGCCAGCAGCCCTTTTCGCCAGTCGGCCTTGAGGGTGCGGCAGTTCAGCGTCCCGACCCGAAGCGTGCCCTGTGGTACGGCTGGGGCTCGATGACATTGAGCCTCATGGTCCCCGGCGCCACCCGGAGGATCCAGTTGGGCCAAGGCGGCAGCTCGGCGGGCGGCGCCACGTTGCCGACCTCGCCAGTTCCGCTCCCACCGACGTTCGAGCCGCCGGTGCGCGCTCCGCTGCCCGCGCTTGGTTCTGCCGCTTTTGGCCGCCGCAGCAGTTAAGCGCGGCTCCTCCGTTCCAACCATAGGAGGCGCGGCGTTTATTTGCACCTCAGTGCAAATAAATATGGAACTGCAAATAAATATGGAACTGCAAATAAATATGGAACTGCAAATAAATATGGAACTGCAAATAAATATGGAACTGCAAATAAATATGGAACTGCAAATAAATATGGAACTGCAAATAAATATGGAACTGCAAATAAATATGGAACTGCAAATAAATATGGAACTGCAAATAAATATGGAACTGCAAATAAATATGGAACTGCAAATAAATATGGAACTGCAAATAAATATGGAACTGCAAATAAATATGGAACTGCAAATAAATATGGAACTGCAAATAAATATGGAACTGCAAATAAATATGGAACTGCAAAAAATATGGAACTGCAAATAAATATGGAACTGCAAATAAATATGGAACTGCAAAAAAATATGGAACTGCAAATAAATATGGAACTGCAAATAAATATGGAACTGCAAATAAATATGGGACTGCAAATAAATATGGAACTGCAAATAAATATGGAACTGCAAATAAATATGGAACTGCAAATAAATATGGAACTGCAAATAAATATGGAACTATGGTATCACTAGAGGCTGCGGGAGTGGATGCCAGAGAGATTAGGGCGCCAGGAAATAAGAGACCAAATTCCCTACTCGACGTGGCCGCCCTCCCTTTCCGGCTACTGCATCCCAGTCCAGGCGGCACTGACAGATCGAAAAATATCCCACCCGGAGCGTGGATACATCAGTAATAGATGTGAAACAACAACTTTTTTAGATAAAAATCTATTCTTCTTTAGATAAAAGACCAAACCTCAGAGTTTCAAGACTTCATTAGCTCTAAGGAGAGCGAATTTATTTCGGAATCCAAACTGGGACAGTTCTGAATTCTATTAAGTTATAGATATTAAGTCTATTAATTATCCCTTTGGGAATGTCAGTCTCGGGAGGCCCGAGGCCGTTCCCTGCCCTTCGCCTGCCCTTCGCGAGTCCCTGCTTGGCCTCAACCCGGACCTCTCCGGCTCGTCCGTTACCTTCGGGCTACCAGGCCAGCAAACATCCACCTTCAGGACCTACCGGAGGAGGATCACGCTGCACGACACCGCAGCGTTAGCTGCCCGTGGTCGCCATGGGTTAGCGCAATGGATGGCCACCGCCCAGTCGCTGTATCCGGCCGGCCGGATGCCCCCTGCAGCTAAGTCAAGAAAGGCAAGTCTCGCATTTTGAATGCGAGACTTCAACTCAATTGAGAATCGCCTCCAACTCCAATTAGATCACCTTCATAAGAATATTTTTTACTTTAGTAAGTAGCAGCACAGCATAAAGTATAGCAGGGCGACTTCATAAGCACGACACTTCACAACGTCGACACTGCCTAGCATATACTGTCACAAGCACGACACTTCACAACGTCGACACTGCCTAGCATATACTGTCACAAGCACGACACTTCACAACGTCGACACTGCCTAGCATATACTTTCACAAGCACGGCACTTCACAACGTCGACACTGCCTAGCATATACTTTCACAAGCACGGCACTTCACAACGTCGACACTGCCTAGCATCTACTGCATCTAATGCATTTGTCGACGTGGTGAAGTGTCGTGCTTGTGAAGTGTCGTGCTTGTGAAGTGTCGTGCTTATGATGTGTCGTGCTTGTGAAAGTACTTGCTAAATGCATTTGTTGACTTTGTGAATTTTCGTGCTTGTGAAAGTAAACAGTGTCGAAGTTGTGAAGTGTCGTTTATGATAGCGCCCTAGTGTGGCATATCTGCAACTACGCAGCAAGGCTACTCAATTTCCAAAACTGGTAAGCAATTTGTCATTTGCATTGACATCCCGGGAACAGCTCGCGTGCACTGACGCTTTTAAGCTTCAAAAAACAGCAAGAAAGTGTTCGACAAGGTGGAAGCTGCTGCAACGGTCACAGATGCCCCAAAGCCGTACATGGAGTACAGCATTGAGCTGCTGAATCGGCCTTGCAACTTTTCTGAACCTATACACGTTCAAACGGATGGCAAGCCGCCAAAATGTCCGCTGCCGACCCGCATTCAGCACCAAATGTCGACTGATTCAGATATTCTTCTGCATGGCCTCGTTAGCGTCCCTCTTTCCAAATGGGTACATGCCTTACGACTGCCAACCATACAGAGGGCTAAAGCTGAAACTGATGAAGATTTTTTGCCCTGGAAATGATATTGTAACTTAGCTAAGTGATAATTTTGAAGTATCACTTATCTTAACTTTTTCAGATGCGTTATTCAGCCTGCGCCACCTGCTTCAAAAAGCGTGCCGCCTTGCTCTTTTGCACTGACCTCTCTACGGAGAATTAGCCTCTCCTCCAAGAGAACCACCCCTCTCCCTAGAGAATTACGCCCTTCCAAAGAATCGCTCTCTCTCCCATGAATGGGAATCACCCTCTCTCCACATTAATCAACCCTTTCTCCCATAAATCGCCCTGTCTCCCATGAATCACCCTGTCTCTCATGAATCACCCTGTCTCTCATGAATCACCCTCTCTCCCATGAATCGCCCTCTCTCCCATGAATCGCCCAGTCTCCTATGAATCACCCTCTCTCCCATGAAGTGATTGTCTTTTGTGATGCGATCGTTTTTTTGTTTGTTAAACCTGCTACAGACCACGCAAGAAATGCACTGCCGACAATGATTATCAATTAATAACATTGAATTAATGGGTTAATAACATAATAAAATCGCTTAATAACAATTAATAACATTTTAAAACGGTCTGAAAGCTTGCCGAATATTTATCACCATTGTACATAATAATTTAATGTACAAAATGGGGCAAAAATATTGAGACAATAGTTTTGCATTTGCAGTGCAAACCGATTATGCGTTACGGTGGGGTCAAAATTTTATCGGCATCAATCTATCAGAATCTGCTTTATTTTATCTATGGCCGTACCGCTAGAAGCTAGACCCATAGCATATCAGTAAGGTTTTTCCTGCCGAAAGACCGAGATCCCCTAACCCTTGACTTTGACGTAAAAAAATTTGAAAAAAGTCAATCACGCCGGACGTCAGTCACAGAATTTTTCCCGCTCGAAACGATGCGTCATCGGACTTTGCCAGCTCTGATAGTCAGCTGGCTGAATATTTTGGTATTTCTAACTATCGCAGCGTCTCCATCAATCCAAGTGCCGCCTGAAACGTCTAATGCGAAATTCTCCGATGCGGACAAGACGACGCTGGTGCTGATTCACAACAAACTGCGCCAGACCGCATCGCCAACTGCTAGAGCAATGAATCTGGTGGTTAGTTAGTTTAACAAATGATTTCAACTGTTTATAATTTGCGGATTTTAGTTTAACGTTATAACACGGTTATTAAAATGCATCTTTGAGCCCCAGCGTTTACAGTGATATACACTATAGTGATATTAATGACAACCTATTCATGGCGTATTCCCCAGACCTGGAGCACGCGACTCGAGACTCTGGCCGTTCGAGCAGCCGAAACCTGCAAAGACGAGCACAATTACGGCGGCGATTATGCAGGCCTGGGAGAGAATATTTACGCTGGCTTTCGCACAGATCCGGTCCAAATTGTCATGGGCTGGTTCTCGGAGAAGAATGAATACAATCACGAGAAACGATCTTGTACTGGCAGAATGTGCGGCCACTATACTACACTAATGTTTGATACTGTTGAGTCAATTGGCTGCGGCATCAGGCGCAGCTGCGAAGCAAACAAGCACGTCGTATTCTGCGAATACTCGACAAATTCTGGGTGAGTAAAAATTCAACGAAGAAGTCAACTTTTTAAAATGTATTTGGTGCTTCGTGTGCAAAAACGCGTAAATTTACGGTTTTAAGGCCCAAAAAATCAGCAGGAGGGCTGTGGGCTTGACGCTTGAAGCGACATCGTCCCACAACCAGCGACGGGGCATTACTATCCATTGCCGCTGACTCCTGAAGCGCGTTAAGTCACACTAAATACACACGGTGCACAGTGTGTACAAGGAATGTACACTCTCTATGCCTTGGGGGTTTCCCTTATGGGGGTAAATTGTGCAACTGGCCCATATCCCAACCAATTCGTGCAAGAGGCCCCAAATTAATGTGACCCTGCACACGAAACTACCCGGGGAAAAAAGTCAGCCAGCAACGCGTGATCGAACCTGGACCAGTGGCAAACAAGGCAGACGCGCTAGACCGCCGAGCCACTCACCCCCTCTGGTTTTTTGGCCCAGTAATACAGGAACTTTCTGTAGCCAAGTACCAAGGGTGCGAGGAGATAAAATTTGAGTTTTGGTAACAATCGACTCCACAAATATTACGTGGGCTGGTACAAGGCTTAGAGAAATATTCTGGGAAATGATGAGTATAGTGGGAAAAGGCAGAGGTTGAGGCATATGTACCAAAGCAATACTTAATTTAGCCCTATCAGGTAGAGAGAAAAAGAGAAGGCCACCGAAAATAACCTTGTGATTGCGGAGCAGGATGGGACAAAACAAAAGTAACAAACCAAACTTTTTGAAACCGATTTTCTCCATTTTGAGTGGGACTTCTACCGAACTAAAAAAACCTGCTATTCAGATGAAACTATGGCCTAAGTAGATGGAGCCAATCGGGAGTTTAGCTGGACAAGAGAGAGGACGTCAGCTAAACCCGAAAAACGATCAAAAGGGCTTAAGTATTCTCCCACCCTCCCCAACATCCAGGGGCGCCTTGTACGCATACGGACCGCCGTGCTCAGCCTGCCAGCCTGCTCGACCATTTTGCATAAACGGTCTCTGCGTCAGCGCCACAGAAGCCACCGGAACGGTTGTTAAGGCGTTGGACTCTACGGCGGTAGCTTGTAAGACTCCATGTGAAATATTGAAAGCCCTGAGAGAGGACTAGGTCGATTAAAAATTTAATCAAGTTTTCTTGTCAGTTTCAACAAATGCAGCAGTGAATGCAAAACAAGTTTTTACTTTGCTGTCTGACCCACGGGCTCCTTTACTGACCGTCCTACCATCTCGCCTACCACACAGGATCGGAGTTTAACAGAAAAGCAAGACAAATGGACTTTTATTTTTGAGGTATTAGGTCGCCGAATCACTGGTTACTACGTTACTACTTAACAACTTATAACGTCCTTTCAGCTTGCCGGTTGGCCTGCCAAAACTGTGGCAAGCGAACTAGCGCAACGGATAAGTGCGAGTGCACGTGCGATGCCACCGCCAGTACTGGTACCTTTTGCGAAAGTGAGTGTAAAAAGCCTTTTCTCAGTATTACTAATTGATAACCGACCATTCTACTATGCGCTAATAAAAAACCGATCGGGTAGAAAAGCTTCAGAATTATACACTGGATTGAAAATATTGTACATTTTTGTCACGGTTGCGTGTGTATGCAACAACCATCATGGAGAAAATTGTCGGCTACATGGTTTCTCTGTTTTATGAGTGAAGTACTAAAGTACTACTAACAACTAAATCAATTAGTCAGAGTGTAAATGAGCCTTTAAGTAGCCCTAGAAAACTGTATGCTATTGTTTGCTCCTTTTCTCATCATTCAGTATTGAAGTAGGTAATTAGCAATTACGTAACTTGTTAAAAAATACAAAATCAAAGTAAGACAACTGATGCACTTTAACTTGCGAACAGCTAAGAAAGCCGGCAGCACCAAGAAGTGCTCTGTATGCACCGAAGACCCACCGTGTCTAAACAATGGCGAGGTGGACACAGCCGATCCGACTGTGTGCAAATGCAAGTGCAAGTCAGGCTTCACAGGAAGTCGTTGCGAGATTCCCTCGGCTGTGCAGGACAACAGCGTGCTGATTGTGCTGGCTGATGACAACGAGTTCAAGTTTATCAGCTTTACTGTGATGCCGCCGGTGGCGCGGTCTCTGGTAGGTGCTTCGCTAATCCCGTTTCGAAAGACGTCCCGAAAGCGGGTCTATTGTTATAAGTTTACTTGATGAATAGCCATCGTTTTAATGCTTCTAGATGCTTCTAGTCTATGTGCTCAGGGGAAATAAAATTTTCCAGTACTACTCAAGGTGTGCATGTTGCCGAATCTGTGTGTGACGTGGTTTACGACGTGGTTTACGTTTCCACTTTGTACTCGTAATTTGAAGCACTGCCTGTTATATATTGATTACTTGAGCAGAAATTCTTAGCCCCTCTGCCGCGAGGGCTGTGTGCTCAACATAATATATTTCGGCATAGCCATAGACATGTCTACGAGTAGAGCTTAATCGCATACAACATCTCCCTTTTTCAGTCAGATGTCCCATCTCCCTCCTATTAGAACTCAAAAGTTTCTAAGCATAAGACTTCTTCAGAGGGTTGACTTGAATTCTGTCAGGCGGTTCTCGTCTCCGCTGACTGCGCCTAAGTTCAGTTGGCCCGACTATTGTCTCAGTGATTGTTGGTGTTGGGCCTTGTTGCAGCTCTCGCTTGCGATTCTCCGCTAGCACCGGAAGTCGCCTCGCCAGAAATCTCCGGTTTCTCCTCAGGACTCGTCCGCTGGTTAGCTTCACCAGAAAGTCGTTATTGCGCATGGCCTCGACGACCACGCCGTATCTGTCCCACTTCCTGGTGTGCGCGTTTTGAACAGCCACTCGGTCCGTCACCTTCAGTTTTGGCAACTCCTTTGCGGAAGCGTTGAAGTGCCTCTCCACTTTTTCCCGCTTAGATGCTGCCTTTGCTTCTAATTCGTCAGCTGCCTGTTGCCACTCTTTGGCGAATGCGCGCCTGTGCGCTGGCAAGGTGTCTCTGACCGGATGCCCGAAGACTATTTGTGAAGGTGATCTGCCGTCATAGCGAGGCGTGTTGGCGTAGATCAGGAGTCCTTCGCTCATTTTCTCCCAATCCGGTTCATTTGTCCTCGCATTCCAGTTGCCTCTGACGATTTTCTTAATGATTTTCACGGCGGCTTCTGCCCTTCCGTTACTTTGAGGATATGTTGGAGACGATGTCCGACTTTCTACTTTCCATCGCTCTAGGAAACGCTGAAATGGCTCTGCGGTAAATTGCGGTCCGTTGTCGCTCCAGATGACTTCAGGAACTCCTTTTTGGCAAAATCTCTGCCTGAGTGCGTTAATTATCTTGTATGTTGGAGCGGATGTTCCCAGATTGTCTAGCGTTGTCCAGCCAGATTTTCCATCGACTGTGACGAGGAATGTCTTTCCTCCGTATTCAAAAAGATCGACGTGCAGGTGTTGAAACACTCTCTCAGGCTCGTCTCTTCGGTGCATTGGCTCCTTCTTCTGACTCGGGAGGTTCTCTTGACAAACCCTGCATCGCTTTGCTGCATTCTCGATCTCATTGTCTATCCCTGGCCAGTAGAAGGATGAACGCGCCCTTTCCTTCATCTTAGTCACTCCGTGATGCATGCTTAGTAGCTGGTCGAGTACTTGTCTTCTCATCGCTTTCGGTATCAACAGCCGCTTTCCAACTACTATCAGGTCATCGTCAATCGCTAGCTTCTCTCTCATATTCCAATATGGTCTTAAGGATAGTGGCACATCGTTCTTCTCGCCGGGAACTCCGGCGAGGATTAGCTCCTTTAGTTCTTGGTACTCTGAGTCTTTGCTGGAGATCGCCAGTACCTCGCTCTCAGAGGCGGAAAACTCGTTGATTGCCAGAACCATGCTCTCCTTGTGTACCTCATCGATTTCGTCCTCGCTCTTGGCCTCATCCACTGGCGCTCTCGACAGTGCGTCTGCATCATTGTGCATACTGCCTTTGATCCATCTGGCTTTGTACTGGAAGCAGTCCAACTTCTGTCGCAGTCGCTGCAGTCTCGGATTGTCAATCTGGTCTAATGTGTACCGATTTAAGATAGGCTCCAACGGTCTGTGATCCGTTACTATCTCGAAATTTCGAAGTCCTTCGAGAAATAGACG
The DNA here is from genome assembly GCA_950096795.1 of Macrostomum cliftonense. NCBI lineage: Eukaryota > Metazoa > Platyhelminthes > Macrostomidae > Macrostomum > Macrostomum cliftonense. Next base: position 491,797 of record CATNEM010000128.1, on the reverse strand, counting down.
GCACTTCTTGGCCGCCCAGACAACCGCTAGCATCTCCAGCTCGATCATAGCGTATCGTCGCTCAGTCTCTGTAATAAATCTTGAGCCGGCTTGGACGACTCTCCATGAGCCATCGTTCTGCTTTTGCTTCAGGGTGAAGCCGAGACCTTTCAGTCGAGATGCATCAGTATGTAGCGCAGTCTCCTTGGACTGGTCATAGTAGGCCATCGTAGGGACGCTGCTCAGCTCCCTTGTCATCTTCTGGAAAGCCTCATCGTGCTCGTGGCTCCAGAGAAATTCGTTCTTGGCCTTCAGTAGGTCTCGCAACGGCTCTCCAAGCTGGGATATTTTGTCGGTACAGAATGAGATTTGGTTGACCAGACCAAAAAATGAGCACAAGTCGGTTAAATTCTCTGGCTTCGGAAATTCACTGATTGCTCTTGTTATCTCTGGATCAATGGAGTATCCACTGTAGTCCAACTGGAATCCTGCAAATTTTACAGTTGGCTTAGCGAACACGAACTTCTTTGGATTTAGGCTGATCCCGTGCTCTCTGCACCGTTCCAGGAACTCGCGTACTGCTCGAACATGTTCTTTGAAGGTCTTGTGTGCGATCAGCACGTCGTCAACGACGTGAAACGTGTTCCGCAAACCCTCCAGTGCTTCATCAATCCTTCTATTGTAATGTTCCGAAATTGAACTCAATCCAAATGGCGCACGTACATACTTGTACCGTCCGAACGGCGTGATGAAAGTTGTCATTAGCTGAGATTCCTCATCCATTGGAATCTGATGGTACCCTTTAACGGCATCGACTGTCGTAAAGTACTTTAGCCCTTTGTCCAGGTTGGATACGATTTCAAACGGCGTCTGGCTCGTGTATCTCTCACGGATGACGTACTTGTTCAATTGGCATAGATCGACGCAAAGGCGAATTTTATCTCGATCCTTCTTCGGCTGTACCGTTATCGGGGCGCACCATTCTGTTGGCTCCGTTACTTTTGCAATGATTCCGTCCTTCTCCAATTCCTCAAGCTCTTTTCTCAGCAGCGGCTTTAGAGGCTCCGCAATTCTTCTTGGAGCTGTCACGGAATATGGCACAGCATCGGTTGCGATCTTGATCCTGAAAATCTCTCCTTTCATTTCTCCAATCCTGTCCGAGAACACGTCCGTGAACTCCCTTCTCAAATCACTGTCGGTGATTTTTGACTCGTCGATTGGACTGATTGCTGCTACCATCTGAGTTGGAAAATCTTTTGGTACCATTTGAAGGTCGCGACAAGCTTCACGGGACAAAATCATAACAGGTATATCTTGAAGTATGGAGAACTTCCTTACAGTTGATATTTCCTTCATTGAGATTCTCAAAGTTATGGCTCCATCGCACTTCAGTGCCTTGCCGTCAATGGCTCGCGGTTCTATTGAGGACCTCATCACCAGTCTAGGATCTAGCTGTAACGTCTTCATCATCGATGCTGGAATCGCGTCGATGAACGCACCCGTATCAGGCAGTGCAGTGACCTCTTTGTGACCTTGACTTGTCTCGATTTTGATTTTAATGCAGTTGGTCGCCAGCTCTATCTGGCGAGCAGTTGAAGCAAACACAGAGCTCAGCGTGCTTTTCTCAGGTGGTCCTCTAGTCGTGCACTTCTTAGCAAAGTGATTCTTTTTCCCACATTTTGAGCATGACTTCCCCCATGCGGGGCATTTGTCCTTGCGAAACTCGTGCTCTTTACCACAGAATCTGCACGTCCTAGGCCTTGATGTTGATCGCTTATTGTGTGCCTCTCGTTCGTTTTTTCTCGCGGCGAAGTTCACTTGTCTTTTACCTTCTTTATAATTAGATTGGTGCTTTAATGCTGATATTCCTTCGCCTTCTCCTTTCATGATTGCACAGTTCTTTCGAGAACTTTCAATTGACTCACATATAGTCTTTGCTCTCTCTAGGGTCAGCTCGCTGCCTTCTTCCAGTAGCTTCTCGACGGTTCCTGAGTCGCGAAGTCCCATTACGATCCTGTCTCTCAGCTGGTATCCAACGCAATTCTCACAGCATCGTTCAAAGTTGCACCTGGATGAGATTTCCTTGATGGCGATGTACCAGTCACTGAAGCTTTCCCCTACGGCTTGATTACGTAGCCAGAATTCGCGCCTCTCGAAGATCTCATTAGTCCGTCCGTTTATGAAGGCGTCCAGTGCCTTGATGATCTCCTTGGCATCGTTCTTGTTCTGCTCTAATAGGTGCGGTAAACTGTCCACCACCTTGAGCGTCTCCATGCTCATTGTCGCAGGGCAAACAGTCGGTACTTCTTCTGCTCTGCTTCTTGCTGAATAGCGTTGAGCCCAGATAATTCTTCGAACGCCTCCCACATCAACTTCCATTGAGGAAACAGATTCCGCTGCGTTTCAATGTCGAATTGTGGGGCATTTTGAACGTTTATCTTCGTTGTCGTCATTGCTGCAGGAATGCCGCAGAGTATGATAGATTCTGCAGATTCGTCCTCTGCGTCTGACGTCTCAATTTTGGGCTTTCTCCCGCTCAGCTTAAATTCGCTGCTTGCGAAGCCATGTTATATATTGATTACTTGAGCAGAGATTCTTAGCCCCTCTGCCGCGAGGGCTGTGTGCTCAACATAATATATTTCGGCATAGCCATAGACATGTCTACGAGTAGAGCTTAATCGCATACAACACTGCCCAGTGCAATTCTAGATACGAGGACATTTAAGCTCTTATTGTGCTATAATAAGTATAGCTTTTGCCATTAAATCTCAGTTTTTTGTCATTCAAACTCAGTTTCCATAGAATAATCCAGCCAGTGGGCGCAGTTTGGCCCATAGACTATCGCTCTGTGCCATTCAATCTCGGGTTTTGTCATTCAAACTCAGGCTTTATAAGTAAGCCTCGACTCTCAAACACAGTCCTCCCACAGACAGCTAAATTGTAAATTTCTTTCATAGCATTTGCTGACATGGCCCAACTGCGAGCAACTTCCAATCTGGACAGGAGACGGCTGTCCTTCTCCAGATTAAGGCCTGAGTTTGAATGACAAAACCCGAGATTGAATGGCACAGAGCGATAGTCTATGGGCCAAACCGCGCCCACTGGCTGGATTAATTTTATGGGGACTGAGTTTGAATGACAAAAAACTTAGATTGAATGGCAAAAGCTATATTAAGGATTATTTACATTCGTAAATCTATAATTTTTTCCTACGAGTTTTAAATAATGAATATAGCATTGCAATCAAGAGCAAGTGCTTTGTTTACTTAGCGACAATATAATTTGGCATTATGTTTTTCTCTGATTCCTATTTCCAGTTCAACTCAAAGATTTGGCCTTCGCTAAAAGCCGATCTCGTAACCGCCATTAACACCTTTTGCCGCAAAGATGCCACAAACTACCCATTGTGCTGTCCTGGCAGGACTTTTCCATCCAGCTCTCTGACTAGCGTAAACCACGTGGTGGAGGCCGACGTAAAGTTCGTCCAGAGTACAGTTTCCAACACTTTTGACGGCTCGTTGAATGTGCAAGTTTATTCGACAGTTAGCACTAACAGTTTGTGCTCAGCTGGAATGTGTAGCTCCTGCACAGGTGAGTCTGCTGCACCCTCTCAGAATTAAAGAGGACCTCCATTTTAATGATTGAAAATATATGATTATGAACTTCCATTTTAATGATTGCAGATCCAGCGTACGTCCCGCAAGCTGTTTTGAAATCCGTTTTGACTGCCAGCCAAGCCTCCATTTCTGCTAAGCTGAAGACATGCTGCGAAAATAAAATTATCAAAGAAGTAAAATTAACTCCATCAGGTTCTAGTATCTCTGGTTCCACTGTTGGCCCTGGTGCCTCTGGTGGATCTGGTGCCTCTGGTGCCTCTGGTGCCTCTGGTGGATCTGGTGGCTCTGGTGGCAAAGGAGGTACAACTCTACCCTTTGCTCCTGCAACTAGTAAAGCTCCGCAAAAACGTAGCAATCAATCCGATGAATCTAAATCTGGAATACGTCACTTTTCACTTGGAATGGCCGCCGATTTTCTGGCAGTGCTTTGTGCGATCCTGTCGATCTGCTTTGTGCTCGCTTGATTTTTGTGTCTGATTTAAATGAATTCTGCGTTTCAGTTTTTATTGAGAATAGAGAAAGACATTTCTCAGTAATTTTTTTTACAGTCAAATGTTTTGTTTTCATTTAAAGAAGCAGCTTTTATTGGCTGAAACTGCATGAAATATAATTTCGAGCTAAATGACATTTTATTTTCAAAAAGCCATGTACTTTTTCCTTTTCTTTAATGAGTCTCACAATTAAGCGGAGCAAAATATTCAAGAAAATTATTTTTTATGAAATCTGGGGAGGACCCAGTTGTATCCTCCCAGCCACGCTAGTGCCTTAAATCGACTATTTTCCCCTCAAAATCTAGGTTTTTTATGCCATAGAGAGGCCATGGCAACCTGGAAATGTAAATGGCATCCCAAAAATTTGGCTTCAATGCCTTTTTAGCATCCAGATTTTTTCAACAACGACAGATTTTCTCCAGTGCCAGCAGGGTAAGCTGAGCCACTTAATTAAGGCAATATTGTTGGGTTTCGGCTTTGTCGTTTTACCGACGCAGCCTCAGAGCGGCGATCTTATTGCCTAAATCGACAACTCTGGCCTCCCATTCCCGATCTCGAAATCAGCCCCAGAGGTAGCAGGATAGATGTGGCGAGCGGCTAGGTCCTATGATAAGGAGACGACAGCGAGAGACAGACACGGAGATCTAGAAAGGTAGAGAGCCGCCAGCCCCAGGAGGAAGCTGACAGCCCCGCCGCCACCAACTTGTGTGGACTGCATCACCAAACAGCCCTATTGAAACCTACTTCCCGACTAATTGAGGCCTGATTTCCACCTACAACTAGTGTCTTTTAGCTGTCAATCTCGAAGTCATAGCCGACAAAGGGACACTGCAGGGACTAGATCGCATGACCAAGGCAGGCTCAGAGAGGACTTTTGTGGACTCGGATCGGAGGCATGGATCGGATTATGTGGGCTCGGAAATGCTTCCGAAAGCGCGCCCTAACTACTCTAAAGATTACATTAAGTTACATGAATAATTTGGCCGCCGCGCCGCCCCGAACTGCACTAAAGTACAGCCGAAGCTGAGTCCTCAATCTGGACTCTGATTGCATGAGATACTGACTGACTGCATGACTGGTCCGCCTTTGGTCCACCATGACCGGCGCAAGCTAATTTAGCTGCTCATGTGAGCCAGCATGGCGAGTAAATAAAGAGTAAAAAAGAGTATAAAAACTGAATTATTTAGCTTCCACACCTAATCGCTTTCAATGTCTATGATGATCAGACCAATGAACTACTTTTAACAATATATTATGACTACTTATTACTTACTGTCCTAAATCAGCACAAAATAAGCAATGAGAAAAATGCGCCAATTCCTATTAAGCTGGGTAAGATATTTAGGGGACTGATCTAGAATACACCCGACTGGGCAAGATCAAGTGACCTCTCCCCAGACCAATCGGATTATTACACTTTAGACCGTCTCGAACTCCACAGTGACCGAGGTAGATCTCGAACTCGACCGTTAGTACGTGTCGCTCTCGCCTAATCTCGACGATTGGACAGTTGCAGCTGTTCTCTAGCTGTGCTGATAGAAGCGGCTGATGTTAACCGTGATAAAGCTGATCGATGTTGCTGATCGCTGATAACTTTAGGGGGATTGCTGACTAAAGGGAAGATGTTGATCTTGTTGAAATAAGGGGCCGTCTGCCCAGTCTCTGAACCGAAGATAGCAAAGCGTTGAGGACAGCAAAGCGTCTGATCCTTCGAGCGCGCTCGGCGGCGCTTTAAATAGGCGCGCGCCGCGCCGATTTGTTAAACTGATCGCTGATTTTTCCGATTGGTCAGGCGCCGTTGTGTTAACAGTCGTGAAATTTTCTGATAGGCTGATGGTCTGATCACGTGACCCTACCGGATCAGGGGATCCTAACACAGTCTCTGGGGGTCATAAATCACACGACAGATGGCGCCAAAAAAAGATGATTTACGGGCAAAATTAATTATTGGTTTTCGCAGTAGATTATCCTACAGAGACGCAAAAATATACAGATTAATCTTTATAACGCGTAGAAGTTGAAAAAGTTGAAGGGAAATCCCTATAATCCTAAATCCCAAAGTACTTTTAGGGGTCAGAAGTACAGCAGCTGTCAAAATGTATCGAAAAAATAAAAAGAGAACAATAGATCTAGGGGGTAAGGCTGTCTAGCTGTCAAAAAGAGAACAAAAGAATTGCTACAGTCACGTGTCCCGCAGACGCCATCTGGCGCCTAAAAGCTGTCAAAATAGGGGTCAGACTGTCTGGGAAGAGTGATTTATGACTCTGGACATAAAGGACCTACATGTAGAGATCTTTACTGCATGGTCTGTATGAAAATGAGAAAAGCCGCGGTTGAACGTCACACTACTGCCCATAAGTGGCCGTAAAAATGAATGCGACGCGAGCGAAAAAGTGCGTCCCCAACATTTCTAAAAGCATGTACGTAAAAACGAAATCCGGTCTGGTCAATTAAAGCAAACAGATTGCAGGAATTACTTCGGCGATTTAGAGCTAGAGGCATAAGAGATAGTGGTTCTTTGCTTTCTTTTTTAGCACATTATCACGGGAACAATGCTTGAGTAATATATTGTGAGTTGAAACGAACTTTCTAGAATTAGTGCGCTACAAGCTAAATAATTTGCGGATCGTAAGTAAAATAAAAAGTACTTATTCGTTTATTATTATTATTATGTAATTATTTTATTAAATAAAACATTTTTAACTTACTTTTCTGCTTTTCATAATGTGTACAATTTTTGTACTTTTATTTGTTTTACTTTGCTAATAATTAGTCAGTAGTTTAAATTTACAGCTTCTCATCGAGCCTGACTGATGACAACCCTGTTCAGAGTGTCGTTTTGGAGCTTTGATTTATTAAGCATTTAGGTATCAACTGGTTTCATTGTACATCTAGTGTTAAAAATTCAGTTATGCGATCTGTGTCACGCTCTACGTCTCGTTCGCGATCAGCGTCGCGTGGTCGCAACCGTCGCCACTACAGATCTGTATCGAAATCCTCTTACAGTTCTCGTTCTCGTTCTCGCTCACCTGTAAAATACAGATCTACTAGGGCTAGACGTGATCGATCACGATCGCGATCACCAGTCTATCGGTAAGAAATATTCGTTTCATTTTAGTAATTGCTTGACTAGGTTTTTTGTGTCATGACATTCCTTAATTTCAGATTGATATTCCTTAAAGGCTTAATTCAGGCTGTTATACCAAATGCCAAATGGGGATTACCTATTTTCCAGCTGGCATCACTAGTTTCTGTAAATTCAAATTTATTCAAGTTAAAAATATTTTTAAAATAAAATCTGATTGTTTGCATGGGATTATTATAGGAAAAGAGATACAATTCAGACATATATGCAAGTTTGATAAAAAAAATTGCAACTTGTCATGAGAAAATTTTTGAAGGAGCAAAAAAGGTCCTGCAAAACTTCTAGGCTATACCTTAGTTTTTGCTATGTATTATTTGCATTTGTGTTTTTTAAATTGCACTACTAATTGTAAAACATTTCCTTCCACTTTTGTTTTATGGACTTATTTCCCAAACTTTGACCAATTTTGGGACTTACCTTGGTCAGCCATCAAATCAGTTGGCCAGATTGAGCAACTTGCCCAATTGCAAATGTATAAGTTTAGAAAAAAATAGTAAAGTAGCAAATTTCATTATAATATAACTATTATTTTGTCCTTTCAAAGGAAAATACCAATGGCATAGCAACTCTATAATTGGCATTTAACTTTCGGGACCCAGCTATTAATTGGCATTACATTTTCAATAAAAACCCTATTACTTGATATTATTAATAATTGTTTATTTTGCAAGTCCTAGCATAGGTGCGCAACTTGAAAAATTTGGTCGGCCGGTGCGACTTAGTTTAGCAAAAAAATTGCGACTTAGTTTGGGTGAAATTTCGAAGGACCAAAAAAGGTCCCGCAAACCATTTTTGCTTGAATCTTCCCAATTCTTCTTCATTTTGCGACTTACCCCCTCATTTTTCTCTGATTTTGCAACTTACCCCCTCGTTTTTCTCTGATTTTGCGACTTACCCGCTTGTTTTTCTCCAATTTTGCAACTTACAATGTCGATTTTGCTACTTTTATCTATGATTTTTGCAACTTACATCTGCAATTTTGCGACTTACCTTGGTCAGCCACCAAATCAGTCAGCCGGATCAGCCGACTTGGCCAACTGTTGTGCACATATGAGTCCTAGGACCTATGTTAGTTAGAAAATCTTTATTTTAATTAGACCCTTGTCCAAGGCCAAGTTTATATCTATATAATTATAAATGTATAAGCTATAACTGACAGCTTAGTTGTAAAGCCATAGCTAGGTCCATGAATTAGGTAATCATTTCGAATTTTTCTAAATTGTTTTTTTATTGCTAACTTGACAAATAGAAAGAGCTATTTGTCCAATGTTTGGGTACTAGATAATTAGTAGAAAAGCTCTATATCTAGTGATTAGATAAATAACAAAAAGGCAATTTTTTGGTTATTAGAAAAAAATCAGTTGCCATTGTATTTTGTTCTTGTGTTTTAATAAAAATCACTATAGCAATTGTGCTTACAAATAAAAAAAATTATACATTAGGCCATATGTGCGCAACTTGAAAAATTTGGTTAGCCAATGTACCTTAGTTGAAAAAAAATTTGCAACTTACTTGGGCCTGAAGTTCAAAGGACCAAAAAAGGTCTCGCAAACCATTTCTTACCTATAACTTGCCCACATGCTACATTCTTTCTCCTCCAAATTTGATACTTCACCTTCCATTTTGCAACTTACTCTATCTATTTTGTGATTTACCTTCTCAATTTTTATCAATTTTATGACTTCCATCAGTGATTTTGCAACTTCCATCAATGATTTTGTGACTTACATTGGCAATTTTGCAACTTACCTTGGTCAGCTACTAAATCAGTTGGCTAAATCAGCTGACTTGGTCGACTATTGTGCATGTATGCATTAGGCCTTATATCAATCACTTTTTCAAAGGACCATTAATCATTATCAAAATAGCTAGTCACACTTAGCTATAGTTATAAGTAGATACTATTTTCAAAATGATATTAATATCCAAATAGGCCTCTAGTTGACTTCTCAAATGTCATTAAAGACAATTTAGTTCCATTTTTGCTATAATTAAGATGAAGCATCATCAACCAAACAAGAAAGTCATGCTCATCAAGCAGACAAGAAAGTCAATTCCATTTTTATATGTTTTTTAACTTCAAAATCATAAATATATTCATACATGTGCAATAGTTGGCTGAGTTGACTTACTAATTTGGTGGCTGACCAAGGTAAGTTGCAAAATTGTTGGTGTAAGTTGCAAAATCAGCAATGTAAGTCACAAAATTGGTAAAAATTGAGAAGGTAAGTTGCAAAATTGATGGGGTAAGTTGCAAAATCAGCAAGGTAAGTTGCAAAGTCAAGGGGGTAAGTTATAAGATGGGCATTGTAAGTGTAAAAAATTGGAGAAGAATACTAAAAAATGTAGCAAGTAATAAGATATAGGCAAGAAGTGGTTTGCAGGACCTTTTTTATTTTAAGCCCTCGAACTTTTTCCCAACTAAGTTGTAAATTTTGTTTCAACTGAGTTCCACTAGCCAACTAAATTTTTCAAGTTGTGCACATGAATATATTCCATGAGTAAATAAGGCTAGTCTGTGTTCAGATTTTATCCTCAGGCAATTATCTGGTGCATTTCACAGAAATGAAAATTTGAGATTATAGCAAATAGTGAATATCATTTAATATTCTTATGTTTTATAACTTCTTTTTTAACTTATTAAATAATTATTATCAGGTATGCATTCTTATAGACAATAAAAAATTGTATTTTAACACTAAATTATGTAACATTAGTATGACTTGAATCATGGCAATCTATAAGTTTTTTTAATTTAAACTACAACTACAATCCAAACAGAGGCGCACGCAATGGTGCTCCACTTGGCAACAGTTACCATCGCAACGGTGGCGGCGCTGGTTTAAACCGGTTTGACGAGCCAGGCTCTCGATTGCGCAAGCCCGATTGGAGTTCGATTCGTTTGAGCAAATTTCGCAAAGATTTCTACTACGAGCACCAGGATGTCACTGATAGAAGTGACGGCGAAATTCAAGACTTTTTAGAGGACGCCGAGATTTGCGTCGAAGGCGAGGACGTGCCGAGGCCCGTGTTCGAGTTCAAGGAGGCCGGACTGCCTAGCAAAGTTATGCAGCGCATGGAAGAGATGGGCTGGAAGAAGCCCACGCCTATTCAGAGCCAGGGCCTGCCCATGGCTCTCAGCGGCCGGTAAGGACTTCAGATTCTCAGTTTGTCACTCGGATATTTAGTGGATCAGGCAGATTTTGAGTATGCCACTTAGATATTTAGTGGGTCAGGCAGATTTGCAGTGTGTCACTCAGATATTTAGTGGGTCGGGTGGATTTTTCAGTGAGTCACTCAGATATTTAGTGGGTCAGCCAGATTTTCAGTGAGTCACTCATTTAATGAGTCAAGCAGATTTTCAGTGTGTCACTCAGATATTTAGTGGATCGGGTGGATTTTTCAGTGAGTCACTCATTTAATGAGTCAAGCAGATTTTCAGTGTCACTCAGATATTTAGTGGGTCGGGTGGATTTTTCAGTGAGTCACTCATATTTAATGAGTCAAGCAGATTTTCAGTGTGTCACTCAGATATTTAGTGGGTCAGCCAGATTTTCAGTGAGTCACTCATTTAATGAGTCAAGCAGATTTTCAGTGTGTCACTCAGATATTTAGTGGGTCGGGTGGATTTTTCAGTGAGTCACTCAGATATTTAGTGGGTCGGGTGGATTTTTCAGTGAATCACTCATTTAATGAGTCAAGCAGATTTTCAGTGTGTCACTCAGATATTTAGTGGGTCATCAAGATTTTCAGTTAGTCACTTAAGTATTTAGTGATTCAGACAGATTTTCAGTGTGTCGCTCAGATATTTAGTGGGTCAGACAGATATGTAATGGGTCAGCCAGATTTTCAGTTAGTCATTCAGATATTTAGTGGGTCAGGCAGATTTTGAGCGATCGAGTCGTGATGGGTCAGTCCATATCTTCATGTGTCAATCAGTATACTTATGTGTCAGTTAGACTGACTCATAAGATCTCTTTATGTACTCGCTGGATTTATGTACTTAACTCAAACCTGATGTACACCCGTCATTCCGACACCCCTCCCCAGCGACATGGTCGGCATCGCTCGAACCGGCAGCGGCAAGACCGCCAGCTTCCTACTGCCAGCTCTGGTGCACATTCGCGATCAGCCCGAACTGCGCCGTGGCGACGGGCCGATCTGCCTAGTGCTGGTGCCAACTCGAGAGCTCGCCCAACAGGTTGAATCGGTAGCTAGGGAGCTGGCTGGCTCTGTTGGCATGAACGTTGTTGCCTGCTACGGAGGCGAAGCCAAACGAATTCAACAAAGAAATCTGTACAAGCCGAGCGAGATTTGCGTGTCCACTCCTGGGAGGCTGTTGGACTTTTTGGAGAGCGGCGACATTAATTTGCGGCGCTGCACCTATCTGGTGCTGGACGAGGCTGACCGAATGCTCGACATGGGATTTGAGCCGCAGATTCGACGGGTTTGTTTGCCGGCTTTAGCTATGGGTTTTGAGGGCTTGAGCGTGGTGGATTGCTGGGTCAGAGGATTTATGGGTGATAAAGATGCTTGCTATGTCAGAGGGATTCCTTCTAGTTTGATAAGGCTGGTTGCTGGGTTAGAGGGATTATGGGTTGAGAAGGCTGGTTGCTGTGTTAGGGGGATTATGGGTTGAGAAGGCTGGTTGCTGTGTCAGGGGGATTATGGGTTAAGGAGGCTGGTTGCTGGGTCAGGGGGATTATGGGTTAAGGAGGCTGGTTGCTGTGTCAGGGGGATTATGGGTTAAGGAGGCTGGTTGCTGGGTCAGGGGGATTATGGGTTAAGGAGGCTGGTTGCTGGGTCAGGGGGATTATGGGTTAAGGAGGCTGGTTGCTGTGTCAGGGGGATTATGGGTTAAGGAGGCTGGTTGCTGGGTCAGGGGGATTATGGGTTAAGGAGGCTGGTTGCTGGGTCAGGGGGATTATGGGTTAAGAAGGCTGGTTGCTGTGTCAGGGGGATTATGGGTTAAGGAGGCTGGTTGCTGGGTCAGGGGGATTGTCGCTGATTCATTTACTTGCTGGGTCAAAAGATTCTGATCAGCTATGCAGTCCAGCTATAATAAAACTGGTCATGATTGGGTAATAATTTTTTTAGGAATTGTGGGCTTACTGCAAAAAGTAAATCCAAAAATTTCCCCAGGTCGTGGACCAGATCCGGCCCGACCGTCAGACTCTGATGTGGTCGGCCACGTGGCCCAAGGAGGTCCAGCAGCTGGCCACCGACTTTCTAACCGACTACATCAAGGTGAACATCGGCTCACTGTCGCTCAGCGCCAATCCCAACATCAAGCAGATTGTCGAAGTTGTTCACGACGAAGACAAGGAGCGTCGTTTGATCGACCTGCTTGAGGATCTGCGTTCCAATCGGCACAAGACGCTGATCTTCTGCGACACCAAGCGAGGCGTGGACTATCTGGCTGAGCGGCTGCAGAGACGTCGATTCGACTGCGCCGCCATCCATGGCGACAAGCCGCAGTCCACCAGGGACAGCGTGCTGAGGAAATTCCGTGAGGGCCGGTGCAATATTCTGGTGGCCACAGATGTCGCTAGTCGGGGATTGGGTGAGTTCTATTGGTCGACTCTATAGTGACAGTGACTTGTCATCGGATTAACTGAGTTGGCAACCTGTCAATCAGCTGACCAAATGCGTCATTTAGAGTGACTTGTCAATCAATCATCTTAATGAATGAGTCATTCAAAGCGACCTGTCAAATCAGCTGAGGGATGAGTCATATTTGAGTGACTGCTCAATTATCCAAAGGAATTAGTCATTTGAGTGACTTTTCTATCAATCATCTAAGTGAATGAGTCATTTGGAGCGACCTGTCAAATCAGCTGACTAACTAAGTGGAGCGCAGCGGCTGTTAAGTATGCACAATATAGAAACCCGTTTGTTCAGTGGTCTACTGTACAATAATGTTGACTTTGAGAAAGTGGGAATTTCTTTCAATTGCCTTTTCGATGTAGGGTTTGATGTTACACCTACACCTGCAAGTTCAGTGGTCATAATTTTTTGCGTATAGCTAAGTGTAGCGCTTCCCATCCGTACTCGAAGTAGCTTAGCAACTTTAAGTTTCCTAGAAGCTGAAGAGCCGAATCTGTTAATCTACCTGCTCCGAGCAGTTCACTACTGCAGCAACTGAGAGCTCCGGCCTGATGATCATCACCAACGAACCCTGGCTGGGCCGGGCCCCATAGCAACCAGATCGCTCACCCAGCCGTGACCTAAGGTTTTTTCGGTTTCGGTTGGCTTGGTTGCCAGGGTCGGCTCTCGCCAGAGTTCAGCTCGCAGCTTCAACTCGGCTGGACTTGAATCTTTTATATATTGAACTGCGCATCAAAATGTGCAGCGGCGTGCGAGGGCAATTACGGGCGGATTTAACCGCCGCCACCGCCGCCGCCGCCGCTGCTGCCGCCCTCACAGCGTCCGCCTACGCCTTCGCCGCAACCGCTAGCTAAACAAACATTGACGATTTGTTAGCGGACACAGGCTGGTGGACAGGCGGACGGACAGGCTGGTGGACAGGCAGGCGGACAGGCTGGCAGAAGAGCGGGCGGACAGACTGGTGGACAGGCCGACGTACAGACTGGCACAGAGCTCAGCGGTCTGCACACGGTGACGCTAAAGTGACGGCGAAGGCGAGAGATTCGAGTTCTGTCTGCCTCTGTCTGTCTGTCTGCCAGTTAAGCGACGAGCTACTGCTGTCGCCTTCGCCGCCGCCGCCGCAGCCGCCACCGCCGCCTTCGCCACCGCCCCTCAAAAATTGTGTTTCCGGTAGTAAAATTCGATTGTAAAATTGTGCATATTTAACGAGTTAGTTGTGTGTATTAAACTACATTCTTTCAAATGAATTTACCAGCTATATCATTATTTTGTTTACTGAAGTTTTGCTTCATTGAACTCTATTTTACGTACGTCCCAGATATCGACCACATTGAATACGTGATCAACTTCGACTTCCCCACGCACATGGAGGAGTACGTGCACCGGATTGGTCGGACTGCTAGAAGCCAGAATCGCGGCACCGCCTACACTTTCTTTACTAGGAATAATATGAAATTTGTGAGTGCCGATTTCTTAACTGACTTGCTACAGTTTGACTATGGTTAAGTTTTTTAGGGAATTTTTAATAGGTTCTAATTGGTCAGAAATATTTGTTTTTGGTTCCGAAAAAATGCGCAGGAATTCTTTAATTTTTGTGATGTTATTTAGGGGGCGAGTGGCCCGGCGGTCTAGCGCGTCTGCCTTGTGTGCCACTGGTCCAGGTTCGACCCCGCGTTGTAGGTTGGCTTATTTTCCCTAGCGCGGTTTCGTGTGCAGGGTCACATTAATTTGGGGCCTTGTGCACGAATTGGTTGGGCTATGGACCAGTTGCGCTAATTTACACCCATGAGGGCAACCATACATGCGCAACACCCGGCCGACCTCGGCCGGGTGACAGGCCTGCCAAGCAAGGGACGTCGCAAAATCGGCGATGTAAGTCGAAAAAATCGCCGATGTAAGTCACAAAATTGGTGAAAAACGAGGGGGTAAGTCGCAAAATGGAGAAGAATTGGGAAGATTCAGGCAAGAATCGTTCGCGGGACCTTTTTTTTTTTGGTCCTTCGAAATTTTTGGCCAACTAAGTCGCAAATTTTTCCACTGACAACCTATGTCGCACTTACACTGAACAACGTCGCACTGGCCGGGTAAGATTCAGGAGGTTGCGCATGTATGAGGGCAATCCCCCAAGGCATAGAGTGTACATTCCTGGAACCGCCGCTTGTACACCCTATGTGAGTGCGTGACTGGGTGCCAGCCTGTGTGTGTGTCTATGCCTGCATACCGTATTTAGTGTGACTGAACGCGCTTCAGGAGTCACTGCAATGGACAGTCATGCCCAGTCGCTGGTTGTGGGGCGATGTCGCTTTAAGCGTCAAAGTGCCTGCAGCCCTGCTGCAGATTTAGCTTAGCTAGCTTAGATGTTATTTAGACGCAGGGAGTCACCGTCAGCTCCAAATTTATTGAGAAAGAGTAATCCCCATCAGTTCCTAGCTTGTTGAGACAGGGAAATCCCTATCCGTTCCTGATTTGTAGAGAAAGGGGAATCCCCATCAGTTTCTTATTTATTGAGACAGGAAATCCCCATCAGTTTTTGATTTATTAAAATAGGGATTCCCAATCAGTTCATGGTTTGCTGAGACTGGGGAATCCCCAACAGTTTCTTATTTATTCAGACAGGGAATCCCCATCAGTTACTGGCTTATTGAGACATGGGAATCCCCTTCAGTTCCTGGTTTATTGAGAAAGGGGAATCCCCATCAGTTTCTGATTTATTGAGACAGGAAATCCCCATCAGTTTTTGATTTATTAAAATAGGGATTCCCAATCAGTTCATGGTTTGCTGAGACTGGGGAATCCCCAACAGTTTCTTATTTATTCAGACAGGGAATCCCCATCAGTTACTGGCTTATTGAGACATGGGAATCCCCTTCAGTTCCTGGTTTATTGAGAAAGGGGAATCCCCATCAGTTTCTGATTTATTGAGAAAGGGGAATCCCCATCAGTTTCTCATTTTTTGAGAAAGGGGGATCCCCATCAGTTTCTCATTCATTAAGAATGGGGAATCCCCATCAGTTTCTCATTTTTCCCTATTGATAATGAATGGTTGAGATAGTGAAAACCCCCGCCTGTTCCCCAAGGCCTCGGAGCTGATGGACGTGCTAGACGAAGCGGATCAAGAAATCCCACCGGGCCTATTCGACCTGATGAAGATCAACCGCGAGGCCTACAAGAGCAACCGTGGCGCCAGGCGACGCGACCGAGAGAATCGTCGGCGCAAAGCTCTGGCCAGCATCGGCGAACGAATGCGTCGCAACGGCGGTCGAGGCAGCCGACGCCGCTGAACTTTTTTTAAAAAAAATGGCGGACATTTAGCAACATGAATCGATGATTATTTTTTGCGTTGTCTTTTTGTTTTTTTTATATTATCGCAGTGTTTGTACCGTGCGGACGGGCAAGCAAGTAATCTGCTTTTTTATAATTGGAAAAACGCGATTAATAAAGCATTTTCATACGCGTTGTTAGTAATGTGTGTTCCCTCTGACCCCTATAAGTTGCGTAATACAGTACTGTGTGTACTTTTAATTAACCCAGGCACACAAAATTGGCGGCTAAAATATCGTTGTTTTCTCTGTTTCAATTTTCCTAATCCACATACTTTGCTACCGGCAGTAGCAAGGCGCGGATAAATTGATGCGCAATTTAAGTAATTCAGCTATGCGCATGCAGATAATACTAATATTAATAATAAAAAGCAACTTTACGATGCCATCTGTCTGTTGTTAAGACTCTGTAGGCATGTTTGTTCGTGAAATCTCCAGAACTACGTAATGTTTTTTTTATTTCAATATTGAATAGTTTTATAAGTTTTCTTAGCTTACGTGAGAGTCTTATTAGTGCTGCGCGAGTCTCTTCATCCATCTTCCTATTTATCTCAAGAATCTCTCAAGCCGCCTTAAGAATCTTCAAATCCATCTTGAGAATCCCTCAAGCCTCTTCTTGAATGTTCAAATCCATAGTTAGAATATCAAGCTACAACGAGAATCTTCAAATCCATCTTGAAAATCTCTCAAGCCTCTTTGAGAATCGTCAAATCTCTAGTGAGACTCTTAAGCCACAATGAGAATCTTCAAATCTCTAGTGAGACTCTTAAGCTACAACGAGAATCTTCAAATCTATAGTGAGAATCTCAAGCCACAACGAGAATCTTCTAAATATATCTTGAAAATCTATCAAGCCTCTTTGAGAATCTTCAAATCTTTGGTGAGACTCTTAAGCCACTACGAGAATCTTCAAATCTATAGTGAGAATCTCAAGCTACAACGGGAATCTTCAAATTCATCTTGAAAATCTCTCAAGCCTCTTTGAGAATCTTCAAATCTCTAGTGAGAAACTCACGCTACAACGAGAATCTTCTAATTCATCTTGAGATTGAGAATCTTAAGTCTCTTCTTGAATCTTCAAATCTCTAGTGAGAATCTCAAGCCATAACGAGAATCTTCCAGTCCATTCTGAGAATCTCCAGAGTGTCAAAGATAAGAACCGTATGGAACCGACCTACAGAATTTTCAATAGTTGCCCCACCCGCCGCCCAACACTTCAGCTAATTAACTAAAGCTCGACAATGGAAGGCTCTGGACGTGGCGGCGGTCGCGGCGGATTCCGCGGCGGTTTCGGCGGTCGAGGCGGCGAAGGCGGCGAGCGCGGCGGTGGTCGCGGAGGTCGCGGCGGCCGCGGCGGTCGCGGTCGCGGCGGCCGAGGAGGTCGGGGCGGTCGCGGAGGCCGCGGCGGCGACAAGAAAGAAGAGTGGACGCCCGTGACTAAGCTGGGCCGTCTAGTGAAGGACGGCAAGATCAAAAGCCTGGAAGAGGTGTACATGTTCGCCCTGCCAATCAAAGAATCGGAGATTATCGATCAGTTCCTTGGCGGCCGTCTAAAAGACGAGGTGCTGAAGATCATGCCGGTGCAGAAGCAGACCCGCGCCGGCCAGCGCACCCGCTTCAAGGCCATCGTCGCCATCGGCGACTTCGACAGACACGTCGGCCTGGGCGTGAAGTGCGCCAAAGAGGTGGCCACGGCTATTCGGGGCGCCATCATCCTGGCCAAGCTGTCCGTGATCCCGGTGAGGCTGGGCTACTGGGGCAACAAGATCGGCAAGCCGCACACGGTGCCCTGCAAGCTGACTGGCAAGTGCGGCTCTGTGGTGGTGCGGCTGATCCCGGCGCCACGCGGCACCGGCATCGTGGGCGCCCCCGTGCCGAAGAAGCTGCTGAGCATGGCCGGCATTGAGGATGTGTACACGTGCTCGCGCGGCCAGACCGCCACTCTGGGCAACTTCGCCAAGGCCACCTACATGGCCATCCAGGCCACCTTTGAGTACCTGTCGCCTGATCTGTGGCCGGAAGCGGCGCCGCCGAATCATCCTTACGCTGAGCACAGCGACTTTCTCATGAAAGCCGGCCCGGTTCATCGTCATTGATTGAAATGCTGATTCTGGATTGGTGTTAACTCGTAGCCGGAAATTCTGTTGTCGTGGACGCCACTGCCTCCACTCTGTCTTGAGTTAGTCTGTCTTGTCGAGCTGCTGGTTAAATTTAATGTTTGACTTTATTGAGCGGCGTTGTGTGTGATTTTACTGGAAGGCTGTTTTTATTTTAAAAAAAATAAAAATACAGAAATGGCTTGATTTTGTGAGCGCGCTCTTCGTTGCTGGAAAACAAAGACTTTTTTAGTTTTGGTTATTTTTTACCACTTTCTGATACTAGCTTCTAAGAAGTGTCAAGCTGTGTTAAAGATAATTAAAAGAAGGAATGTTTTTTCAGAAAAAGTATTCCTCAGTGAATATAAAAATTGCTCTCTAATCTAACCCAAGAATCGTCCTCTAATCCAACCCGAGAATCGCCCTCTAATCCAACCCGAAAATCGCCCTTTTATCTCACCCGAGAATCGCCCTTTCATCTCACCCGAGAATCGCCCTCTAATCCAACCCGAGAATCGCCCTCTAATCCAACCCGAGAATCGCCCTTTTATCTCACCCGAGAATCGCCCTTTTATCTCACCCGAGAATCGCCCTCTAATCCAACCCGAGAATCGCCCTCTTATCTAACCCGAGAATCGCCCTCTAATCTCACCCGAGAATCGCCCTTTTATCTCACCCGAGAATCGCCCTCTAATCTAACCCGAGAATCGCTCTCTTATCTAACCCGAGAATCGCCCTCTTATCTAACCCGAGAATCGCCCTCTAATCTCACCCGAGAATCGCCCTCTTATCTAACCCGAGAATCGCCCTCTTATCTCACCCGAGAATCGCCCTCTAATCTAACCCGAGAATCGCCCTCTAATCTAACCCGAGAATCGCCCTTTTATCTCACCCGAGAATCGCCCTTTTATCTCACCCGAGAATCGCCCTCTAATCTAACCCGAGAATCGCCCTCTAATCTAACCCAAAAATCGCCCTCTTATCTAACCTGAGAATCGCCCTCCTCTCTAACCCGAGAATCGCCCTCCTATCTAACCCGAGAATCGCCCTCTAATCTCACCCGAGAATCGCCCTCTTATCTAACCCGAGAATCGCCCCCTAATCTAACCCGAGAATCGCCCTCTTATCTAACCCGAGAATCGCCCTCCTCTCTAACCCGAGAATCGCCCTTTAATCTACGAGGGGTGATCAAAAAGTTCTGCAAGTGAGTTAATAATGTGACTCGAAGAAATTTTGTGCACACAATCAGCATTACATTCCCTCAAGCTATCTCTCATCAGCTTCTATGCACCGCTTCCGTCGCTTTTGACACATCTGGAAGTAGCTAAGATAATTGATTGCAAGCAGTGTCTGCAACTCTGATTTGAGCACCTATCTCAGTTCTTGAGCGCTCTAAAAAAGGTCTTCCATGAGTAGCAGCTTTCAGTTTTGAGAATACAGTGGAGTCATATGGGTCAATGTAAGCCAGTAAGGTGGATGTAGAACCAGCTGAACCCTTTTTTCCTCCATAAGTAATCCGGTCTTCCTCGCTGTGTGAGGAGCAGCATTCGACGCAACTGTTGTCACCGCGCCGGTTTTATCCCCTTTCATGCCTCCCCTACGAAAGCATTGGCAAGAAACTTCACTTAAGCATTTAGCAGTCCCCAGTAACTTGCTAAGGAAGATTTTCCATCGCCATATCTCCCTGCAAGTTGAAGTATGTGAGAATTATTGTGAATGGATGGCTCGGTCACGGATGTCAAGGTTTGGTCAGACATTCACTTGTCATTAAAACTCGACTGTGCCTCAACCCAATGACACACGAGCCTGGCGATGGTGTGAAATGACAAGGCGGAATTTGTAGAAACAGTGGTAAAATACTCGTACATGTGCATGTCAGAAGATCTGTTGCCATGCTGCACGGAAAAAAATACTATGAAGCAAAAGCTGACTTTCACAGTTTAACGCACAAGCTAAAAACTGCTTATGGTAAACTGTCAGCCAAGTTGGAACGGATTGATGAAATGACTTGAAAATCGAGCGTGATATAAAATTCAATTTTTTCTTACATTGCGTCAATTTTAAGTGTGATCAGTCCAGTAATCTTGACGCAAGGTCGAAAGGTTGCAGAACTTTTTGATCACCCCTCGTAACCCAAGAATCGCCTCTTGTAACCGAATTAAAATCGTTTTCCTATGTACTTTTCAGCCGTAATTTCAACGTTTCTAAGAATAGCTATTAAAAAATATAATGGATACACTATGCCCACCCACTGTTAGTAGGAGTAAATAAAATCAAGCAAGGTGCACCTCCACTGGGGACACTCTTTGTTGAGCTTCAAACCAATTTCTTGTCGATTTTTATCTTGTCATATCGCTTCTGCGCTTGTCTTGATGCTTCGCGATCTCTACATAACAGGGGTATAGGGTTTAACGAAATCTAAAAATTTTTGTCCCTCTCTGTTTTGACTCTAATTTCTGCTTCTGCTTTTGTCTTTAATTTTCTTTTCGCCCTCTCCATATCTCCTTCGTCTTTGCTGGTGCCTCCCTTTGGCCTCTCGACTGAAGCCTTCGGCTTTGACGCTTCGCTAGATCAATAAATCTGCACCCTGCGCCGCTGATCAGTTCTGTCAGCTCCCATCCTGTGTACTTTTCCGGTCAATATTGTTGGAGCTGGCTTTTTCTTTTGGCATCAGTGCTCTGAGTGTGATCTAGAGAGGAACTATCTATTCTATCTAATTTATCTATTCTATCTATCTATCTATCTTTCTATCTGTCTATATATCTGTCTATCTATCTATCTATCTATCTATCTATCTATCTATCTATTTATCTATCTATCTATCTATTTATCTATCTATCTATCTATCTATCTATCTATCTATCTGTCTGTCTATCTATCTATCTATCTATCTGTCTGTCTATCTATCTATCTGTCTATCTATCTATCTATCTATCTATCTATCTATCTATCTATCTATCTATCTATTTATCTATCTATCTATCTATTTATCTATCTATCTATCTATCTATCTGTCTGTCTATCTATCTATCTATCTATCTATCTATCTATCTATCTATCTACCGTAAAATATCTTTATTGAGCACAGCTAATTACTGAGACTGCTGTAGCAAACGGTTGAAAGCAACAAAATCTCGTCTCTGATTTTCTTTAATAATTCGATACTTTCATTTCCGACCCTTCCTCTCTAGTCGCTTAGAAATTTTCTTACGATTTCATTACAATGCTAACAAGCATCCTAAAAGAACTCTTGACAGTGATGGAAAAGCGATGTCTTTTCCTCTCTCTCAGACTGTCTGCAGTCTTGAGTAGTTTTTAAGCCTAAAATATTCATTTCTTGCTGCCGGAGGTGCCACTAAACTCGAGAATGCTGCTTTTGATTCTGAAAGCACACGGGGCACCATGAGATTAGAAGCTTGCAACTGGGCCAGTTGATTTTAATTGGTGTCAATTTGATTTATTCCTTTCCGAGTTCCCTAGCATTAAAAATCCTTTAAATCACTCCCAGCTTCAGTCCGCATGCTTCCCCCTCAGTCCTGTCCCAGTTCTCTGCTTCCCATCCTTGAATTGGGCCGCCTCAGACAGCTTTGCCTATTTATTTTCCGTCTTGTTAAAAGCAGCAAATTTCGGGAGGGGCAATCTAAGATCGATACAGTTGTAGTTGCTAGTTGATCCCTTGGGATCAAGTTTCATTCCTTTCGTTTGTATAATGTTTCATGTTATTCTTTGGGGATTATTGTGTTGTAGCTAGATCCTGGAATACTGTGCAGCTGGTTCTCTTCACGGGGCATCTAGGATTTTTCTGCCCAAGAATTTGATTCCCAATAATGCGTCTCTAGCGTCTTGTCGTTTTTCCGAAATTCAAGTCCGTTATTGCTTTGATATGAGGAAAGAAAAGCCGTACAAAATTAATACTAGACTGGTAGTCTCGAAAAAGCATGAAACTTGATGATTGGCTTATTGTAAAGTCTGCTTCTGAGACGGTTAACGAGCTTCTCTGCATCTTTTGCGTAGATTTAGTCAGACTAAATCTCAAATAATCGAGTCCATAAATCGATCTTTTATGGCTTCGCTATATGGCGTCACTGTTTTTTTTACCCAGTACAACTGTTGTTTTAGTGTTTGCTAACACGCTTTGCCTTTTAGTAAGACGACGACCTCTTCTGTAAAAAGCAGACCTTCCGATTTTTTCGATCTTCTAACGCTGCTTTTGTTCTTAGATTTACAACAACCAAGATTGAGTCTGCTACTCAAAAATTTGCTAACAGAATACATTACAACTGCAGTTAATGCTACAAAATATTGACGGATTTAATCCCAAATATAGTCACCCCATAACTATCATTTAAGTCGGATTGAGGCTACGAACTGAAAACGTGTCAATAAGAATTTTTAACTAAACATATGAGCAAAGAGAACCTTGAAGCTGCAGTTGCATTCTTAATAACATAGAAAATCTAAAAATAATTTAAACTGGGATTGAAACGACGCAAGCTGCGGTTAAAAAAATCTGGACACTTCAAACTGCCGCAAATAATAAAGAGCAAGTCATATTGAGCTACAATTCCATGAACTGTACAAATTAACATAAACTACATTGATAGAAAATCACGTTAAGCTTTAGCGACAAGCACAAGACACCTTAAACTGAAATAACAAATGATTTAAAGGGAAAGAAAGTAGCAGATACCTTCATTTTACGCACAAGAATCACACCCCAGACCTTCACTGACAAAAAATTCATTGAAACTTGAATTCCGCTTGAACTGAGCTACAGACACCCGTGCGGTAGTGACGTAATCAATTACAAAAATTCCCTTTAGAAAAAAACCTTAATTAGGCAGTTTAGTTATTTTACTAGCTCTTCGGTGCCCCCCAGGGGAACGTAAACAGGCATTTCAAATCACTCATTTACTCAAAAGAAATATCCCGAAGGCGCTAGAAACTCTCTGCAGCAAAATTGATATCTCCCGAGCAGTAGAAAATCTTATAAATAGAAAGAAAATCTCCCGTTCAGTTAGAAAATCTCCCAACAAGCTAGTAAACGTTTTTGCGAGCAGTCGGAATTTTTTCTCAAGCAATTAGAAAATCTTCTTCGAGCAGTTGAAAATCCCCTAAGCAGACAGAAAATCTACCCTAGCAGTTGAAAATCCCCTAAGCAGACAGAAAATCTACCCGAGCAGTTGAAAATCCCCTAAGCAGACAGAAAATCTACCCGAGCAGTTAGAAAATCTCATAGAGATTGCTCCCTTTTGATTGTAATTTAATCCAGATTTACTGTCGCATTAATTTTTGAACAAACAAAAATTGCAGCGGCAAAGCATTATTCGTTGATGTCTTTGGCCAGCCTCGATCCCGGCCGCTTCCCAGCTTTCGGATCGACTGTTCGAGCAGCCTGCAGCTGCCTCAATGTTGACCTGCTGGCGGCCATCGTTCAAGATGATAACGGGGATAATGACTCGCACCAGTGGCTTAAATCCCAGCTGAGAGAAATTGAAGGTGAGATTCAGCTTTTAGTAGAGAACGTTTTTTTTAAGGAAAGCGTCATGGACAAAGAGAATTTCTTGCTTTCACAAGACAGCCCATTGTGATAATAAGCTATTTCCTCTTTTAGAAGATGACTGCTTTCACGCGTTTTCCGTTTTTTTGTTGAGAAATTCAGCTAGTAGATTTTTAGTTTGAAATTCGGCTAGAAAACTCAATTTTTTAATTGCTAGGCTGATGACGACGGCTTTTCTGTCAATTACAATTTGTATTTTTAGCTTCTATTTGTTGCCAGGCTTAACTACTGCTTGTGGAGATCTTTTCTCACAAACTGTTAAGGGCCCTGCGATTTATTTAGACACCACAACTCGATATTAAAGCATCGAACCCGATATCTAGAACACTCCAAACCCGATATCTAGACACCTCAACTCGATATCTAGACACCCCAACCCGATATCTAGACACCCCAACCCGATATCTAGACACCCCAACCCGATATCTAGACACCCCAACCCGATATCTAGACACCCCAACCCGATATCTAGACACCCCAACCCGATATCTAGACACCCCAACCCGATATCTAGACACCCCAACCGGATATCTAGACACCCCAACCCGATATCTAGACACCCCAACCGGATATCTAGACACCCCAACCCGATATCTAGACACCCCAACCCGATATCTAGACACCCCAACCCGATATCTAGACACCCCAACCCGATATCTAGACACCCCAACCCGATATCTAGACACCCCAACCCGATATCTAGACACCCCAACCCGATATCTAGACACCCCAACCCGATATCTAGACACCCCAACCCGATATCTAGACACCCCAACCCGATATCGAGACACCCCAACCCGATATCTAGACACCCCAACCCGATATCTAGACACCCCAACCCGATATCTAGACACCCCAACCCGATATCTAGACACCCCAACCCGATATCTAGACACCCCAACCCGATATCTAGACACCCCAACCCGATATCTAGACACCCCAACCCGATATCTAGACACCCCAACCCGATATCTAGACACCCCAACCCGATATCTAGACACCCCAACCCGATATCTAGACACCCCAACCGGATATCTAGACACCCCAACCGGATATCTAGACACCCCAACCCGATATCTAGACACCCCAACCGGATATCTAGACACCCCAACCCGATATCTAGACACCCCAACCCGATATCTAGACACCCCAACCCGATATCTAGACACCCCAACCCGATATCTAGACACCCCAACCCGATATCTAGACACCCCAACCCGATATCTAGACACCCCAACCCGATATCTAGACACCCCAACCCGATATCTAGACACCCCAACCCGATATCTAGACACCCCAACCCGATATCGAGACACCCCAACCCGATATCTAGACACCCCAACCCGATATCTAGACACCCCAACCCGATATCGAGACACCCCAACCCGATATCTAGACACCCCAACCCGATATCTAGACACCCCAACCCGATATCGAGACACCCCAACCGGATATCTAGACACCCCAACCCGATATCTAGACACCCCAACCCGATATCTAGACACCCCAACCCGATATCTAAACACCCCAACCCGATATCTAGACACCCCAACCCGATATCTAGACACCCCAACCCGATATCTAGACACCCCAACCCGATATCTAGACACCCCAACCCGATATCTAGACACCCCAACCCGATATCGAGACACCCCAACCCGATATCTAGACACCCCAACCCGATATCTAGACACCCCAACCCGATATCTAGACACCCCAACCCGATATCTAGACACCCCAACCCGATATCTAGACACCCCAACCCGATATCTAGACACCCCAACCCGATATCTAGACACCCCAACCCGATATCTAGACACCCCAACCCGATATCTAGACACCCCAACCCGATATCGAGACACCCCAACCCGATATCTAGACACCCCAACCCGATATCTAGACACCCCAACCCGATATCTAGACACCCCAACCGGATATCTAGACACCCCAACCCGATATCTAGACACCCCAACCCGATATCTAGACACCCCAACCCGATATCTAGACACCCCAACCCGATATCTAGACACCCCAACCCGATATCTAGACACCCCAACCCGATATCTAGACACCCCAACCCGATATCTAGACACCCCAACCCGATATCTAGACACCCCAACCCGATATCTAGACACCCCAACCCGATATCGAGACACCCCAACCCGATATCTAGACACCCCAACCCGATATCTAGACACCCCAACCCGATATCTAGACACCCCAACCCGATATCTAGACACCCCAACCCGATATCTAGACACCCCAACCCGATATCTAGACACCCCAACCCGATATCTAGACACCCCAACCCGATATCTAGACACCCCAACCCGATATCGAGACACCCAGACCCAATAAATTCAACAGGCAGCTCGGCAGCATCTGACGGCCCCCTAAACAGCAACGCCATTCAGCGAGTGCTGCCCGCCAGCATCAGCTTGCCAAAAGGCTCTGCCTGGCTTGCTGTAGCCGACGGCGCGACTTCCCAGTGGGCCTCCACCGACGCGTTGAATACTTCTTCCTCGGCGACAACCTCATCAGTGAGATACCCGGATCTAGTCGAGTCTGTTCAGTTGACGGGCAGTCTGGTAGCTTTCAGCTGTCGGATCTGCGGTACCGCCTGCTTCCTCTACAGGCAAGAGGATCGCGAGACGCTGCTTACTCAGGCTGGCCAACAACTGGAGCGGCAGCCGCTGCTGCAGGCCTTGTTGCTAGGCGAAATGTTGGTGAGCAGGTTTCGGTTTTTTGGCTCTGAAATTATTTGTTTCTTAATAATCTTTAATCTTAATCGAGCCCGTTTTTATTATAACTTAAGACTTTCGATCATAAAAGATCCCCTTTTCAATGATGGAAAACCGCTCTTGATCATCAGAGATCCCATTCGATCATTATTGATCCCCTTTTTCGATTCCCCTTTTGGTCACCAAAGTTCCTCTTTTCATCATTTAAGTTTCCCTTTCAGTCATTAAAGATCCCATTCGATGATTAAAACTCCCGATTTAATCGTTAGAGCTCCCCATTCCATCATTTGAGATCCCCGTTCGATTATTAGAGATCCGCATTTGATCATTAAGATTCCCTTTCGATCATTTAGCATCCCAGTTCCCATTCGATCATTTAGCATCATTAAATATCCCTTGAGATCGTGTAGATCCCCTATCCATGTTTTAAAAAGCTTTAATTGGTAAAGCATAAATTCACATTTTTATCCCCTTTTGATCATTAAAGATCTCCATTCGATCATTAAATATCCCCTTTTGATCGGTAAAGATCCCCTTTCGATCAATAAAGATCCCCATTCAATCATTAGAGATCCAACTCGATTAATTAATATCCCCTTTGGTTCATTAAATATTCCTTAAGATCGTGTAGATAGATACCTTTTATATTTAAAAAAAGGCTCTGGCATTGCATAACTTCAATTTTTGTCTTTTTTAATAGTTTACTGCTAATTCCAACTACTTAATTTGCTATGCATTTAATTCATTCCAATTCCGCAGTTAAAATTGTCATCTTCAATCAAAATTGCATGTAAAACACGGGCATACTTGTGGTGCTATTTAGCTCGTACACCTGCCAATTCAAATTTAATTGGGTCACACTTAATAATGGGTCATGTTATTGTGCCATGGCCATATCAGAATTCTGATACGCAAAGTGCGTCATGCCCAAGCGGTTATAGTGCAGGACATTGATGGGATGATACTGGCTTATTTATTACCCTGGCTGTAGTTAAAATACAACTTGAAACCTGAAACTACGTCAGACTGTCAGTCTACTTGGCTTGATTGGGCGATGCTTAATTTTGTTGCCTATTAAGTTACTCGGGTGGTAACTGGGAAATTTAATTGCGCCGTGGCACGTTGCATGCTATATACGCAGATCTATAGCTGCGTTCGTCGTAAAACTGCTAATACGTGTCTGACGGCATCTAGGGTATTAGGTGTCTGTCTGTCCGTCTGTCTGTCTCTGTCTGTCTGTCTGCCTGTCTGTCCGTCTGTCTGTCTGTCCGAGTGCTGTCTGTTTGTCTGGTTGTCTGTCTGTCTGTCCGTCTGTCCGTCCGTCTGTCTGTCCGTCTGTCCGTGTGTCTGTCTGTCTGTGTCTCAGTGCTGTCTGCTTTTCTGTATGTCTAACAGTCGGTTAAAATGTTTATACCTCCCTCTAATATCCTTTCTAGTTGATAATTCATAGAATCTAGTTGCACAATAAACGGCTAGATATAATCCAAAGGCTGGGTAACTAAAAAACTCGGCATTCGTAAATTAATGGTCAGTGAATTGCTCGCGCAGTTTTTAGTGGCTGTCCTTCCACGTCACTAAACTGGTGTAACTTTATAGCGCCCACGCCTTCTCTGGGGAGCGGTAAAGATAAAATATATTGCAGCAGCTGCAACTGTGGAATACACATGCATTGCTTCCCAGCGTCCGGACCTGTAGGATTTTGGCGGACACGCTGTGATAAAGTAGTTTGGGGCTTTATGTTTTCTGCCTATCCGAAAAATCTTGCTGATCTTATATTTTCCCACGAGAGCTCTAATTAACTAATAGGGAAAAGAGATTTGCCAGAATATTTCACTATTGGCAACTGGCTGTCCAGCTTGAAGTCTATTTAATCCTTTTATAGTGAATATTGTCTCGCTTCTGCGTTAGTCACAAGTTTTTTATGCTTTTGCCTGCTTATTTGTCTTTAATCTACTTACTTAAAAGGAGAAGTGAGGTGAGAGAAAAGCTAGGCAAGAAATGGTGAAGATAGCGAGTAAATTTTCTTCTAACCAATATTTATAAATATATAGAGCTAGATCTAGACACGCTATTCTGGGTTACAGACACCAGAAAGACTTGAATATCTGTCAGCTATACAGATCGGTTTATATTCGCCTTTATTACTATTTTGCATTCTTAACGTGCAGTATATGTACTTTCAACTTTCACATTCGCTTGGCATTTGCTATTATAGCTAGTGTAAGTTAACGATACTTTCAAATTTGCCCGGGTCAATCATAAATCAACTATTCTTTTTTTCAATGCACCATCTAGCCTTGGAATGTTGTAGGATATAAGCTGAATAGACCTTATATTTTTTACTAGGGAAGCCTCTTTGGTGTGGTTTTTTATTGATTATAGACGAGAAGTGAATGTATTGCATTGCACCCTGCTCTAGAAAACTTTTGCACCTGACTTTTAGGTATTATGTATGGCCTGAAAGTCAAAGTTATTAGCGAGAAAAATTGCTTAAATAACTTGAAGATTTTTTGTCATATTCATCTCTAATTTGAAAATCTCGGCAAAAGTCCCCTGTGTGCTTAGCGGGGCTTCGGCATAAATCAAAAGTTGGCACGCAAGGCTTCTTGGGAAATTAAATTTCCTATTTTGTACGAAAGCGATTTCATTAGTAGGTGTTCAATCTGCTTTCAAGTCAAGTGCAGAAAATAATGAAAATTCTATTCTTTACCTCCTTTGTTCTTTATAGATCCCATCATGGGATCTTTAATCCTAGGCTGCATCATGAGATCTTCAATCTTAGGATGCATCATGGGATCCTCAATCCTAGGCTGCATAATGGGATCTTTAATCATAGAGTGCATCATGGGATCTTCAATCCTAGGCTGCATCATGGGATCTTCAATCCTGACATGCATCATGGGATCTTCAATCCTAGGCTGCATCATGGGATCTTCAATCCTGACATGCATCATGGGATCTTCAATCTTGACATGCATCATGGGATCTTCAATCCTAGGCTGCATCATGGGATCTTCAATCCTAGGCTGCATCATGGGATCTCCAATCCTAGGCTGCATCATGGGATCTTCAATCCTAGGCTGCATCATGGGATCTTCAATCCTGACATGCATCATGGGATCTTCAATCCTGTGCTGCATTATGGGATCTTCAATCCTAGGCTGCATCATGGGATCTTCAATCCCAGGCTGCATCATGGGATCTTCAATCCTAGGCTGCATCATGGGATCTTCAATCCTAGGCTGCATCATGGGATCTTCAATCCCAGGCTGCATCATGGGATCTTCAATCCTAGGCTGCATCATGGGATCTTCAATCCTAGGCTGCATCATGGGATCTTCAATCCTAGGCTGCATCATGGGATCTTCAATCATTCAGCCAATCAATTGTATTGCAACATAATTGTATTTCGCAAATCAAAAAAATGACGAAAAATTCGTTAATCGCGCTTAGGTCGGCGTGTCAAATTGTTATTTGAACAGACACAAAAATCAGTTGTCAAATCGCGTTTTGCACAAAGCGCAGACGCGCAAGCCACTGGACCGAGACGATCCCGTGTCTGACGCGAGATTTACATTGGGATCTTTTCCTCTATATATGAAGCGGCGATGTTGATTATGTCGTAGCGGATGAGAGCTTAGCTAGGGAGGCGCGTTATTGAATGATAGCTAGATGGGATATCTGCAGGGGAGGCTGGCGGCACCAGTTGTCGCATAAAGCAGAGATCCCAGCGATGAGTGAGCGTTGCTGACTGACTTGGAAACTGTTCCCGCCACTTCCTGCGCATTAAAATCCGCGACGTACCTCGGAATTCGTTCGTAGACTTAAAATAGCTGGAATCCCAGGCATTCATATACTGTGTCGTGCTGCGTTGTGGGTTTGTACTTTCAGATTCGATGCTTGTAGATTTTTTTTCATCGAAATGAAACTAGAGCGGTTTTATTGTGCGTGTTTTTTTACATTGCGATATCTCTATATATCCCAGATTGATAAGAGTGGGTAGGCGCGCGCCCTGTGTGTGTGCCTTTTTTCCCCTAGCAATAACATGCCTAGTAGATGTTTGATATTAGATGTGCTTATAGAGGAACATTTTTTGGCTGTATTTTTACATGAAATCCAAGTAATCCATTTTTATAACGTGAAAAATGGGTGCCGTGTTGTCAAGCGCTCTTACTTTGTCGTTATTTTTTCCATTCTGCAGCTGCGACCCGTTCTTTAACTTGATCTCTTGCTCATTTTCTATTCCTTAATCCCCAAAAAGGATTATCTCAGCTGTTCGTATTAATGTGCAATTCATAAGTATTTAGTAGCACGCATGCGTAGCTTAGCAACGCTATTTAAAAGTACAATCTAAGTCCAATAGACTGATTTTTATTAACAGCTGAAAAGATTTTTTGCTTTACCTGACTATTCATTGCATCGGGGAGGCGCGCTTAATCTAGAGAGAGTGTTTTATAAATTTGAAATATGTTTTTTACATTACTCCTGTTTGTCTATATATGCGCTTAAAAATGTCAGACTGAGGATTTCATCTAGCTAATGCAATCTACACAAGCTTTTCAGGGCTAGAAAACACTGTCTGTTGGAGAGTTTTTTGCAGCTATTTAAAAAAAATTTGGGCTGTTATTTTCGCAGCGGCAGTAAAAATGTGAAATTTTAGGTGTTAAAAAATCTGTATTTATTAACATTTTGCTTTTTCAAATTCAGCTTACGAAATTTATGAGAAAGATATTAAAAGAGTTAAATTTTGCGTACATTTCTCGTGTTTGTCAAACAAATGGTTAGAGAACTCGGTTTACATTCGTGTGATTTCGCGGCAGTGTGAACGAGCCTTAAAGGTTGTCTAATAATGTTCTGCTGAATCCTGAGTGCCCGTTTTAATAACGTACTGATTGTAAGATGCGTACATTAGATCTGACTTTTTAATCGTCTCGATTCAGGGGCTGGTTGGTTCTCACGGTGCACATTTTTTGGCTTAGAACACACCCATCGGCAGTGTACGCAATCTGTGCCCTCAAAAGGGTAGGAAAGTGCTAGCTGGCTCTATCGGATGTGAAGTTTACAGCCAGCACTAAAAGCTGTTTACGCACTCTGCACTAAGCGCAGAGAGAATGGTGTTGGCCCTCATTCGTGTACATATAAGTGTAAATAGCCATCTCTTTTCCTTAACGCGAGGCCAAGCCAGTCCAGTCGCAGACAATTTTTTTCACACCTCTCTTGTAACTTAATTTACCATTTCGACTGCTGCTCGGGAAATTGTAAAAAAAGGCAGCCAGTCTTTCTGCTCTCTCATTCCCTTAAGTTTCTCACGGTGCACATTTCTCGGCTTAGAACACACCCATCGGCAGTGTACGCAATCTGTGCCCTCAAAAGGGTAGGAAAGTGCTAGCTGGCTCTACTATAGGGTATGAAATTTACAGCCAACACAAAAAGCTGTTTACGCACTCTGCACTAAGCGCACAGAGAGAATGGTGTCGCTCCTCATGGCTGTAAATGTAAGTGTACATAGCTAGGCCACCTCTTTCCTTTAAAGCGACACAGACAATTTTTTCACACCTCTCTTGTAACTTAATTTACCATTTCGACTGCTGCTCGGGAAATTGTAAAAAAAGGCAGCCAGTCCTTTCTGCTCTCTCATTTCCTAAAGTTTTTTTTCATAACAAAGGATGCCTTCCTGTAACTTGTCTCGCAGATAACAAATTTCCTTTTTCAGTTCAGAAAATTCATTTCCTAATGAGTCCCTCCAGTTTCATTTTCTCTTCCGTGTGTTTAACAAACTCTCAAGTCTTGAGGCCTCATCTTGTAGTAATTTATTGTCATTTGATTTTATTCAGATCGATCCCGATGAATTGTCCCGGCGTAGCCTGCTAGCCAAGGACAGTTGGTTTCAACTAGCGGCGTCAGACCTGCCTGATACTGGCGAGGAATCCGCCGCTGATGCTCCTGCTGCGTTGGCAGACGGGGCTGCAGATGGTGAGCCATTCTAGCGTTTGGTTCTGTATGTAAAATTAAGGCGTGCGGCCCTCTAAGGGCAATCAATTTCTCTTAGTAGTGATCGCTTCTTTTGTGCCTCCATTCAGTTTTTGATTATTAATCGACGCCATTTATCTGCATCTGCAGCGTCTGGTATCCCTCTATAGGCTTTTTTCCTCGTGTATCGTCAATTAATTGTGTTGGACTTTTATTGGATCGAGGGAATAATGCGCAGCGTTAGGACTTGAGCAGCGGGGAACCAGCCCTCAGGCTCCCCAATCCCCGGCTCTAAATCACGTCAAGCCTAACGGGCCAAGCGACTATATTTTTTATTTTATTGATTGAACAAATACGCATCGGGGGGGGGCGAGGGGGGTCTTGCAGTGCGCCAGGCTATCCCAGAGGGTAATCTGCGACGATAAGGCCTGCTGCTATTGCCTACTGGACTGTTCTGTTTGCTGCCTTCTCCGACTGCCCTTGCTTACTTGAGATTTCGAAGTTTATCTGGTTGTCTGACTATTTTCTCATTCAAATTCCCATCTTTTCTTAGGATTTTAATGTCTATCTTCTTAATGGTTTCCTTTAGAACGGTATCCAACCAGTGCATCCCCTTCTAGTGTTCCCACTAACTTATAATAATAATAATAAGTCGCTACTTGTCTATTTGACCTTTCACTAACACTTAGCCTTCATCATGGCTAATTAGAAGTTGTCCTTCTCTACTTCAGTTGGTTGACCAAATCTAAGCTATACCTGCTATAGTAGAGACAAGACCGCGCTGGTTTGTGATTTCTGCATCCCAGATTCTCTGTACTTCCTTCTGCCTACCTGCCTGCCTCGCTGTGATAAGCAAGCCAGAGAGCAGGCGGTGCTCTTGCGCTTCGTTGAGTTGGCGAACGCCTACACACTAAATGCAATTAATAATGCTAACTAAAAATATTTAGCTAATCACATTACAGCCTGTCAGTTAGAGGCTGAAGAGTTTGATTCGCGTTTGCTCAAGGTAGTTGAGTGGCCTTGGATCTGGTTGGCCTCTGATCGTTCAAAAAAGTACCTGCAGTACCTGGCCTCATCGTTGATTAATAAACGGAAGCTAGAACATTTATCCCAATTTTTTTTCTCGATAAAGAAACAACACATTTATTGTATTGATCAAATTTATTGCGCCTTAAATCAACAATTCGTTCGACGAGTGAACATTAACAAACTAGCATTTTAAAATCCATGCGTGAATGAGAGGAATATCCATCTGTTTATCCATTGTTTTTTGTCGTTGCGATATTTTAAGATACTGTTATTAATATTCGCTCTGTGTGTGCGTGTGCAAATAACGGCTACAGGCAACGGTGACTATGGGACAAAAATTATTTTGTTTGATTAAAATTAACCAAATAATTTGCGTTGACGAAAATACATTTAGAAACAAATAGACAGAATGAGATTATTAATCGCGTAGAAGTACATCGAGTTTAGGAATACCCTAGTTTATTTTTAATATTTTCATTTGTTTTTGTCAAGGCAACCTTATAGAAAAAAAAACCAGCAAATTTCGTTGGCTTAATTAGCGATTTTTAATTAGCCTTGCTTAATGTGAAAGGAGAACTTGACGCTTGACGCTTGCCCTGGCTGGCAAGAGGGAAAATGGAAATCTATTTCGAGTAACTGCATGTCAGTTGCGCCCTGTCTCTTGGGACACGTCTCTTCGAGGTCAAATAAACACGTGCGCGTGGCATCAGCTTTGCGTTGATCTGCTCCGTGAATTCAGGATGAATTAGTCATTTTGAAATAGGAGGTTTTTTTCCTCACACTTCCGTGACCCTTAGCTCGATTCGGTTGCCATCGATGTCGCGAAAATCGCAGCTTCCGTCAACCACTACGGCTGTTGCTGCTGCCGCCGCCACAAGCGCCGCTCTTGCCTCGGCGGCGGCTGTTTCCGTTTCATCGACCTTGTTTTCCGCTGACATCAGGGCTTGATGCTCTGTTGGCAGGCGCTCTTCAGTCTCTTCGTTAGCGTCCGCGCTTTCTATCGGTGGCGGACTTGGCCTAGCGGTCTCTTCTATAGGAGCCGCCGAGGCCTCCTTTCTTGTTGTCTGCGCCTCCGTCGCCTCCGTTCCGTCCGGCCCTGACTGTTAGCGCTTGTCCATTATTGTTGTTATTGTTGTTACCTTCGGTTGGAAATCGGCCTCTGCACAATTTCTCTTTGGTCACCTGCAGAAATGTCGGATTAGAGAACAGATAGATGAAGATATTCAACGACGAGTCCAGTGTAATCATCATGTTGGCCGTTTTCGATAGCATCAAATCGACATCCGGCGGCAGCGCTTTAAAAGAGAACAACAGCTTGGAGAAGAAGGCGGGCATCTCCAGCACGAAGAATGTCAGAGCCAGCATAATGATGAGCTTGTCCGTTCCCGACTGACGTTGCCGCATGTTCTGCGTCTCTCGGAACCGCTTCCTAGCCCACAGAACCTGCGGGTTTGCAGTTTTTTATGAATTTCGCATCCGTTGTATTAAATCCTTGTGTGTCAGTTAAAGTACTTCTGAATCTGGGATATCTTTGGAATGAGAAGTTGGCCATTCTAGGAAGAGGAGCAAAATCTTTTTTTAGCAAAAGCACGCCGAGATTCGTTCGTTGTTTCGCGGGAGAAGAGGAGGGGCTAGGCAGCTTTGTGCAAACACTGCAATGGAAGCTGCGCTGCACTGAGCTGGTCTTCTAGAAGTTGAAGCTGCAGCAGCTGCTGCTGAGAGGCTCAACTTTCTCCGGCAATGACTGCTGATGGTTTTGCCTTTCCTCTTTCTCATTCCGTTTCGTTGAGTGCCAAAAAACATTAGAAAGTCCCCTGTCCTTTCTTGATGCTTGCTTTCTGTCTACCCAATATGGGGCCAGTGATCCTTGTCAAAAATTTCTTCCTCTTGTCCCATACCTCTCTTGTTGGTGCTTAGGTCAGGTACTCAATTCTTCATTGTGTTTGTTTTAGGCCAATCGGGTCTCCTATTCTATGCGAGTATGCGTGTGTGTTTTTCTTGTTGAAGCGTTTTTTTCTGTATTCTTGTCCCATTCTTCTGGAAATCTCTTGTAGAAGCTAAGCTGAATATTATTCCCCTGGCCTCGTGTCTTCTCTCTCTCGCCCTTTTGAATGCTTTACTTTGCCTATAGCAAATATTTTTATGGACTGATATATATCTGTCCGACTATCCGCGTACTTTGGTCTGAGTAGCTCAATGCTGCATCGATTCTTGGAGAACATCCTTTCGGTTTGAAGGCAACCAATGTACAGCTATTATTGCAACAAATTTTCTCGGACACAGGATAAAATTGATAGAAAGATTTCTCAGTTGCCCGTCCGTCAGTCAGTCTGTTTGCCTAATTTTTGCAACCATCTCGCCGAGTAAGTCAAGAGCAGCTCCGGCTGAGCGAACGTCAATATTTGCCAGCCTGTCCTTTCGTTTAATGAAGTCTTCAACTGGGGCTGGTCATGACGCCGGTTTGGGCTGTCCTTCTTTTTAACCCAATCTAAATACTTGCTACTACTGACTCAAGGGGAATTGGATGAATTTTGCGCACCGCTTGAGTCCAAAGTACACACTCTGCAGCCTTGCTAATCGAATGCTTAATTCAGCCTTGTTCCGCATCTAACCCGGCGCTTGTAATAGGCCTTGTTTAAGAAAATCTTTCTTCCATCCTCATTGAACTCTTTCATTAGGTGTATCATGTTTCTAGTTGTGATTTCGTCGTTTGAACAGGAAGATTTCAGTGCTACACACTTTTAAGGAAGCATTGATTTTTTAGAAACTCTGCGCTCGATGCTGCGTCTAGTATTTCTTTGACTGAGTAATAACTGGAACTTTGTAAAATGCTGAACATTTTTGGTTCAGACGTCTCAAATTATCTAAATTATTGTCTTCAACAGTTTTCATGCCAACTTAACATGATTGGCAGCTTTTAGCGGACTTTGTGTCTAAATCAAAAAGCCCCTGTCTTTAAGTCTTAAAGACAGAAGCGTTTTCTCAGAGGGAAGAAACACTTCTTTGTCTTGACGATTTTCTTCAAGCCTGTAGCTTTTTTGCTACAGTAGCCGAATTAAAATTTTTGCCCAATATTTTTACTACGCTTATTAAATAAATGGAAACATTTAGGAACCTACGTGCTGTCTTCTTTTTCCTATTCTGACTCCAGCCGACTTGTCACGCACACTTGAGTAGTTCTGGTGTTCGTTTGACTATAACGAACTTCTGTGCTAAACCTTATTATCTCACACTCGACTTGGTAAAAACAGTATCTCGTGGTTTGATTTATGACAAAGAAGGATCAGATATTGGCTTCGCTAAGAAACCGTCTCATTAAGTACAAAGTGTCTAAGAGCACGCACTGAGTCTAATCAATTCATCGAACACGCACGAGTTTGCAATATCTGGCATAGTCTCACCTTGAGTACGAAAGCGCTACAGATCAGTACAGTGATGGTTGGCCCGCCAGATTGCAGTATAAACAGACAGGCCGACAAGTAAAAGAGTTTGTACACGTCGTTGAACATCACTGGCGGATAGGGGCTTGTCGTCTTTAGGACGTACATTTGGGCGCCTGAATGATAGCAGACTGCCTCGTAGGCTTCAAACAATCTCGGTAGCATTATTAAAGTGCACATTGCGCCGATAAACAGCACAATACGAACGCTGGCCTCCTTGCGAAATAGCTTCACCCTTGACATGGACCGGCACACGGCCTCATAGCGGTACAAGCTTAGCGCGGCTAGCGTCCAATTGCGAGCCAGTTGAAATGTCGCCGACATTTGACGCGTTGCCCCGGCAATGGCGCTTATAGCCACGGCTAGAGCTCGGCTTCTCAGGGGCGGCACGCAACAGCCGCGCAACAAATTGGCCATATAGTAGCCGGCCTGGCCTAGTTGAAAAGCCACCTCGAACAGAGACAGTCCCAGCAGTAGAACGCTCATTATCGACTTGTTAAAAGCTTTGTTCCGAAAGATTGTGAAACTGAATCCATTAGCGGCTGCATTAAACAGACTGAGCAGAATGCTAACTACTTCCAAAGCGTCTGGATAGTGATGCTGCTGCTGGTCGTAGAGCAGCTCGTGGTGATGCTGGCTCCAGTTGCCGTAACTAAAATTGAATTCGCAGAATTGCACGTCGTCCACTATTTTCACCAGAGCGAAGCCGCTTTCGTTTTGAAAGTCGTTCATTCTTCTAATTTTTAGAGAAAGGTTTTTAGCTTGATAGTTTGTAGGCGGCTTTCAACTTGCTGGTGCGGCAATTTTTTCTTCTGGCTTTCCGAGTTCTATCGTTTTATATTTCACCATCTGTGGTTGCCCTAATCAGTTTCTTGCTTTGTGCTTCGGCTATTTCAACTCAAGGACCAATGGCATCTTTTGAACAGCCAGTATTGCTAGCTTGTGCTGCTTCTGCTGCTTTTGCGATTGCCCAATCAGCGACTGTCGATCCAATTGGCTGCATAGTCTTTGCAATCAGCAGTTCGCTCTGCTCCTAATTAATTAGCTAGAGTTACCATATTTGCTGGAATGGTCGAGATAAAATGCCTAAATACTCGCGATGCGAATCCTCCAGTTGATCTCCGAGAGGTTAATCCCCGCTTACTTGCTAAGTTCAACTCATACATTATCCGCATTTTTAGTAAAGTTTCATCTGAAATCTTTCAGCGCTTATCTGTTGCTGAGCAGAACTTCCACGCACTATTCAGCGCTGCTTAGAAAAAATCCATTCATATTTTATCGGATAATACTAGAGTAGTAGGTCTACTTTAACTTGGGAAAACTTTTCATTCAATCAACGTTCTTTTTTATCATTTCTCTACCTGGTATCTCGGTCTGATTTCCTCTGTTAGACCAAGGAAGGACTCTCGCTCATTGTTGACTTAAGGCTCCGGTTTCCTTACTCTCTCTCTACTGCGCCTCGCTTTCCTTTCCAACTGCTCCGTTCACCTTCTGTATTTGTTGGCTAGCCCCAGATCTATCTGTGCTTGTGCACTTGCCAATCCGAATCCTAAGTGCTCGTCCATGTGTTTAATACAAATATACACGCCATATAAATACATGTGCTACTGCCTCTCACTTGTGCCAGCACCACTTTCCAGTTCCTCTTCACTGCTCATTGGCTTCGTTTTAGTAGGTCCTCTTCTCTACTGTTATAGTGCTGGAGTGTTTGTTTATTTTTTATATCTGAGCTGTGTCAGTGCTGCAGGATTTTTAACTGCTTGCAACTTGCTAGCTGCAACAACTAATAGCTTGGGATGACAGTGAGCGACATCCGCAGAGTCGGGGTGACAAAAATATCGAAATTGACAGAGCAATTCCCACTTACTCTGATAGCTACTCTGATGGGGTAGCGGTTTTTGGCAATATTGTGGTAGTTTTATTGCTTCAAGTTCCATTTTTCGTGGTGAAATTCAAAGCCTTACTAAACTGCTAATGCCCTGGTTTGGTTTTGGGTCACTGGTTGCCACCCTCACAGATTTTCAATACACTGGTTGCTACCCTTCCTAGATCCTTAACACACTGGTTGCCACCCTCACAGATCCTCAATACACTGGTTGCCACCCTTCCCAGATCCTCAATACACTGGCTGCCACCCTTCTTAGATCCTCAATACACTGGTTGCCACCCTTCTTAGATCCTCAATACACTGGTTGCCACCCTTCCTAGATCCTCAATACACTGGTTGCTACCCTTCCTAGATCCTCAATACACTGGTTGCTACCCTCCGAGATCCTCAATACACTGGTTGCCACCCTTCCCAGATCCTCAATACACTGGTTGCCACCCTTCCTAGATCCTCAATACACTGGTTGCCACCCTTCCCAGATCCTCAATACACTGGTTGCCACCCTTCCTAGATCCTCAATACACTGGTTGCTACCCTTCCTAGATCCTCAATACACTGGTTGCTACCCTCTCAGATCCTCAATACACTGTTTGCTTTCCTCCCAGATCCTCAATACACTGGTTGCCACCCTTTTTAGATCCTCAATACACTGGTTGCTACCATCCGAGATCCTCAATACACTGGTTGCCACCCTTCCTAGATCCTCAATACACTGGTTGCCACCCTCACAGATCCCAAAAATTATGTACAGCGTGCACTTACAGTTCTAGACGTGTCCATCCTGTGTTTAAAATGCTTTAATATTAGCTGGCGTGCCCCTGTAATTAGCTAAATTACCCCCCCCCCCCTATCTTGCGTCTGGAATTTTATGCCAGCCAAATTTCTGTTTGTTTATTTCTGGCTACACAAAAAGAAGAGGCGAAACTTCCGGCTCTTAAGTTGATTGGCTTTTTGCCTCGGTGTAAAAAAACACTGGACAGAGGAGGAGAGGGGCCAGTTCACTTTGCTGATTGTCTCAGTTGCCTGATAAAAGTTAAACGGACTGAGTAACTCTCCTGTATTGCTGTGTTCCATGCTAGTAGGACATTCAAGGTTCTTTTCGTATTAAAATAGTTTTTTATTCACTGCGTAGTGGAGGTTTTTATCAAGCAAAGAAAGAATTTATTATTAAGCTGGGGGGGCTATTTTTAGGGCTTCCAGTGGTTGCTGTCTGTCTGTGCGATTATTAATTTAATTACCGTAATGAACTTTTAGCCATGGTAACCTGGCTT
Source organism: Macrostomum cliftonense (assembly GCA_950096795.1). Lineage (NCBI taxonomy): Eukaryota > Metazoa > Platyhelminthes > Macrostomidae > Macrostomum > Macrostomum cliftonense. The sequence continues at coordinate 451,643 of CATNEM010000128.1, read as the reverse complement.
TACAGGGTGGTGCGAATCGTATTTTTGCAAAATAATTCTTGTTAATTGCGCTAGCTTAACGCTGGTTTATAAAAATATGAATGACTATTACATTTGCTGATTAGAGCGGCTTTGGTCTGCCTTCTTCCTGGCTATTTGTGTTAGTATTTTATTATCTTGCTTAGCCAAGTGCATTATCGGTAATTCCATTATTGTGTGGAGTAGTTTATTTACCTTATATTTTGTCTTCTGAACAATGAAAGTATTTTGCTAGGCTTAAATAACCGCGTTTATTAGTCTTGATGCGTTCGTATTGTTTAACTTCTGGTCTACAGTTCCTGGGTATGTAGCTCACTCTGGGCACTTCCCACTTCACTTTACGTCCTGTCAGCTCTCTCTGGTCACTCCTCACTTCACTTCTCTATGGCCTGTCAGCTCTCTCTGGTCACTCCTCACTTCACTTCTCTGAGGCATGTCAGCTCTCTCTGGTCACTCCTCACTTCACTTCTCTAAGGCCTGTCAGCTCTTTCTGGTCACTCCTCACTTCACTTCTCTGAGGCATGTCAGCTCTCTCTGGTCACTCCTCACTTCACTTCTCTAAGGCCTGTCAGCTCTTTCTGGTCACTCCTCACTTCACTTCTCTGAGGCATGTCAGCTCTCTCTGGTCACTCCTCACTTCACTTCTCTAAGGCCTGTCAGCTCTTTCTGGTCACTCCTCACTTCACTTCTCTGAGGCATGTCAGCTCTCTCTGGTCACTCCTCACTTCACTTATCTAAGGCCTGTCAGCTCTCTCTGGTCACTCCTCTCTAGAATCTTCTCGAGCCGATTGATTCTTATAATGTTAAGTCATTTAATGCACTTTACCCAACCCAGAGGATTCCTGCTCTGCATCCTCAGATAGTGACCCTGATAATATCCTAAAATTAAAAAAGCAAGCATCTGCTAAGAGCCTGTCAGCTTTCTTGCTTTTAGACTAATGTCAAATTCCGACATAGCGTGAAAACTCTTGATGGATATTAATTTATAAATGATATCAGAAAAAAAAACGTTCTGGAATGCATTTGGCATTGCATGCTCTCTAATGACTGCTCGCGCTTTTTGGCTGTAATTTCTGATTCTAAGTCATTAAGAATGAATGAAGTTGCAGAAATAAAAATTGCTCCAGCATCAAAAGCCCCGATCTCTGCGATGAAAAAGATAACTCCGCCTAGCCAGAGTCCCAAGTCAGTTTTTTTGTTCCAAGCGCGCAACGTGCTTGCCTGCATAATTCATAGCTGGAATTTCAAAGCCATGCCAAGCCAAACTGCTTTTTGAGACGGATCGCACTATTGCGTCCGTTCTGCTTTTGCACGCAGCAATTTTTTAGGGCCTGAAAATTGTTGGTTTTTTTTAGATTCAAGTTGGTGTAATTTTATCAAGTAATTTGCTCTGTGAATATCTTTCTAGGTTAATTATGTGAGCAAAGAGATTTTTTATACTTATAAACTAGCATGGATGATCCCATTTTCCCCTTTAGGTAAGCGGTTTCACAGACATACTCATTCAAGGCCAGGGCAGGTTCAATTAAAGCAAACTAATGCTTGCTTCTGCAAATCTAATTAATTCATGCTAATATACGGAACCTAAAGCTCTTTGATAATAAAAAAGTCCTTTTTAGTTCATCTAGATAGATCTTTTCCCTTAAATTTTCTTTTCTAGGCATCTGTATCTGCTGGTACTTGATTTAATTAGCTGTTTGTCCTTCTGCCAGATGTTACCTTCTAGAGCCAAAGGCATAAACCTACGAGGGGTGCTTATTTTTACCCGCTTTCTCATCACCACTGTCCCTCTCTGAACCCAATGTCCACATTTATCTGGCTCTCTTATGGAACCAAGGTCAATTAAAATTGTCCTTTTCTGAATTGGGCACAATTTTCTAAGAAATGTGATTACTGACTTAATTATGTAAACCTGGAGTTTTATTATGTGATACTTCAGTGTGGACCTGAAGTTCTATTATGTGATACTTCAGTGTGGACCTGAAGTTTTATTATTTGATACTTCAGATTGGACCTGAAGTCTTATTATGAGATACTTCAGTGTGGACCTGAAGTTCTATTATGTGATACTTCAGTGTGGACCTGAAGTTCTATTATGTGATACTTCAGTGTGGACCTGAAGTTTTATTATTTGATACTTCAGATTGGACCTGAAGTCTTATTATGAGATACTTCAGCGTGGACCTGAAGTTCTATAATGTGATACTTCTTCGTGGACCTGAAGTTCTATAGTGTGATACTTCAGCGTGGACCTGAAGTTTCATTTTGCGATACTTCAGCGTGGACCTGAAGTTTCATTATGTGATACTTCAGCGTGGACCTGAAGTTTCATTATGCGATACTTCAGCGTGGACGTTGAAGTTCTACGAGTATTATGTGATACTTAAGCGTGGACTTGAAGTTTTATTATGCGATACTTCAGTGTGGACCTGAAGTATTTTTATGCGGTACTTCAACGTGGACCTGAAGTTCTATTATGCGATACTTCAGTGTGGACCTGAAGTTTCATTATGCGATACTTCAGTGTGGACCTGAAGTTTCATTATGCGATACTTCAGTGTGGACCTGAAGTTTCATTATGCGATACTTCAGTGTGGACCTGAAGTTTCATTATGCGATACTTCAGTGTGGACCTGAAGTTTCATTATGCGATACTTCAGTGTGGACCTGAAGTTTCATTATGCGATACTTCAGTGTGGACCTGAAGTTTCATTATGCGATACTTCAGTGTGGACCTGAAGTTTCATTATGCGATACTTCAGTGTGGACCTGAAGTTTCATTATGCGATACTTCAGCATGGACCTGAAGTTTCATTATGCGATACTTCAGTGTGGACCTGAAGTTTCATTATGCGATACTTCAGCATGGACCTGAAGTTTCATTATGCGATACTTCAGCATGGACCTGAAGTTTCATAATGCGATACTTCAGTGTGGACCTGAAGTTTCATGATTTGATACTTCAGCGTGGACCTGAAGTCCTATCACATGAAAAGTTTTGTGTAGACACAAGTTGCCCTTATCTGCTACTTTTAGGAAGCCATGGTCCCATCAAGTAATAGTACAAAACGATTTAAGCTATATTTCTAGCTACTTAGAAAGTTTGTTGAGCAACGCTCAGAGAGAGAACTTGTTTATTCTCTTGAGAATAAAAAATCTCACAAGTAGCATAGCTAAAGTTTTGTTAGGCGCAACAAATTTTTTTTCTCTCTCCGTGCCTAACTGAAGCAGCTAATAGCCAGTGAAGAGCTGAGAACTGACTAAGCCATTATTTTCTCTCTTGCTGGACGCTAAAAGCCTAAATGAGTGCCTACAAGCGTACACGAGTTTGCAATTATAACATTATTGAGTATAAATATTTTAATACATAATTGTTTGAAATTCTGTGTATAGTGTCCAATAAGATTAGTATCTAGGCATATTTTCCCGCCTAGTGATGACGCACTAATCAGTTTGAAAGCTTCGCCAGTGTGAAATACAGAAATGTTTCTCGTCTCTACTTCTGCTGCTACTGTCTATGCAAACAGTGAAAAAAATTGAAAGTTTTTCTTCTTTTAGAAGACGCAGTAGAAACAGCCGTTGGGTTAGTTTGTATTTGCGTGTGTGTGTGTTTTGCCGTCTCTTTCTCCCTGTGTTGTTCCGACTTTAGCGCGCTCCAGGAGGTATCTGCTGGTGCGCGTGTGAACTACTAGAACTGCTAGAAATGCGACAGAAACGTGCCCAAATCTCCACGTGCTGTCCAAAGAATGAGCCTCCCCTGTCCGCTTCCTTGTTCCTTGTTTGGTTAGTCCCCTTTTCTCTGCTACTGTCCGTCAGTTCTGCTGCGATATTCCCCTGTCCCTGTCCCTGGACCCGGAGACGGCGAGGAAAATGCGGCTTCTTGTTGCTGCACTAAATGCTTGCGTTGTGTGTTTTTAAAGATTGTTGTCCTCTTATGTCTGTCTATCTTCAGCTAAATTTCTTTCTTAAATTTCGCGAAATTGAAAAAATTTTCATTTTGAATATTTTTTTGCTTTGAAATCATCTTATTATCTAGTCGATGATAAGAGTGGCGGGGTGGGGGATAGCCGATGATAAGAGTGGCGGGATGGGGGGCTAGCCGATGATAAGAGTGGCGGGGTGGGGGGCTAGCCGATGATAAGAGTGGCGGGGTGGGGGATAGCCGATGATAAGAGTGGCGGGATGGGGGGCTAGCCGATGATAAGAGTGGCGGGGTGGGGGGCTAGCCGATGATAAGAGTGGCGGGGTGGGGGGATAGCCGATGATAAGAGTGGCGGGGTGGGGGGCTAGCCGATGATAAGAGTGGCGAGGTGGGGGCTAGCCGATAAATATAGCTTGATAGGCAGAATAAAAATCGGGATTTGCAACCCAACCCCTCCTTCGCAGGCTCGTCCAGGCGCCGCTACGACGATCTGTTTCGCACCCGCAAGGCCCAGGCCGACACGGCTCTGGAGCTGCGCCTCGCCCAGCTAGTTGAGCGAGAGCGCGCGGCCCACGCCGCCAGTGTTGACCGAGCTCGGCGGGAGCTGCTTCGAATCCGACGCGCTCTCCCAAAGCAGAAGCCGTGGCAGCAGCAGCAGCAGCAGCAAGAGTCAGTGGACCAGCCGTTGCCGCAGCCAGAGCCCGAAGGAGCGGAGGGCAGCGGCTCGCTGGGATCAGCGGACGAGGCATTCGAAATGGATCCCGAGGACTTCGATCAGCCTGCCGACGCCTCGCCAGCTGCCGACGACGCCGAGGACGAGGCCGACGTTGATCCGGAGCTGACGGAAATCAGCAGCCAGCTCGCCAGTCGCCGGCCAGCAGCTGCCGCCGCCCCGGCCGTGGTCGCCCAGTCTCTGCCCATCAGCATCAACAGGTCCGCAGCCGCCGTGGCTGCCGCTGTGGCCGCCGCCCAGGCCGCTGAAGACTTGCCGGCCAGACCGACTGCTGAAGGTTGTGTTTGGAGTGTCTGTCTGTCTGTGTTTGTCTGCCTGTCTGTCTTTGTCTATCTGTCTGTGTCTTTCTGTGTCTATCTGTCTGTGTCTTTCTGTGTCTATCTGTCTATCTATCTGTCTGTCTGTGTGTCTGTCTGTCTGTCTGTCTTTCTGTCGGTCTGTCTGTCTGTCTGCCTGTCTGTCCGTCTGTCTGTCTGTCTGTCTGTCTGTCTGTCTGTCTGCCTGTCTGTCCGTCTGTCTGTCTGTCTGTCTGCCTGTCTGTCCGTCTGTCTGTCTGTCTATCTGTCATGTCTGTCTGTCTGTCTGTGTCTGTCTGTCTTTCTGTCCGTCTGTCTGTCTGTCTGTCTGTCTTGCTGTCTGTCTGCCTGCCTGCCTGCCTGCCTGCCTGTCTGTCTGTCTGTCTGTCTGTCTGTCTGTCTGACCGGCAGTCTCATACCTTTTTTGCCTCTTTATTTTATTAAGAATCCATTTGTCTGCTCGAGCGACTGCCTATCGTTTCTCAGCCATTCTGTCTCCAGCACCCAACCAGCACAATCACCATGACAACCCCCGATCCCCCCCCCACACACACACACACACAAAGCAGCGTCCAGCGGCGACCTGGCCTTCCCCGAGCCGGACGAGTTCAAAGGCATGACTGACGCCGAGCGGCTCTACGTGATGCAGGCGGTGTCCTACCGCTACACGGCCAGCGTCCGCGAGCACGACCAGTTCGGCAGCCGCGGCCCGCCCTACCTGCGCCAGCTGGCTGAGAAGGCGCGCGACTCTCGACGGGAGCAGCGGCGCGCCCGCGGCCTGAGCGCCGCCGACGAGCTGCCCGAGGTTGAGGAGGCGGCCGACGCGGCCTCCGAGTCCGCGGCTCCTTCGGCGGTGGTGGTGCCGGAGGACAGCCTGCTGGGTGCGCAGCCGCGGGTTCTGCGGGCCAACACCATCAGCGTGGACATGTCCAGAGCGTTTAAGAAGTTGTGACCCTGGCGCTTGCTTTGATCTTTGTTCCTGTTGTTTTTGTGTGCGGCTTTAATTGGGATTTCAGCTACTAAAAATGGGGTTTTAGCTACTTAAAATGGGAATTCAGATACTTGAAATGGGATTTCAGCTAGTTTACTTCAAATGGGATTTTAACTACTCAAATGGGATTTCAACTACTCAAAATTGGATTTTAACTGCTAAAAATGGGATTCTAGATACTTGAAACGGGATTTCAACTACTCAAAATGGGATTTCAACTACTTCAAACGGGATTTCAACTACTCAAAATGGGATTTCAACTACTTCAAATGGGATTTCAGCTACTTTAAATGGGATTTCAGCTACTTTAAATGGGATTTCAACTACTTCAAATGGGATTTCAGCTACTTTAAATGGGATTTCAGCTACTTCAATTGGTATTTCAGCTACTCAAAATGGGATTTCAGCTACTTCAATTGGTATTTCAGCTACTCAAAATGGGATTTCAGCTACTTCTAGTGAGATTTTAGCTACTCAAATTTGGATTTCAGATACTTGAAATGGGATTTCAGCTACTCAAAATTGGATTTCAGATACTTGAAATGGGATTTCAGCTACTCACTAAAATGAGATTTTAGCTACTCAAAATTGGATTTCAGATACTTGAAATGGGATTTCAGCTACTCAAAATGGGATTTCAGCTACTCAAAATGGGATTTCAGCTACTCAAAATGGGATTTCAGCTAGTGTACTTCAGATGGGATTCTAGCTACTTTAAATGGGATTTCAGCTACTTTAAACGGGATCTTAGCTACTCAAAATAGGATTTTTAATGTTGCTATAATAGTCAAATTTGACTTGAATTTCTGTAAAGTCAGTTTGCGCATGTAAAATTAACACGTGGGTTGTCAGAATTAATGAGTACTAGTCTCTCATAATCATATTTTACTGCAGACAGTAGCTTTAATTATAAATTTCTGATGTCACTTGCTTAGCTTTATAATTGTCATCAAATTTGATGTTGGATTTTTTTGTAATTTTTTGATGGGTTCGTGTCTGCTGTGTGTTCAGTGTCAATTTGGCTCTAGTTATATGGGTGATTTTTGATGGGTTCGTGTCTGCTGTGTGTTCAGTGTCAATTTGGCTCTAGTTATATGGGTGATTTTTGATGGGTTCGTGTCTGCTGTGTGTTCAGTGTCAATTTGGCTCTAGTTATATGGGTGATTTTTGATGGGTTCGTGTCTGCTGTGTGTTCAGTGTCAATTTGGCTCTAGTTATATGGGTGATTTTTGATGGGTTCGTGTCTGCTGTGTGTTCAGTGTCAATTTGGCTCTAGTTATATGGGTGATTTTTGATGGGTTCGTGTCTGCTGTGTGTTCAGTGTCAATTTGGCTCTAGTTATATGGGTGATTTTTGATGGGTTCGTGTCTGCTGTGTGTTCAGTGTCAATTTGGCTCTAGTTATATGGGTGATTTTTGATGGGTTCGTGTCTGCTGTGTGTTCAGTGTCAATTTGGCTCTAGTTATATGGGTGATTTTTGATGGGTTCGTGTCTGCTGTGTGTTCAGTGTCAATTTGGCTCTAGTTATATGGGTGATTTTTGATGGGTTCGTGTCTGCTGTGTGTTCAGTGTCAATTTGGCTCTAGTTATATGGGTGATTTTTGATGGGTTCGTGTCTGCTGTGTGTTCAGTGTCAATTTGGCTCTAGTTATATGGGTGATTTTTGATGGGTTCGTGTCTGCTGTGTGTTCAGTGTCAATTTGGCTCTAGTTATATGGGTGATTTTTGATGGGTTCGTGTCTGCTGTGTGTTCAGTGTCAATTTGGCTCTAGTTATATGGGTGATTTTTTATTTCTATTGTAACTATTGTTTTATGCCCTCGGAGTGTTCTAAATAAAATCAGACAACACAGATTTTTGGCAAAGTTTTCCGCAATTTGGAACCATTTTGAATTTTTTTAAGAATCCGATAATTATCTATTTAGCTGCTTCCCTGTGCTCTTAAACTATTTTAACAATTGTACATTTATTTATTTGATTTTTGCCTTCTCTTCTTCTTTGACAGTCAATTGTTTTGCGACCGCGTTGCTTGTGACAAAATTGGGTTAAGATTAGAGTGACTCATAATTTAGCTTAGAGTGACTCAGTGTAACTTGGAGTGACTCATCTTGTAGCTTATAGCTCGGTGTGACTCATAGTGTGGCTTGGAATGAGTCATAGTGTAGCTTGGAGTGTCTCTTAGTGTAGCTTGGAGTGACTCAGTGTAGCTTGGAGTGACTCATAGTATAGCTTGGAGTGACTCATAGTATAGCTTGGAGTGACTCAGTGTAGCTTGGAGTGACTCATAGTATAGCTTGGAGTGACTCATAGTATAGCTTGGAGTGACTTAAAGTGTAGCTTGGAGTGACTTAAAGTGTAGCTTGGAGTGACTTAAAGTGTAGCTTGGAGTGAATTAAAGTGTAGCTTGGAGTGAATCATAGTGTAGCTTGGGGGTCACTCAAAGTGGAGATTGGAGTGACTCATAGTGTAGGTTGGGGGTCACTCATAGTGTATCTTGGAGTGAATCATAGTGTAGCTTGGAGTGACTCATATTGTGTAGCTTGGAGTGACTCATAGTGTAGCTTGGGGGTCACTCAAAGTGGAGCTTGGGGGTCACTCAAAGTGTAGGTTGGGATCACTTATAGTGTAGGTTGGGGGGGGTCACTTATAGTGTAGCTTAGAGTGACGCATAGTGTAGCTTGGAGTGACTCATAGTGTAGCTTAGAGTGACTCATAGTGTAGCTTAGAGTGACGCATAGTGTAGCTTAGAGTGACTCATAGTGTAGCTTAGAGTGACTCATAGTGTAGCTTAGAGTGACTCATAGTGTAGCTTAGAGTGACGCATAGTGTAACTTGGAGTGCCTCATAGTGTAGCTTGGGGGTCACTCAAAGTGGAGCTTGGAGTGACTCGTAGTGTGGGTTGGGATCACTTATAGTGTAGGTTGGGGTCACTCATAGTGTAGGTTGGGGTCACTCATAGTGTAGCTTGGAGTGACTTAAGTGTAGCTTGGAGTGAATCATAGTATAGCTTGGAGTGACTCATAGTGTAGCTAAGAGTGACTCATAGTATAGCTTGGAGTGACTCATAGTGTAGCTTAGAGTGACGCATAGTGTAGCTTAGAGTGACTCATAGTGTAGCTTGGAGTGACTCATAGTGTAGCTTAGAGTGACTCATAGTGTAGCTTAGAGTGACGCATAGTGTAACTTGGAGTGCCTCATAGTGTAGCTTGGGGGTCACTCAAAGTGGAGCTTGGAGTGACTCGTAGTGTGGGTTGGGATCACTTATAGTGTAGGTTGGGGTCACTCATAGTGTAGGTTGGGGTCACTCATAGTGTAGCTTGGAGTGACTTAAGTGTAGCTTGGAGTGAATCATAGTATAGCTTGGAGTGACTCATAGTGTAGCTAAGAGTGACTCATAGTATAGCTTGGAGTGACTCATAGTGTAGCTTAGAGTGACTCATAGTGTAGCTTAGAGTGACTCATAGTATAGCTTGGAGTGACTCATAGTGTAGCTAAGAGTGACTCATAGTATAGCTTGGAGTGACTCATAGTGTAGCTTAGAGTGACTCAAGCTTATAGCTCGAAGTGACTCGAAAGTGTACCGGTAAGCTCTAGAAAGACACAGGAGGGACTTGCTGAAGTTAGTCAAGCAGAGTGGCTTAGATTGCGATAGTTAAAACTTAAAAATGTAAAATCCCACGCGGTCCCGCTATATTCATCCACAGGCACTCATAGCTACCATTGTGGAACTGCCTGACCCACTTCGACTATCATCGCATTGATCGTAGCGTGCTTTATTCGCTTCCCTAAATAAAATTGTTTTATCCTTTGTTTATTTAACTTTGTTTTCAACATTGATGCTAAATGGCTCTGATGCCGCTGTTAGATTATTGTGCTTTTATTTCAACTGTTAAACATTGAAAAGTAAAATTGTTATTGGCCGTTAGAGGGCGAATATTATTATTTTGACTCGATTTTTCTCACTATTGCGGAGAATTCAATTCTTTCTATTGCTGATTTTAATTGCCTATTTTTTCGGAAGAGGTGCCAGTTTGAGCGGGTGCTTTCATCACATTCCCTAAATTCCACATTCCGTAACTGCTACTTCTTTTATATTCCCTAATTTTCATTTCCCCTAAAATAGAATTTACAGGCCACTTTACATTCCCTAAACTTGAAATCCCCTAAATGCAAGAGACATCACATCCCCTAAATGCATGAGACTTCACATCCCCTAAATGCAAGAGACTTCACATCCCCTAAATGCATGAGACTTCACATCCCCTAAATGCATGAGACTTCACAACCCCTAAATGCATTTATATTAGGAAATATAAAAGAACTAACAGTTAGGGGATGTGAAATTTAGGGATTGTAAAACGCCCCCGTTTAAGCTGGGTAGATTTAGAGTGGGTGTTGCGGCCCCTCCAGCCCGTCAGGACTGAGCAGCTGTACACAGCAGCACTCGGATGCGCTGCGCAACCAGTTCAGTCGTAACTTCTTTTTATTTTAGTTATCACACCTACGGATAAAACAATATTATTTTTTACTTCATTCTATATTCGTAAATATAGTCTAGCATAAAGAATAGCTACTAACAAAAGTACAGTTTTTCAAGGAAAGCAATATCCGGGAAAGTCTATTTTGGAGCTCCGGTAGTTTCCAGTTTTGAAGCAGCGCTTTTTGCAGCAATCGGCATCAACGAAGCACTCTTTGAACTGGGCCACACAGACGGGAATTTTGGGACTGGCAGCCGATTTGCCTGATGAGTGCGGGGCGTTGGTTGGTTGCCAGCCTTGCTACTGAGTATAGTAGGCTATGCGAGTTTTATTGACAGGATTTATTCAATCTTACCTGCTACAGATTCCACCACGAGAGAGCCCACCATCGTTATCAGCAGAACCAGTTGGATTGCGGCAGCCATGATTGATTGATAGCAATTGTTAACAGCTGATTGGCTCTTGGCTGGTGTTAAAAAAATTGCAATTCTTGCTGTCCACCGATATTATTATGCGACGGATCTTGCTTGCACTTGGCGTGCTTGGCTGCTGTCTATGGAAATTTTCTAAATGGACTTGGATTTCAAAGAAAGTTTTGACTTAAGAGGGGATCTCAACCCGCCTATGAATCTTGAGCTGTTATGGTACTTCTGATTCAGTGATCAGTGATGGCTATGGTACTTCTGGCTCAGTAAGCGGCAGTAACGCTTTAGTAGATCCCAAATGGATCATCTGAATTAGATTCCTAATACTATAGTCAGCCGCGCAGAAAGAAGTCCCCAGCGACGCCGCTCAGGCTGGCGGGCGGGTAGGCGAACCTCAGCAGGTGGCACAGCCGCTGCTCGCCTGAGAAAATCGCAGCCTGACAGTCAGGGCGGGCCTCGCACAGGATCAGGCAGTCCAGAGCTGTGAGGGCGGGAGGCTCCAGGAGGTCGGCACTAAGGCTGAGACCGTCAGGTTGGGTCGCTGAAACTGCTTGAAGCATCTCCAGTCTGAAGTTGAGTTAACAATAGGCGAAGTTAAATGCATTACATAAATTCGTATTTCTTTAGTCACTAAGTGACTGCACTTCATTCGGCACTCACTGGAATATGTCTGCGCGAACACCGAGTTCGTTGAGTCATCGTGCCGGTTGCAAATCGACTAGATGAGAAGGCATGCTCTCCGTGTTGTGACTGGCTATGCTTGCGTAATGAACTGACTACTGACAATGAACTATTGGCCTTATTGAATGCGTGGGCGTATACTGTACTCAGACTAGAGTGAGTAGGTGATTGCGCATCGATTTTGCAATGCAACGTGCAAGTAGGACTTTGATCTCTATAAATATATTGTGAGCGAGATATGTGTCTCGACGTTAATTGATTCAATACTAAAAACACAACACTCCGATTCGGCTGACTCCATTGAGCCCGTTCAGATCTCTTGTTGCGGTGTCCTTGTAACAGCCAAAATAGGAGAAGTGAGCCACTCTGCCAGCAACGCAGGTCAGCAGAGCTGCGCTGGCGATCAGAGCGAGGCTCCGCATTTTGGCGCTAATTTTAGTTTGCGGGCCAACAGATAACCTCACTTTTATACTCATTGCTTCTTTGAATTTTTGTCAAAGCTTGTCTACTATGAGTAGAGCTGCAGGCAAAATCTGTGAGAGGCGCACCTTTTTTATTCAGCAGTGTTCATATCAGATGAAGCGAAGAGAAGTAGATTGGCGGCTGAGCTGCAGCAGAGGTAGAAAGTCGAAGCTCTTCGGACCAAAAGAGGTAACGAGAGGACTTTCAGGAATTAAATAATTTAATTCGTTCGACGGCCCAGACCGTGAAAAGATCAATTGTTTCTTAGGTAGCACCGGTTTTATTTGTTAGGGTACATTTTAAGTCCCCCAGTAGCACAGCTCGAGGAAACGCTGAAAAACTTAACCCCTTATACCATACTTTGTGATGATTAACTTCTGTTTGTAAAATGCTTTATTTGTTCCCTGATATTTGATTGTTCATTAATTTTAATTTATTCAGGGTTTTGAAGCAGATTTTTTGCATTTGGTTGAGTCAATTGTTTTAGCTTACAAGGTTTTAGTTTCGAAGAAGCAGAATCCAATGATCTTATAAGAAAGAATATTTTTCTGCTTAGTGACAACTACAAAAAACTTTGCATTAGCTTGAAAATCTGCTGCCTGGATTCCAAAGCAAGGTGGCTTAGTCATGTTGGTGCTCATAAATCATTCATTAGCGGGCTATTCAAATCCCATTCATTCAATGCTTCTGTCTTAACTTAGGTCTCTCCTGAGGGCAGTGGCATACACAGGGTGGGGCCGGCGGGGCCGCGACCCCCCTACCTCCGGAAAGCCCATCCGAAAATCAATAAAAACTGAGAAAACTACTCAAGTTTCTACCTTAAGGAAGTCATCACCAACCCTATTCAAGTTAGAAGCGATGGTTAACTTATTGACAGGGCGTCAGCCTCATAGACAGGAGCGCCAACCCAGCTGCCAGCTAAGACAATTGAGTTCTCTGACTTCTCCTTGGCGTGGGACCTGTTAGCTCCTACTTTTCTATCCTCCTAGTGAGGTACAAAAGCAATTAACCATAGAGCAAAATTCTTTGGCTTGCAGCGCGAATTTTTTCAGCAATTCCTCATGAATTTCCTGAGAAAAAAGACCTAACCTATCTGTTGTAGCTGAGCCTTCTGCTGAGGCGCTGTTTCTGCAGTTCTTGACTTTAGTAGAAAACTAGGAACCTTGCCCCCCTTGGGGGGCGCACAGATATTAGGAATTTTTAATTGTTGGTAAAACTAATGTTACATCTTTTGACTGATTACAGCGGACTTTCAAGTGATATAAAACAAACTGAAAAAATATTTTACCGACCATGTAGCATTTTCCCTGAGCATGCAATATTCCCCCGAGCGTGTAGCATTTCCCACAGGCATTCAGAATTACCCCGAGCATATAGGATTCAAGGATTCCCAGTGTAAAAGTGACTTCTAGTGGTCCTCGTCGGATTCCCCGAGCATTTAGAACTATATACCCACCATATAAGCATTTAGCCCAAGCATTCAACAGTTTTACTCTGACCATTCAAAATTACCCAACATGTTGCATTGCCCACGAGCATTCAAAATTACCCAACATGTTGCATTTCCCACGAGCATTGAAAATTACCCAACATGTTGCATTTCCCACGAGCATAGAAAATTACCCAACATGTTGCATTTCCCACGAGCATTGAAAATTACCCACAAAGCAGCCTTTCCCCCGAGCATGCAGCGTTTCCCATAAGCATTCAGAATTACCCCTGAGTATGCAGAATTTCCCCTGAGCATTCAGAATTTTTTCCCGAGCATGCAGCAATTCCCCCGAGTATTCAGAATTACCCCTGACCATGCAGCATTTCCATCGAGCATTCAGCGTTTTCCCCAAGCATTCAGGATTACGCCTGAGCATGCAGTGTTTCCCCCGAGCATTCAGAATTACCTACAAGGTTGCCTTCTGAGCATGCAGTATTTCCCCCAAGCATTCAGAATTTTTCCCGAGCATGTTTCATTTCCACCCGAGCATTCAGAATTTTCCTGAGCATGCAGTGTTTCCCCCAAGCATTTAAAATTACCCATAATGTTGCACGTCCCCCAAGCATTTAGAATTACCCCCGATCATATTTTATTTCCCCAAGATTTCAAAATTACCTACCATGTAGCATGCCCCCGAGTATTTAGCATTCCCCCGAATATTCAGAATTACCCCTTAGCACATAGCATAGAATCATGATGCATAAGCCTAAAAAATGAAACAAGCCTAGAAAAGTGATGCAAAAAATAGTCAACGGAATGACCAATCAGCCTTGAATCATGAGGACTGATAAGCCGCTCGCTGGGCTTCCGTTTCATTAAGGCGACTTTTCCTGGCATCTCGACTTCTTTTAAGACTGCAGGGGCCGATTTCACAAAACAGCTAGCAGTTAGCAGTTAGCAGCAGCTAGTTTAGCCGTGCTATTTAGACGCGTCTGGAAAAGCGGTTTCACAAAACCATGCTAAAAAGCAACGGCTAGTAAGCCGTGGCTAAAAGCATGCTAGCGTGGGTCTCTGCCATAGACATGAGGCGTCACTAAGACGATTATTGATTTGTGCCTTTTCTGCGTCAGGAAAGCCCTACTTCATACTTTATCGTCTCTCGCGCCCGCTTTATTGAAGCAGAAGTTCTCCCCAGCCGGAAAATTTTCCTGCAAGTAATAAATATCTGTCTGTCGATGTAAACGCGTGGCTTCCGATGTGGACCGTCTTGCAGGAGGTTATGAAGATAGAGGAAATTCATTGACTAACCAGGGTTGAGGCTGGATGACAAGCAGGGCTAGTTTAGCCAGGGTTGAGGCTGGCTGAAAAGCAGCTGCTAGTTTAGCCTTGCTAGTCGACGTCTGCTAGCTTCGTGAAATCGACTCTCCCACCCTCGGCACCTGCTAGCCATAGACAGCTAGACGCTGCTATCGCTTTTGACGCTCTAGATAAGACTTTAGACATTCAAAATAAAACTGCATAGGATCGCAAGCAAGGCCAGGCTAGCTACGGCCAGAGCAAGCCCAGTCTTGGCTGCAGGGATGGCTTGGCCATAGACTAAAAAATGGAATATCAAAATGAGAATAAGACGCTCAATATGAGACCGGGAGTGAACGTAATTTATTTGCTTTTTGGCAGTCACCATACAAACAGCTAAGGAGAAATTAGGCAATACACAAGAAGCAGAATAGCGTATCGAAATGTTTAGTCCATCACTGAAGTCAGCCTGGCGGACAGCGTTAGAAGGCCATTCGATTTAAGCAGCCTGCCAAAGTGCCTCTGACAGCCGAGTTCCCATCTGGCCGCCTTCTCAGCTGTGATGACGAGGCCGACTGCCTCCCGTGCAATCCGCTCCAGCAGCATGAAGCGCCACTCCTCTTGTGTGAAATCTGCAGGTGGAGCAGCCTCTTCCTCGACTAGCTCAGGGTTCGCCAGCATCTGGCGAATGCGCGCCTTGAGTGCTGAGTTCGCGAGCTCCACAGGGTTGAGGAAAGGCGAGTATGGTGGCAGAATCCTGATGGAGATCTGGTTCTGGAGCTGCTGAGGAACCCTCGCCGCACGATGAAAATTTGGCCTGTAATTGGCCGTGCTTACGCTGTAATAACTACAAGCAACGTATAGTGTCAATAGCGCCAACTTGGCTAAAATAACTTAGCACAAAATTTCAAGCATGGATCAGTCTGTCAGTCTGTCGTGTGTCAGTCTGTTTCTCACATCAGCACCCGAGCATCGTTGACAGCACCCGGCCACTTGGCCGACACGTAAAGAAAACGATAGCGAGCATCACAAGCGAGCATGGCGTTGATCGATGCATAGCCGTGACGGTTGATGAACTGTTCCGGGTTCTCGCGCGGCTTCCGTATCCTGACATGCGTACCGTCAATGCAGCCGATAACACACGGCATCTGGGCAATGTCTCGGAACTCATGTGTCAGGCGCCGCACCTGGTCTTGATCTTCCGGCCACTTCACTAGGTTTGGAAGGAGTGTCTGATTCACGACGGAGACAACGCGGTGCAGAGCCCTACTCACAGTTGACTTGTGCACACCATGAGCGTCGGCAATCGCAGAGAAATTCGCCCCTGTGGCGAGATAACGGAGCGCAACTCGGATCTGCTGCGATGGGGTCAGGGCGAAGTTACAACCCGTTGAATGTTCGAGGTCGGCTCCAATTAGGGTGCAGAGCTCGTCAATGTGTTCCTCACGAAGTCGAAACCTAGATTGATGATCATCATAGGTCACATCAAAGTCAAAGTTGATTCTGTCCTTGAATGTACGCGGTCGTTTATTGCCGGGCGCAGATGCGTCGGAATCCTCATCGGACGACTCGTCATAGAACATAACGCTGAGTCAGTCAAACTTGTGCAAAGACTTGGACAGCTTGTAGGCTTTAAGTAATCTCGCGGGGTCAGAGTTTACTACGCAACTTGTCACTCTCGAATAGCAGAAAAACTTGTCAATATATACATTCTATGCAACGAACCACTAGTAACGGGGCTTGTAACTTGTAACTTGTCACTTGTCAAACGCTTGTAGTTTGTAAAGCGTCTATGCAACGGAATTCACGGTTTACTTGTAACTTGTCAACTTGTCACTTGTAAACTTCGACTTGTCAATTCTATGCAACACCCCCCAGGATGACCCATTGGGCTCCCTGGTCCAATTGGTTGCATCGCTCGCACAGGGCGTCCACAAACTCTTGGAAGCGAGCAACGGTTTGTCCACCGCGGTAGACATTCGAGTGCAGAAGACCAAACTCTGTCGCAATCGCCATGCACACCGAGACATTTGGCCCGCGTTGGGTTGTCACAGTTCGCCGAATAGGACGGCCTTTCAGCGCACGACCCTGAGAGCGCCTGGTCCAGAGATTGAACCCGGTCTCGTCCAAGAAGACAGTGCGAGTCTCTTGAGCCAAATTCAGCATGAACATGGCGTATTCGTGCCTGGCTTCGATATTTGCCTCAGAATTTGTCCTCACCCTCACGTCAGTGCCTTTGACAGCCAACTTCACGGTGTATAGCAGACCATGCAGCATTCGGTCCACGCACTTGTAGCTGACTTGCGGCTTTTCCGGAAACTGCGCAGCCAGACGTGAGGACATATCCTTGAGTGTGAGGAAGGGATTTTCCTCCAGCGTCTCAGTCAGGAAGTCTCTCATCTCGTTGTCAGCCTTGCAATTTTCTTCTCTCCGACCGCCACGAGGTAGGGATTCGACTCTGCCATGGAGGCGGAACTCCGCAGCGATCCTAAAGGCGGACGCTCTCTTGATCTTGAGAATTTGAGCGGCAGCTAGGATGGTTGATCCATTATTTACTGCGTCGATCAGACGCTGACGGTCTGCTGCAGGAATCAATGGTGCCATCACAGTGAAATCCAAGGGGTCAGATGCAACCCAAGGGGTGAAGAAAGAGAGCTGGCTGAGGGTCAGAGGGTTAGAGCGATATCTGAAGGCTTTCACTCCCGGTCTCATATTGAGCGTCTTATTCTCATTTTGATATTCCATTTTTTAGTCTATGGCCAAGCCATCCCTGCAGCCAAGACTGGGCTTGCTCTGGCCGTAGCTAGCCTGGCCTTGCTTGCGATCCTATGCAGTTTTATTTTGAATGTCTAAAGTCTTATCTAGAGCGTCAAAAGCGATACTTAGCAGTCACTTTGAGAAACCCAGCCACTGATTTTAGCAGTTAGCAGTGGCTAAGTATATTATATCGGCTTCGCCTCGGCCTGATAAACGCATCCTCGGACTTTCTTTTCCATAGAACACAAAATTAGAGGGTAATATGTTATTTAACCTATTAAAACGCTAACGCTTTTATGTTTAGCCTTGTGCCTTGTGAAATAGTTTTTAGTCCAGTGTCAGTAATCCGTCAGTGACATGGATCCGTTGGGTCAACCCGGAGCGTTGGACTGGTTAGATGAGTTTTTCGAACCTGCTAATGGAACAACAGCTACGGTGTCATAACCAACAGATTCGATTGGGCCTGTCATTGTTGAAACGGCTTCTGCATCTACATCCTCAGTGCGATTCGTTAAGCTAGATGAAGCTGATATTGAAGCGAAACTGGCCGCCGCTATTCCGAACAATACGCGTCGCAAGGAGCAATGGGCCGTTAATATTTTCAACGAGTGTCGAAATGGCAAAGCGCAATTCTGCAAGGCGATGCCAAAGGACTTCTTGTCTCCAAACCGATCGAAGAATGGAGTCGAGGCGATTGGAACTATCTTTATCTTATGAGGCGATTTTTTGAAACCTCGTTAAACGATACAATGAACGGTTTTAGTAGGTTAAATAGCTGTTAGCAGTGTTTTGTGAAATCGGCCCCTGGAGCCATAACATTGATCTTATTGTCTATGGAAAATCTTCCCTCTGACTTTTGAGATATTTTAGACCTTTATTGGCCTTGCATTTAAAGCACAGGAAAAGCCTGTTTTTCGAATATTTAATCCCTTTAGCATTCGAATTATTTCATGCAAAAAGCTGTGTACCAAACCTGGAAAATTTCCAATCTTTTGGTGCAAATTTTATCAAAATTGGTTGAGCCGTTTTTTTAATAATCCATCACACAGACAGACAGACAGACAGACAGACAGAAACAGTTCACAATTAGTATATAGATGGTTGTGTTACAGAAAATGACTTTGCCAATGACTGCAGCTAGCCATCAGTGAGTAACTATGGGATGACACGGTATACTTTTTATAATAGATTTTACAAAAAATTTCATAAAAAATACGTATAGGGCTCGATACTACTCAGCTAATGCTTAGACATTCAACGTTTTTTAGTAGTAGCTGCACCCAATTGTTTTGAAGAGAAATACGCTTGCTAAACCCTTATACACTCGTAGCACTCTTACAGAATCAGTACTGGTTGCTGCATTTCTGCAGCTCTGCAGCCTGGGGAAGCTGACAGCTGGAAATGGCTAAAAGTAAAGGCTATTAGCGAGATCTTGGTGTTGAAAAGAACTTTTTGATTCTGAGAAAAACAATATTCTTTATGAATTTAACTGAACTTTTTGCTTTTCAGCTTAGGACATTGACAAGAAAATGATGCGTATATGCTGTTCAGACTCAAAATCCAGCTGATTCAGAATATTAGCTTTTAGCAGGAACTCAGCCGCGCAGAAAGAAGTCCCCAGCGACGCCGCTCAGGCTGGCGGGCGGGTAGGCGAACCTCAGCAGGTGGCACAGCCGCTGCTCGCCTGAGAAAATCGCAGCCTGACAGTCGAGGCGGGCCTCGCACAGAATCAGGCAGTCCGGAGCTGTGTGGGCGGCGAGGCTCCAGGAGGTCGTCATATTGGCTGAGACCGTCAGACTAGGTCTCGCAGACTTCATGAAGCACCTCAACTCTTCGGATAAAGTTAATAAGAAATAAATATTCAGAATAGTAAGAACAAAATCTAAGCAACCATTAGTTTCATTGGATCCTAGAATAGGCCTTGGTTTAGCACTTACTTGGGTAGGTCTGCGCAAACACCGAGTTTCTCCAAGTTTCTCCGCATTTCTGGATCGCATTGCCTGGACAATTTTGATTGCATTCACTTTCTAGCGCTTTTCCAACTGATCCGAAGGTTTGGCCACAAAAGCAGTGCGAGCCTGCCTGCACTCCAAAGTACGGGAAGCCGCCGAGTGAGCAGATGCTGCTGCAGTGCTCTTGGGTCATCTTGTCACTAAGAAATGACTTGTGGGTGGAAACTATAAATTCACCAAGGCTGCTTACTTGATTGAGCCCGTTAAGGTCTCTGGTTGAGTTGTCTTGGTAGCAGCCGACATAAGAGAAATGAGCCACCCTGCCAGCCAAGCAGGTTAGGAAAGTAACGCTAAAGCTTGCGATCAGAGCGAGTCTCTGCATATTGGAGCTTGTTGGTGTGTGAGTCTCTTGTGCAGTATTTATACTCTTGGGATGCTTTGGAATGGGTGGGTTTTCATTTTTACAGTTTTTGTTTGTTTTCCTTAATTAGCTACTAGTCTAAGTAGCGTTAAGCGGATGTCTCTACGATTTTCTTGACTTGTACAATACAGCTGTAGATGTAAATGCAGTTTTTAGAATTTTACGAAAAATCCTGCTTGCGACGCCATTGACATGTTTCAGTAATGCTGCCCAAGCGGATAGCCTTCCGTGTTTCATATATGGTTTTTATATACGAATAACCAAAGTTGCTACAAGAAGTAGTTGTAGTGTGATAAGTCAGTAATAAGCTAACGAAATTCACAAAATTATACTACCTTTCTATTATATCTGATGATCTAGTGATTCTTGTGACTTCCATTCTCTGTTTGAAGGAGAAAGGGGCTGTAAAACTTGAGCTCAGGTTTTGATAGAGAGATGTAGACAGTTTGAGAACCTGTTAAAGTGGCCAACAGGGATCTTCCGTCTTGTCACCACGTTTGGCTGAGCGGTCGAAGATCGTCGAATAAGGAAGTCAGCATAAAGGGGGTATAGGAATGCACCCGCAGGCAGTGTCAATGCACAAAGTTGAGTTGTGAAAATAATGTATAGTTACATTGCACAAACAGCCCCTAAGAGTACATTAAAATTAAAGAGTCACGTGACAAGACAAGGAATCAACATGCGGGAAAACGAGTACACTGTAGCGGGAAAACGAGTACACTGTACCTAGGTAGTTCAATTTAAGCTTAAATTAAAAAATTGATGGGTATCGGCCTTTGTTGCTTTAGCAACTCGGGCCTCAGCGTACTGGGATCTACCTAAAAGTACACTGGCCTCCCACTCCTGACTCGAAGCCGGCCCCAGGTAGCTGATAATAAAGAGATTGTGGCGAGCGACTAGGTCCTATAACAGGAGGAGGCAGCGGAGACGAGCAAGGAGATAAAGGAAAGGTAAGGTCTACCCGTGTCATAACCGTCTAAAGGGACAAGATCGCATGGCTTGGCAGGTACAGCGAGGACTTGCGCAGGGGGTTCTTGCTAGGCGGGTCATAGGCATACATGCGCTAACTATTGGAATCACCCGGCCGTTTCTAATAGTTACACACACTGGTTAGTCGCTATTGGACAAAAAAGCTATCACGTGACAACTATCAATCAATAGCGACTTATGTGTGTGTTGCCAGTGGAAACGGTCGGGTAATTCCTAAGATTGCACCCATACATGCATATGGTCATAGGGTCGGATTAACGTACAATTTATATAGGATTACCAGGGGAGGATTCTAGCTTTTGGCCTCAATGCAGTGCTTATCTTATGCATTCTGAATACTGGGATTTGTGTGGCCATAGGTCCACCGTGGCCGAAGCCAAGCACAATAGGGGGGAGTGATAAATTACTCAACTCTCAAAAGTATCCAAATGAACCCAGTCACGTGACTTCCCAGACGCCGTCTGGCGCCACAAGCCAGAGGTCACGAGACACGTAAACAACCCAGGACGTCTAGAGGTCAAAATATTAAAGCTTACCAAATTAATTTAGTAATGTTAGAATAAATTACAAGAGAAGCCAAAAAAGACTACAGTAGCACAGTAGCGTACAAAGACCCTCAGCGCCAAGCCCGCGAATGAAAAATGACACATGCCACAGAGCTAAAGAAATGACAAGTGGGAGATACGTGGCAGATACAGACAGACGTATGGCCAGCGGAAACCAGTCTGCAACTCCCTTTAGCTGTATAGTCTGCTAAAGGGAGACCGATTGACAGAATCTTTGGGACACCGTGAAGTAATTGAATGCATAATTATTAAAGATTAAAAAGTTGTTAAAAAGAACATAAATAACTGAAATAGGCTCTATTTTAGGCATAAATGGGACACACCTACTGGCATTCCGATAATCTCCGTTATTCAGCGCTGTTTTATTTGTTAGTTCGATAACACCATTTTCAAGGAAACATCACGAATTCGAACTGCCAGGTAAAGTGTAACTTCAAACGGGTGTGTATAAAATCAGGGCTCGGCGAAAGGTCAGCGGCATATTAACAAATAGAATATCTGGCTTGTACGCAAATGGCGCTTTAAGTCACTTCTAATGCAAAGTGTTTTTTTAATTCTGATTGTCAATTGTATCTTATTGAAAATTTATTTATTTCCTACTTACTCGTTTAATTTAACACCGAAAAGTGTCTTTCCAAAAAATTTATTCTTAAATTTAGTAATTTTTGTCAAAAAAGCAAAAAGTAATGCGATCCATTGTTAGAAAAATATGCTTTGATTTTTTTCGTTCGAAAAATGTTTTAATTCGGTTGCTTACATTGTATTTGCATTCGGGTAGAGGAAACAATTGGGTAATACATGCATAATACACAACCATTATGATTAAAATAGCATGAAAACCTCCCCTTCTACGATACCGTCCGACCTCGAGAGGTCAAGCGCAAGACCAAGTCTTGGGGAACGGATCTTTTTTGGTGGGTTCGAGTCCGACAACGGTCAACATTTTTTCATGCTTTGATGTAAGATTTCAATTTAGATACTTACAGGTAGCATTAGTAAGTAAGTTAGTATTTAAGATGCTGTCATTTACTTTTGTGATATAGAACACTGAAATATGTTTAAGCTTGGCTACCTTTGGCTTTGCGATTAAAATAACCCGATATGTTTTGAAATGGGTGTGTGTAAAACATGGGAACGGGAACTTGGACACTATGGCACATCCTTTTTATAACAAACTTAAAGCTTTAAAAATATACTAGGATGCTATAAAAGTTTTGTGGCGTACGGTTGCACAAAAAATTAAATAATGAATAAATTTTTTTGAATTTTTAATTAGTGTAAGAACAAAAAAGAGCATTTTGCTACCAATTTAATTTTACACTACATTTTAAACTTTTTTTTCAGTGAACGACTTGGAACGTATAAATCCGCCCAGGCGAAGCAGTCCACGGGACCACGGCATAAACGCGTCACGTACTACGATTGTATTTTTACATGGTACATTTAAATTGGTGCAATAGTGAAAAAATCGTCTTATTGAATCAACATAAAAATGATTAAATGAAAAAAGCACTGAAACTTTTTAATAAAAAACAATTAAAACATTACAACTCCGCAATTGTATGCTTAGCTTCAAATTAATTATTCATTATATCAATTAATAGATTAATGCGTAATATGGTCCAAGAAAATTTTGTACAAAAAAATGATTTATTATGATGTTTACAAATATCTACCATTAATATTATGATAATTATTAATGTATAAAATATAAAATATAAGAAATATAAATAAATCAACACTACAAGCTGCATTGTTTTTGCAATGAATTCTTTAACTTAATATTTTTTTTAATTTGCAACTAGCAAACAGTAAAAAATCTAAAAATCCTAAGATAAGTGACTTATGATCGCGCATTTTCAGTTGATGGCAGCATAAACAGCGAAAGACTCAGCAGCTACCAACAGTGAATCGACTTCTGTGAGTATATTTTTGTTTAAGCTAAGTGTATGCTTTTTAGGAACTCCATTGAGTACCCATACAAGCACTACTCAAATGGCCTCTTAAAACTAGTTGAAAAGCACAAAAGCCTTCCGTATAACTTAGCATGGCCCTCTTTGGTTGAGGGAAGACGTCTTGCCTTTCGTGGGAGCCAGAATATCAGCTCATCTGCCAGTTGCTTTTAACGACACAAAATGCTGATTCACCATCTACGAATACGCTCCATCAGGAAGCGTTTTATCACTGCAGCACAGATGTTGATCTGGACGTTCCAATTCAACAGAAGTGCGCCATCGAAGCTGTTGAAAGGATAATAGAGCCACCAAAACTCCAGCACCTATTTTCTTTTTTGGTGAGAAGCACTATAACAACAAATTCAAAGAAGTTAAAACACAAAACACCAAGTTTAAATCCTCTAAAATATCTAATACATAAAAATCCGATCGATTTGTATGTAAGTAACTCGTAACATGTAGACACAACTAAGTTGGTAGGCAAAGATCCTCCCGTAAGGTACCAGTCTGTATATCGTCTATGTATGCAGTTATACGAGTTAATTAGTGAGAAATGTGTTTGTTTTCATACCATTTTTCTGTTATTAAAAGTTTAAAACTGACTGCACCCCATATTTTTAGAGTAGAACAATATACTCTGCAGTTACTTCGACGAGACACAGTATGCTGATTGCGCCATCCAATAGTGTGCAACGACAAGAGCTTTCAATCTTCGTTGAGGCGGCATTTTCAGGCTCTGGCACTACTCTAAACGACGAAATTTCTGCTTGTTCTTGTGGCAAAGGCAGTGTGCAAGAAAAAGCAACAGCACTTACCAACCCCCAGATTCTGTGCATTTCCATTCAATTATTATTATATTCAACGTGCAGCTTCTGACGCTTCGGGCGCGTCCAAGAATCGCTCAGAAGTTCTGATCTGCCATGAACTTTTACTGTGGGGCGCTAAATATCACCTGAAGGCGGTCATTTTACATTTAGGAAAAACCGCCACCACGGGAAATTATATCTGCTATGTATTTGCATCAGATGGTGCAGTCTACGAGGTCGAAGATTCCAATGTTCGCTACTTACGATCAGGAATTCCATTGGAGAATCTATCAAGAGATTTGGTCGTCGTAATGCATTCATCAGAACGAGTCAGGGAACCATGATTAAGCTACATTAGGTTTGACCGAAGTTACGTTTGATGCAATAGTTGCTCTGCTTGTGTTGATAAAAGTAATATAGACTTTTTAAAATAAGAAATGTCTTGCTCTAGAATAATACATAGCTGCTTACTTCATTCATGTGTGGATGATGAAGCGCTCTAAATCTACATTTAGGGTCAATAACAATGTAAGTAGACCTGCTTGTAAACTTATAATCTTATAATTAGAATGTTTGGAATTAGTAGAATAGAGTAGAATAATAGAATAACAATAGACCATTAGAATCAACGGCAGATCCAGAATTTCGTTCAGGGCAGACATTTTAGGTCTCACCACTTTACCGCTGGAGCTACATGTCTAGATATATATTGCACAAAGTATGCATATAGTGACTAAACACAGCTAGGCGACCAGAATATTTGACCATCATTGACAATCGAGTTCTGTAATTCTTCATTACGCTCGTATCATATCATACCCCATGAATGTGAAATTAAAATATTCGTTCTATTTCAAACTAATTTGTTACTACTGTTTTAAGCTATATATACTATAATATGCAGCACAATTCATATTACCATATTTTAATTTTATTGCTACAAATATTATTTCTAGTATGTAGCTGTAGCTCTTACTTTATTTGCCTATTATGTTTTTAAATAATTGCTTGAAATTTAAATGAAAAAATGAAAATTTTGTTGTCATTTTATCTAAATTGTTATTGTTATTGTAGCATAATTTAAGCTGTAGTTTCATGCTTTGATTGTTTCTAAAGAATGATTTGAGTGCATGAACTTTATAAATTTTTAAAACACTTTGCTCTTAAATCATTGTATGTATATTATTAATCCTCTTATTTTCTTTCATTTATATTGTCAGTTAATTTAATAGTACAGGACAGTTTGCATTCACCAAATTAACCTGCTGCTTTATTTGAGCAAAATTTCTGCCTTCACATTATAAGTGGCCAGCTAGGATGCTAGAAATTTGAGAAAAATGCTTCGTAACTTTTTAAAATCTCGCTAAGAATGCTAGAGAGTGCAGAAACAACCATACCGAGCATAGATTGATCAGCAAAGAAACAATTTATGTTTCATTATTCAAGATTCATACTGACTAAAATTATTGAATTTAAAAAGTTTGATTCCGTTTGAAAGCTTCACATCTTATTAAGTATAAGTAAGCTTTAAAGTAAGATAAGTCAATAAGACAATTGATAATAAGTCAATTGATTAAAAGAATACGACACAAAACACTTCGCATCAAAAATTCCAAAAAAATTTCAGTCTGTATACTCGACATTGCTTCATAGGTTCCACAGTTCGATTACTTAAAATAAAAAATTATGTATGGCCCTACGGTAACTTCGAAAAAGTTGACTGTTTCTGCTTTTGACAATAAAGTAAAGCGTTTGTGCTTGTTTTAATTCTAAAAAAATTAAATAATAAAAAATACAAATTTACTTATAGAATCAACAGCTTTAAAACACTATTATATTTTATAGACGTACCGTTTGTTAAAATGAGGGGTGTCCATGGACCCGTGCCAAGTGTCCATGGGGGTGTCCGGGTTTTATACACACCCTTTTGAAATAAATAAAATAGAGCAAGGCATAGACTGCACAGAAAAATAAAGCTTTATTGCCTGTTTTTGCATGTTTTTTTCTTGTGCCATGGTTTTTTGTTCATACAAAATATTTTTTCAGACTTATTTATCTTTCCATCATAAGAATTAAAGTTTTGTAATTTTTTAAAGAAAAACGTGACCTTTTAATGCATTTCTTATGGCACGGTATATTTTGGGGATTTCTGATTGCTCGGGGAAAGTTTCTATTTGATTACGGAATTTCTGATTTCTTAAAAGGTATTATCTAACTGCTTGAGGGGATTTTCTAAATGCTCTTGGATATTGTTAACTGCATGAGGATTTTTTCTAACCTTAGGGGAATTCACTACATGCTTGGGGGTTTCTAATTGCTTGGGTGATGTCGGACTGCTCGAAAGAGATGTTCTAAATGCTCTGGAAGATTTTTCAACTGCCTGAGTTGATTTTCTAAGTGCTTGGGAGATTTTCTTTCTGCTTAGGGGATTCTTTTCTGCTTGGGGGATTCTCTGTCTGCTTGGGGAATTCTCTGTCTGTGGGGGACATTTTTTAACCCAAAGATTTTCCTTCTCTGGGGACTTTTCAGTCTGTTTAGGGGATCTCTAACTGTGAGTGGAAGTTTATATTTGATGGGGGGATTTCCGACTTTTTGAAAGGGATTTTCTAACTGCTGGGGGGATTTTCTGTCTATTTGGGGTTTTTCTAATTTACTGCTAGGGGCAAGATTTTTCAACTGCTCTCAAAAGTTTTCTAGCTGCTGGGAAAGATTTTCTAGCTGGCTAGGAGATTTTTCAAGTGCTCTAGGTGATTTTCTAACTGCTCAGGGAGATTTTCTTTCTTTTTAGAAGATGTTCTAAATGTATGGAAGTATTTTATGCTTTTCGGGATACTTTAATTTTGCTGCTGAGATTTTCTAGCTGCTTAGGGACATTTCTATTGAGTACATGAGTGATTTAAAATGGCTGTCTGTGCCCCTCTTGGGGGGGGCACCTAAGAGCTAGTAAAATACTAAATCCTATCTGTCTCCCTCACGGGTCGCTTTCACTATCTCAAAATTTCACTTCCTCGAAAATCTAGCTATTTGAGTTTTCTAGGAAAGTGAAGTTTCGAGATAGTGAAAGCCAGGGTATTTTTCAAGGAAATGAAATTTCGGGATAGTGATACCCCCCGCCCCCCGTCTACCCCCTCCAGTCCAGTTGTTGTAGTGAGTAACAAGCCTGGCCAAGGGCCCAAGCTCTGCAGAGACCTTGCACTTGACCAAGGGACCAAACAAATAATAGCAAGCAGACTAACTGTGGCCCTGAAAAACTCAGTTTAGGCTCTTGTGATTCTGTGGATAGGAGTATTTTTAAGTAGTAATCTAGCAAAAATATTATGTATTTGGTTTGGCCAACTCGTATAATATAACTAAGAGTTCGCAAGGCAAAATACTCCTCTTAAACTGAACTCAGGCCCTCTGCCCCCCACTCCAATATTTTTTTGCCACAGCTGAGGGGGGGGCCATGGCCCCCTTGGCTCCCCCCCCTGGATCTGCGCCAGGCTACTTGTAGAACTTAAGTTTGCTTTAACTTTAACTTTAACTTTATTTATAGCTAATGGCTAGAGTTCCATGGTATATTAAATATATGAGTTTATAGACTTTCTTATGCAAATTAAAGTAGCATTACTAGGCAATATCTCCATTTCCACTTGGCTATGTTATGTATAATTCCATCAGTTGTAGAACTTAACCGTGTTTGGCTACAAGTTCTATAATGCCAACAAGGTTCTAATAGAATTACTACATATAAAGACTCAACTCTAGCTAAGCAAATTAAGGTTCCACTTCTATACATGTGCAACAGTTGGCCAAGTCAGCCAATCTGGCCAACTGATTTGGTGGCTGACCAAGGTAAGTCACCAACTTGCAAATGTAAATCGCAAAATTGCCAATGTAAGTTGCAAAATCACCAATGTAAGTCTCAAAATTGGTAAACATTGAGGAGATAAGTTGCAAAATGGAAGGGGTAAGTCACAAAATGGAAGGGGTAAGTTGCAAAATGTAGAAGGTAAGTTGCAAAATGTAGGGGGGTAAGTCACAAAATGGAAGAGGTAAATCATAAAATGGAGGGGATAAGTCACAAAATGGAGGAGGTAAGTTGCAAAATGGAGGAGATAAGTTGCAAAATGGAGGGGGTAAGTTATATGATGGACTGTGGAAGTGTCAAATTTGGAGAAGAATAGTAAAACAATATAGCAAGTAGGTAAGTTATAAGTAAAAGGTGGTTTGCAGGACCTCTTTTGGTCCTTCAAACTTTGGCCCCAAGTAAGTCAATTTTTTTGGAACTAAGTTGTACTAGCCAACCAAATTTTTCAAGTTGTGCACTTATGTCCACTTCCAGTATTGGAACTGTAGCCACTGCTACCACTCTGTGTATACTAGATATAGGAGAATAGATGATTTTTGCTTCCTAGCCCTAAATTTCAATGAAATTTAGATTAAAATTGTCATTTAAGTTTTCATTTAAACAATGTTAAACTTTTGACAATAAATTTTCCAATTCAATTCTAGAATTCTCCTGAGTCCAAATCTACTAAGGCATCCATAGAAACTTTCAAATGAATATTTGTATTAATTAGACCATTTTGGCTACAATCACACTACCTTCTTCCAGGCTTGTGGGACTTGGTGGATAGAGATCCCATCCCTAAATGGAAACTTGGTCGTAGCCAACTATTAAATTAAAATAAGCAAAACAGTAAATTTCTCTAAACTTACCAGTAGACCACATTGGTTAGGGCAGGTTTTTGCATTAAAAGTTACTAGTAATTTTTAGATGAATTACAAGACAAAGTAACTAGATAAAAAATATATTTTGTGAAGGATTAGAAGAGGAATAAATTATAGCAAAATGTCAATAATATGAACCTATACTGTTTGTTTAAGAGCTTAGTAGTTCACCTATGTGTCCATTTTATAATTTGGCCATTCTTATATGTAACCTTTGAATATATTAGCTAAGTAAAATATTAACTTAAACTTAAAGGATGTTATCAGTGTTATAGAAAGGTAGATATTAAATTATTACATAAAATATATCAAATATTAATTGTGCTTCATTTTTTAAGTTTTAACATAGACCTAGATCTGTTTGACTTTATATTAGTCCTATTTTTATCACCAACACTTGTTCAGAATCCACATATATTTTCAATCTTAGTTCTCATGGCTTGCTCAAAAGAATTAGAAATAGAAAACTGGGCTTTTTTATTAGAAAAACTTTTTACAATAATATAGAATTATGCACCAATGTAAAAACAAGTTTACAATCTTTTAAATGCTAGAAATACATGGAAGTGATTATGACATACAAAGGTACTCTAGGGGAATCTCTAAAACCTTCTAACCCTCCAATCCACAGTAATGCCTTTTGACTAGAAATTCTAATTGCCACTGAGCACTGTCAAATACTACTAGGAATAGGAGTAAAGATTAAGATTTAACAATTGATTTAGCAAAGATAAGATAACTTTAGGACATATATTATAAACTAGAATTAAATTCCATTTGATATTATATTAATTAATGTCTCTTTTACCCAATCTGTCTTAAGGTGAATGTCCCTTGGTGCATTTATGCTGTTTTTGTTAGCTTTTCTTCGCCACTTGGTTTCTATGAAAATTAAATATTTTAATAATTAATTTAAATTTCAGCACTTAAAAAAATGGCCACAGCATTTGAAACTGAAATGGGTGTAATGCCCGAACTATCAAAAGCCGTGTCGGAGATGGACTGGATTCTGCCCACAGACATCCAGGGCGAAGCTGTGCCGCTCATATTGGGCGGCGGCGATGTCCTGATGGCTGCTGAGACTGGCAGTGGCAAGACTGGCGCCTTCTGCCTGCCAGTCCTGCAGATTGTGTACGAGACTCTCAAGGATGCCAGCGAAGGTTAGTTAGTTAACTAAACTCCCTAAATTCTCCTTCTCAAGGATGAATGATTTGAAACTGAGCTTTATTTGACTAACTAACTGACAGGTAAAACTGGCGGCAAAAGTGGTTCAACTGGGACGGGAGCCGCTCAAAAGAAGCACAATTGGCGATTTAACATGCACGATCGAACCGAACAGTTAGCTATCGATGCTGAAGGCTTCCTGGTACAAAGTCGCCACCAGAAGGTAAAAGAAATTTGCAAATAGCCCAAAAACGACACTACATAGTTGCTATGCAAACAAACTAGGATTTAATACCCTAAACACTAAACAAAATTTTACTTTTCGTTTTCATTAGACAGGATGAGTTTCTAGGCTAGTTTTGTTGTGTACAATCATGCGCTAATAGGGCATAACTAAAAATTGGTGACAGGGTACACGTTTTCGATAGTAGAATCTTTGTTGCTATGCAGTTTTTTGTTGTGATTAGGCAAAAAAAACTTTCTTATTAAGAAATCTTACTGATAAAACTCTCGTTGCTAGGGTTAAAACCTTGGTTGCTAAGCAGTTTAAAAACAAACAAATAAAGCAAAAATAAGTAGAATTCCCCATGCTATGGGCGAATCTCGGTTGCTATGCAGTTTATATCACCAAAATAATTTGTCTCTAACGCGTCCCAGGAATGGCACGGCGCCAGAGCCTCAGCGGGAGTGAAAGTGCCGCGGCAAATACTACTTCGAAGCCACCGTCACCGACGAGGGCCTCGCCCGGGTCGGCTGGGCGACAGCCGCAGCCAAGTTGGACCTCGGCACCGACGGCGAAGGCTACGGTTTCGGCGGCACCGGGAAAAAGTCGCACAATCGACAATTCGACAACTACGGCGAATCTTTTATTCTTAGCGACACCATCGGGTGCTTCATCGACCTGGACAAGGGCGCCATTGAGTTTTCTAAGAATGGCAAATTATTTGGCAAGGCGTTCGACATCGACTCGGGCCATCGCAGTGCCGCCTTCTTTCCCTGCGTCTGCTTGAAGAATGCCGAGATGAGGGTGAACTTTGGCCAGACCGAGTTCCAGCATCCACCGCCAAAGCCCTACGTTGCCGTGTGCCAGGCTGCCAAGGACTGCGTGGCCCTTGGACCGGTGAGACCCCATGCCGACTGCCTGATTCCTATCCTGATAATCTGATCCCTATTCTAACGATCTCATCCCTATCCTGACGATTTGATCCCCATCCTGACAATCTGATCCCCATCCTGATAATCTGATCCCCATCCTGAGAATCTGATTCTCATCCTGACAACCTGATCCCCATCCTGACACCATGATTTCTATCCTGACACCATAATTCCTATTCTGACAACATGATCCCCATTCTTACAATCTGATCCCCATCGTGACAAACTAATCCCCATCCTGATAAACTGATCCCCATCCTGATAATCTGATCCCCATCCTGACAATCTGATCCCCATCCTAACAATCTGATCCCCATCCTGACAATCTGATCCCCATCCTGATAATCTGATCCCCATCCTGATAATCTGATCCCCATCCTGACAATCTGATTCCCATCCTGACAATCTGATCCCCATCCTGACAATCTGATCCCATCCTAACACCATGATCCCATCTTAACACAATGATCCCATCCTAAAACCATGATCCCATCCTGATACCATGATCCCCATCCTGACAGCCTTATCCCCATCCTGATAATCTGATCCCATCTTAACACAATGATCCCATCCTAAAACCATGATCCCATCCTCATACTGTACCATGATCCCCATCCTGACAATCTGATCCCTATCCTGACAGCCCTAATCCCCATCCTGACAATCTCATCTTCGTCCTAATAATCTGATCCCTATCCTGACTCCATGATCCCCATCCTGACACTATGTTACTAATACTGACAGCCCCCTAATCCCCAATCTGATAGTCTGATCCCATCCTGATAATCTGATCCCGATCCTTACAGCCCTGATCCCCATCCTAAAAAACTAATCCCCATCCTGACAATCTGATCCCCATTCTGACTCCATGATCCCTATCCTGACACCATGATTCCTATTCTGACACCATGATCCCCATCCTGATTCCCATCCTGAGATTCCGAAAATGTAATCTGATCTGATCCTGACAATACGATCCCCATCCAAACATCCTGATCCCCGCTCTAATATTTTCCTTTACCTTAACCACCTGCAGTCGTCGAGCTCCGTCGCCCAGAGCAGCTCGGCGCCGCCGCCCCCAAACGCCCCGCTAGCCATCATCATCGAGCCCTCGCGAGAACTCGCCGAGCAGACTCTCGAGCAGCTGCGCAAGTTCAAACGCTACCTGACGAATCCCTGCCCCACTGAGCTGCTCATCATTGGCGGCCAAGGCGTCAAGGAGCAGCTGGACGCGCTGCGCCGCGGCGTCGACATTGTCGTTGCCACGCCCGGCCGGCTGAAGGATCTTATTGATCAGGGCGCCCTGTTGCTGCAGGCCTGCCGCTTCTTCGTGCTCGACGAGTGCGACGGTCTGCTGTCGGCTGGGTACGGCGGCCTTATCGACGATATTCATCGGCAAATTCCTAAGGTGAGCGGCTGGTGATTCAAGTCTTTGATTTAAGGGTGTTTATACGATCTAATGAAGGGTGTTTATTGTCTGAAATATAGGGTGTTTATTGGCTTGAATTGAGAGTGCTTATAGGCTTGATTGAGAGTGTTTATAGGCTGGAATTGAGGGTGTTTATATTCTGGAATTGAGGGTGTTTATAGGCTGGAATTGAGGGTGTTTATAGGCTGGAATTGAGGGTGTTTATAGGCTGGAATTGAGGGGTGTTTATAGGCTGGAATTGAGGGGTGTTTATAGGCTGGAATTGAGGGTGTTTATAGGCTGGAATTGAGGGGTGTTTATAGGCTGGAATTGAGGGTGTTTATAGGCTGGAATTGAGGGTGTTTATAGGCTGGAATTGAGGGGTGTTTATAGGCTGGAATTGAGGGTGTTTATAGGCTGGAATTGAGGGGTGTTTATAGGCTGGAATTGAGGGGTGTTTATAGGCTTAATTAAGTGACTACAGGCTTAATTAAGTAAAAACGAGTTTTTAGAACAGCCTGTATTTGCTTGGATCAGATTTTTGTAACTAAATACCCCAATTTACAACAAATCTACCAGGTGACCCCGGACGGTCGCCGCCTGCAGATGGTGGTCTGCTCAGCCACGCTGCACGCCCAGGAGGTGAAGCGCATGGCCGAGCGTCTGATGCACTTCCCGGTGTGGATAGACCTGAAAGGCCAGGACTCGGTGGCTGACACAATTCACCACTGCGTGTGCACCGTGGATCCCCTGGCTGATCAGAGCTGGCGCCAGTTGTTAGGCAAGAACGCGAAATCCCGAATCCAAACTGACGGAGTTCATCTGAATGATCGAATTGGAACTTCGGACAGCCCGGAGACCCTGTCCGAAGCTGTCAAACTGCTCAAAGGCGAGTACGTGATTCGAGCTATTGAAAAGCACAACATGGACCGCTGTTTGATCTTCTGTCGAACTAAACTCGATTGCGACAATCTCGAACAGCTGTTTGTTGCTAAGGGCGGCGGTCCTCGGGCCAAAAAGGCCGCGCCCTACAGCTGCGTGTGCCTGCACAGCGATCGCAAGCCGCAGGAGCGCAAAGACAATTTGGAACGGTTCAAGAATGCCGAGGTTCGATTCCTCATCTGCACGGATGTGGCAGCCAGGGGCATCGATATTTCCGGTGAGTCTTCATTCCTTTTTTCTGCTCCTCTCACTACTCGCGTCTTTTTGTCCCCTTTTATAATCTTCCCTCCTCTGTCTTCCCCCCTATTCTTCCCTCTTCTTATTTCTCTTCATTCTATCTCCAATGTACTCTCTTCTTTTCTCTATTCTTCCTTCTCATCTCTTCTCTCCCATCTAGTCTCTATTCTTCCCCTCCAATCTCCCCTCTCGTCTCTATTCTTCCCCTCCCATCTCCCCTCTCGTCTATATTCTTCCCCTCCCATCTCCCCTCTCGTCTCTATTCTTCCCCTCCCATCTCCCCTCTCGCCTCTATTCTTCCCCTCCCATCTCCCCCCTCTTCTCTATTCTTCCCCTATCGCCTCTATTCTTCCCCTCCCATCTCCCCTCTAGTCTCTATTCTTCCCCTCCCATCTCCCCTCTAGTCTCTATTCTTCGCCTCCCATCTCCCCTCTAGTCTCTACTCTTCCCCTCCCATCTCCCCTCTAGTCTCTATTCTTCCCATCCCATCTCCCCTCTCGCCTCTATTCTTCCCCTCCCATCTCCCCTCTCTTCTCTATTCTTCCCCTCCCATCTCCCCTATCGCCTCTATTCTTCCCCTCCCATCTCCCCTCTCGTCTCTATTCTTCCCCTCTCATCTCCCATCTCGCCTTTATTCTTCCCCTCTCATCTCCCCTCTCGTCTCTTTTCTTCCCCTCCCCTCCCATCTCCCCTATCGTCTCTATTCTTCCCCTCCCCTCCCATCTCCCCTATCGTCTCTATTCTTCCCCTCCCATCTCCCCTCTCGTCTCTATTCTTCCCCTCCCATCTCCCCTCTCGCCTCTATTCTTCCCCTCCCATCTCCCCTCTCTTCTCTATTCTTCCCCTCTCATCTCCCCTATCGCCTCTATTCTTCCCCTCCCATCTCCCCTCTAGTCTCTATTCTTCCCCTCCCATCTCCCCTCTAGTCTCTATTCTTCGCCTCCCATCTCTCCTCTAGTCTCTACTCTTCCCCTCCCATCTCCCCTCTAGTCTCTATTCTTCCCCTCCCATCTCCCCTCTCGCCTCTATTCTTCCCCTCCCATCTCCCCTCTCTTCTCTATTCTTCCCCTTTCATCTCCCCTATCGCCTCTATTCTTCCCCTTCCATCACCTCTCTCGTCTCTATTCTTCCCCTCTAATCTCCCATCTCGCCTTTATTCTTCCCCTCTCATCTCCCCTCTCGTCTCTTTTCTTCCCCTCCCCTCCCATCTCCCCTATCGTCTCTATTCTTCCCCTCCCCTCCCATCTCCCCTATCGTCTCTATTCTTCCCCTCCCCTCCCATCTCCCCTATCGTCTCTATTCTTCTCCTCCCATCTCCCCTCTCGCCTCTATTCTCCCCCCTATCTGCCCTATCGTCTCTAATACTCCCCTCCCATCTCCCCTCTCGCCTCTATTCTCCCCCCTATCTGCCCTCTCGCCTCTATTCTCCCCTCCCATCTCCCCTCTCGCCTCTATTCGTCCCCTCTCATCTCCCCTCTCGCCTTATTCTTCCCCTCTCATCTCCCCTCTCGTCTCTATTCTTCCCCTCCCCTCCCATCTCCCCTATCGTCTCTATTCTTCCCCTCTCATCTCTCCTCTCTCTTCTCGTCTCTATTCTTCCCTTTCGTCTTATCTAATTTAATATTTGAATTCTTCTCTACCCTTTCTTTCCTTTTTACAATACTTATCCTTTCTCTCGCTACTTGTCCATAGTTTTCTTTCCTCTTAAATCGCAATCTATAATCTCTGGTCTAAGGTTTATATTTTTTTATTGTATTTGTTTTCTTTCACTCTCTGACCCATCTTCTCCGTTTTATCTCATGTTGTTCCTTCCTATTCCCTTTTTCCCCTCACAATTTTTTCCCCTGATCTGTTCCCACATTTTCCCGCTATCTCTCCACTTCATTAATTTATTGGTTTCCATATTAAATCTCACCCAACCCCCGCGCCACCCCCGCCAGGCCTTCCCTTCGTGATCAACGTCACCCTGCCAGACGAGAAGCAGAACTACGTGCACCGCATCGGTCGGGTTGGTCGCGCCGAGCGCATGGGTCTGGCCATCTCGCTAGTCGCCAGCGTGAAAGAGAAAGTCTGGTACCATAGCAACTGCCAGACTAGGGGACGCGGTTGCAGCAACACCAACCTGGTGGATGTTGGCGGCTGCTGCGTCTGGTACAACGAGCCGCAGCTACTGGCCGATGTTGAAGAACACCTGGGCGTCACTATCGACCAGATTGACACCGACATGGTCGTTCCAGTGAACGAATTCGATGGCAAAGTTGTGTACGGCCAGAAGCAGCGCAAAGGCGGCGGCGGCGGCCTCTACCAGGGTCACGTGGCCGTTATGCAGTCCGCTGTACAGTCGCTCACCAGCCTGGAGATGCGAGCTCAGGACAGCTACTTGCAGATGCGTTTCGGTCCCGCTGTCATGTGATTGTATTGGCTCCTAGCTCATTTACTTTAATTACTCTACATATCGGCATATTAGTTCTTTTACGTTCACGTTAATTTCGTTATTTTGGGTGTCTGTTTTCTAATGATATTTTGCTTGGTATGAGCTTTAGTTTGTGTGTAATATTTTTTTGCCAAATAGTTTTATTCAAGATCCGAGTGATGGTTTTCTGTTTGAGTCATGTTAGATTAGTACGAGTAAATTGACAAATACAAAAATTTATGATTTATTTATAGCCACCTTATTCAACTGCAATGCATTGATTGCATTTGTTGCTTTTTTGCTTCATTTAACTTTCTGTTATTCAATTATTTTATTCTTTTATTCGACTTGATATTTGTCCTTAAAGATCCTCAAAGATACCATCATGATCCTCAGAGAACTCCTTTTTATCCTCAAAGATCCCCTCAGGATCCTCAAAGATCCCTTTATGATCCTCAAAACCCCCCCATGATCCTCAAAGATCCCCTCATGATCCTCAAAGATCCCCTCATGATCTTCTTAAAGATCCCCTCATGATCCTCAAAGATCCCCTCATGATCTTCTTAATGATCCCCTCATGATCTTCTCAAAGATCCCCTTATGATCTTCTCAAAGATCCCCTCATGATCCTCAAAGATCCCCTCAATCCTCATAGATCCCCTTATGATCCTCAAAGATCCCCTCATGATTTTCTTAAAGATCCCCTCATGATCTTCTCAAGGATCCCCTCATGATCTTCTCAAAGATCCCCTCATGATCCTCAAAGATCCCTTCAAAGTCCCCAGAGATCCCCTTATGATCCTCAAAGATCCCCTCAATCCTCAAGGATCGCCTGATGATTCTTACATATTCCCGCATGATTTCCACAAATCCCTAATCATCTTGAAAAATCTCATTGACTAATCCTCACTGATCCCCTTATGCCCCCTTACAGATCCCTTTCTAATCGTCACAGATTCCCTGTTGGTCCTTTGACTCTTTAAAGATCCTCACCTGATCTTTCTGATCGCTTGTTAAAGCCAGCAAGCCTTCTATTTTTATCTCAATGACCATTGAATTTCCAGCTCAGCAGATTTCCCCGCCTCGCAGCATCCCTGCTAGCAAGTTTAAAATCCTCTAAAACATTCAACTTCAACCTGACGTCCGCATTGTCAATGGCTTCAAAGAATGACGATGAAGTCCCAACTAAGAAATTGAATCTAGAGGATGGCCAGGCAAATGATCACCCCCAACTGACCATTGGTACCCACAACGGTTGCTTTCACTGCGACGAAGTCACCGCTTGTTTCATGCTGAAACAGTTGCCGAAATTTCGGAACGCAACTGTCAAACGTTCGCGGGACCCCGAAGTGCTGAAGCAGTGCGACATTGTTGTGGATGTTGGTGGTGTGTTCGATCCTAAACTGTTGCGGTTTGATCACCATCAGCGGTGAGTTGCTTCTAGGGGCAGAATCTTGATGTTAATGATAAAAACAAGTTCGGCAATCTTCTGTAAACCTCCTTAGCCGATATTAAGAATTTGTCCCTAAACCATCGTAAAGAATAAATCATAAAATCAAATTTAGACACCCGACCTTTTGCGCGGCGCATCCGAGTGCTGCTGTGTACAGCTGCTCAGTCCTGACGGGCTGGAGGGGCCACAACATCCTCTCAAAATTTACCCCCAGCTCAAACTGCTACCCGATCTCAGTTGGGTTGGACTGAAGCAATGCGGTATTAAGGGCCTTGCTGAAGGGCACAGATTAGTTCCTAGAGCCGGGGCTCGAACCCACGACCTTCCCATCATAAGGCTAGAAGCGTCTCTAAACCACTTTTAAGAGTGTTTCTTTAAAAAAATGTCATACCCATTGTTTCAGCGATTTCACCGAGACTTTCAACAGCCTCTGTCCAGAGAAACCTTGGACAATCAAGGTGTGTTTGAAAATTTTTTTCGTATTTTTTTTCAAGACGTTGAAGTTGTTAAAAGTACTTTCTAACTTGGTCGCCTTAAAAATTTCCTCCAGCTAAGCAGCGCCGGTCTCATCTATTGTCATTTCGGTCGGGAGGTGATCGCCGAGATGACCAAGCTTAAATTGGATGACCCCTTCGTGGAGAGGGCCTTCGACTTGGTAAGCTTTGTTGCTGTCCTTTTTTGATCACCACATTATTAAACCAGACTTACTTGTCACCTGCCACCACTTTCTCCCCCCAAAGATGTACGAAAACTTCATCCTTGAGATCGATGCCATAGACAACGGAGTGAAACAGTACCCGGACTCAGCTGAACAGCCACTGTACACAGTTCACACCGGCCTGAGCGCTCGTGTTGGCCATCTGAATCCCTGGTGGAATGCCACCAATGCTGAACCAGAGGACGCCCTGTTTGCCAAAGCCATGGAGCTGGTCGGGGCTGAGTTCCGCGACCGGCTGACCTACTACAAGTGAGATAATTTTTTGAGATTCGTCGATAAAAACCATATCGATAGTCGCCAATAAACTTTGTTAAAATTCGTCGATTAACCATATTAAGATTCTTCGATTAACCGTCTTAAACGTCGCCAATTAACTATCTTTAGAGGCGCCGATAAACCATCTTGTACAGTCGTCGATTTATCATCTTTAGAGTCGCCGATTTATTATCATGAGAGTCGTCGATTTATTATCTTGAGAGTCGTCGATTCACCATATGACAGTCGTCGATTTATTATCATGAGAGTCGCCGATTTATTATCATGAGAGTCGCCGATTTATTATCATGAGAGTCGACGATTAACAATCATGAGAGTCGTCGATTAACCATCATGAGAGTCGTCGATAAACCATCTTAAGAGTCGCCGATAAACCATCTTAAAAGTCGCCCATAAACCATCTTGAGAGTCGTCGATTGACCATCTTAAGAGTCGCTGATTAACCATCTTAAAAGTCGCCGATAAACCATCTTAAAAGTCGCCGATAAACCATCTTAAGAGTCGCCGATAAACCATCTTAAAAGTCGCCCATAAACCATCTTGAGAGTCGTCGATAAACCATCTTAAGAGTCGTCGATAAACCATCTTGAGAGTCGTCGATAAACCATCTTGAGAGTCGTCGATAAACCATATCTAGTGTCGTAATCGATCCTAAGAGTCGTCGATTATTCATCTTAAGAGTCGTCGATAAACCATTTTGAGAGTCGTCGATTAACAAATTAGAGTCATCAATCAACCATTTTATTAAGAGTCGTCGATAAACCATCTTAAGATTCGCCGATAAACCATCTTAAGAGTCGCCGATAAACCATCTTAAGAGTCGCCGATAAACCATCTTGAGAGTCGCCGATTAACCATCTTAAGAGTCGTCGATAAACCATCTTAAGAGTCGTCGATAAACCATCTTGAGAGTCGTCGATTGACCATCTTAAGAGTCGTCGATAAACCATCTTAAGAGTCGCCGATTGGCCATCTTGAGAGTTGTCGTCGATTTATCATCTAAAGAGTCGCCGATAAACCATCTTAAGAGTCGCCGATAAACCATCTTAAGAGTCGTCGATAAACCATATCTAGTGTCGTAATCGATCCTAAGAGTCGTCGATTATTCATCTTAAGAGTCGTCGATAAACCATTTTGAGAGTCGTCGATTAACAAATTAGAGTCATCAATCAACCATTTTATTAAGAGTCGTCGATTCATCATCTTAAGAGTCGCCGATAAACCAACTTAAGAGTCGTCGATAAACCATCTTAAGATTCGCCGATAAACCATCTTAAGAGTCGCCGATAAACCATCTTGAGAGTCGCCGATTAACCATCTTAAGAGTCGTCGATAAACCATCTTAAGAGTCGCCGATTAACCATCTTAAGAGTCGCCGATTAACCATCTTATGAGTCGTCGATAAACCATCCTAAGAGTCTTCGATTCATTATCTTAAGAGTCGCCGATTCATCATCTTGAGAGTCGCCGATAAACCATCTTAAGAGTCGTCGTCGATGATTTATCATCTTGAGAGTCGTCGATTAACCATCTTGTGAGTCGTCGATAAACCACCTTAAGAGTTGTCAATTGAACATCTTAAGAATCGCCGATTATATCAAGTGTCGTAATCGATCTGTAGAGTCGTCGATTATCCAAATTGAGAGTCGCTGATAAACTATCTAGAGAGTAGTCAAATAACCATCTTATTAAAAGTCGCCGATTAACCATCTTAATTGTCGTCGATTAACCAGTTGCCCCCCCCCCAAAACGGCAGAGACTGCTGGTGGCCCGCTCGCCAACTCGTTGCCACAGCGTTCGCCAACCGGTCCAGCTACGACATCGAAGGCCGCATCCTGGTGCTGGACTCTGTGCCCAGCGGCGGCCTACCCTGGAAGAGCCACCTGTACGAGCTGGAGCGGCAGGCCGGCTGCCTTGGCCGCGTGCTGTTCGCCCTGTACCAAGACAACAACGGCAACTGGCGCGTTCAGACCGTGCCGCCCGATGAGACACGCGGCTTCGAGAATCGCCTCCCGCTGCCGGCTGACTGGCGCGGTCACCGGGACGACGAGCTGAGCAAACTGAGCGGCATCGACGGCTGCGTGTTCGTGCACGCCTCCGGCTTCATCGGCGGCAATCGCAGCTTCGACGGCGC
The DNA here is from genome assembly GCA_950096795.1 of Macrostomum cliftonense. Classification (NCBI taxonomy): domain Eukaryota; kingdom Metazoa; phylum Platyhelminthes; family Macrostomidae; genus Macrostomum; species Macrostomum cliftonense. The sequence goes on along the minus strand of CATNEM010000128.1, from coordinate 410,850 downwards.
ACTGGCGATGGCCAGAAAGACCATCGAGATGAGCGACGTGGCTGCGTAGTGATGTCCGCAACTGCCTACTTGCGGCAGTAGGTGACTGTTCTGTAGCTGGTTTTTTTCCTACCTTTCCGCCAAAAAATTTAGCAACAAGACAAATTAAAAAAGGTGTTAATTTAGGCGCTTCTGGGTTGTAATTTTGCTGACTCATCCTGTGACAAATTTTCACTGACACTTGGAGCCACAAATCCGGTGACTTCATGAGACACTTTAGGGACGGCTTCCTGTGACAATGAGTGACACTTTCCGTGACTCTAGGTGAATCTTCTGCGACTTTGTGAATCTTCTGTGACTTAAGGTGAATATTCTGTGACTTTAGGTGAATATTCTGTGACTAGGCGAATATTCTATGACTTTAGGTGAATATTCTGTGACTTTAGGTGAATATTCTGTGACTAGGCGAATATTCTGTGACTTTAGGTGAATATTCTGTGACTAGGCGAATATTCTGTGACTTTAGGTGAATATTCTGTGACTTTAGGTGAATATTCTGTGACTAGGCGAATATTCTGTGACTTTAGGTGAATATTCTGTGACTTTCAGTGAATCTTCTGTGACTTTCAGTGAATATTCTGTGACTTTCAGTGAATATTCTGTGACTTTAGGTGAATAAATTCCGTGACTTTAGGTGAATATATTCTGTGACTTTCAGTGAATATTCTGTGACTTTAGGTGAATAAATTCCGTGACTTTAGGTGAATAAATTCCGTGACTTTCAGTGAATATTCTGTGACTTTAGGTGAATAAATTCCGTGACTTTAGGTGAATATATTCCGTGACTTTCAGTGAATATTCTGTGACTTTAGATGAATAAATTCCGTGACTTTAGGTGAATAAATTCCGTGACTTTAGGTGAATATCCTGTGACTTTAGGTGACACTTCTTGCGACATCCTTAGCGAAGTCACAGACAACTTCCTATGACTGCAAGTAAACTTTCTGTAACAATACACGATACAATTTCTTTGAAACTGTTAAAGGAAAAATTTAATACTAATTTAACTAAATATTTTAAAGTTCGTAATAGGCTGTTAGAGAAGAATTCTAAGTAATCAATAATTTTAAAATTTTGGCCGTACTTTATTGCTTTTTTGCTTTGCTTAGTGTACTTTTTGTACACTTTTTGTACTTTTTGCTTAGTGTACTTTAGTGTATTTATTGCTTAGTGTACTTTTAAGTCTACTTGATGACTTGCATGTCATAAAATCATGCCAAAATTGAAATATAGCCATCACATCCGGTCTGCGTTTTTGCGTGCATTATATTGTTCTCTTGTAAGGCAGCTAAATATCAGCTTGTTATTCTGTAACTATGTTCTTATCTGTTTATCAGAATTTAATTTAATTCAGTTAAAAAAGTTTTATTTATGTCCTTAATAGTTATATCCCTTATCCCATCGCTTAGCCTAATGACCGGAAGGTCGTGGGTTCGTCCCCGGCTCTAGGAAACAATTTGTACCCTTGAGAAAGGCCCTTAATCCCGCATTGCTTCAGTCCACTCCAGCTGAGATCGGGTACCAGTTTGAGCTGGGTAAATTTAGAGTGGGTGCTGCGGCCCCTCCAGCCCGTCAGGACTGAGCAGCTGTACACAGCTGCGGCTGTGCCCTGGGCTGCTAGACTTACTGTCCAGTTATATTTAAGGACAGTGGGACATTCACAATTGATATTAAATTTCATCATGAAATCTTGGACAATCCAGAATATCTGTTGTTAAAGTCTGAAGAATGTTTTCAAACCTGTTCATTTCTGTGCGTGCATTATTTAACTGTGTGTCAATCAAAGCTGAAACTCTGAATTTTCCAGGGATTAACAATGCCTATAGACAGAATTCTTGAATCCCATAATTGAGGTGGGCCAGCCAATTTCAGCTCTGGCAGGCTGCGACCTGTTCCAGATGCTGATTGCCTTATTGACGATTTGAGCTAAATTGTCCTATTGAAATCTGCTGCAATTTTAGCGATAATTCCAATAGTGCTTGTTGCCATTGGGTTAATAACACTTTAGGTAAAGAAATAGGATTTTTCTCGTTTATTTTAAGTGTCGCGTGAACTGTATCGAGATTAGCAAACCTTGAACAGTAATTTTTTATAGTCCTCTCAGTTGCTCCTATGCTATCTTTGGCATCAAATCTGCCTAGCTTTATTAAACGTCAATGATTTTGCAATTCACTATTAGCTACCCGAATGGGATTGGCGGGATCAAAGGTTTTATGAGCTCAGCAAGTTCCTCCAGTGCAGATTTTTTCACCTCAACGGCGGCGTTGGACCCAGTTGTTGAGTTGGACACTTTAAAGTACATGTAGCTCGAGCAGTCTATGCCAAGCTGAAAATCGTATGGGTTTAGCTTATTTTGTCCTTTGCTCAAATAGCAGACTCCATCTGTGGTAAGATGCAGGGAAGTGCAGTTTTTATTGACTGCGCAAATGTGCGCGCATTCTTGAACAGTTCGGGATCCTTCCTCGATTCGGTGAAATTTGGACAGGGCCGAAACTTTCGGACAGGCCAGCAGCTTTTCGAACTTGATTCGCCGATTTTTGCCAGGGCATTTGCTGTCATGGAATGCAGCGGGTGACACTGACGCGAGACTCAACAGGACTAGGAGTACAGCGAAGGCCGTCATGACTTTTTTGATAGCCCTTGCTGTTGTTGCTAGGAAGAATGGGTAATTTTTTACAGGGTATTTATGCGTATTATCTGATAAATCTGACTCAACCAATAGGAAACTGAAATGGGTGCTGGAATACTAATTGGATTTCCATTTCCATCAAGCATTGCCAGCTTAACTCCCTGGGATTGGTTGTGCTATGCGTCTCCTCGGGGGGGGCAGTTATACGCCTTTATTGTGAGTTTCTGTTCGCAAAATTGCCTGCACCCTGCTTATTGTGACAATTTTGCTGTAAAAAATTTACAACACTACTTGTTAGTAGAGTGAAAGCTCATCCGTGCATTTTTCTGCGTTTTCGAAGTTGTCTCTTAAAAATTAATTTATCTTTCATACTAGAATTTTCGAGACGAATCGAATGGGACTGATCCCAAAAAAATCGGTCCAGTGGTGACAAAGTTAAGGGCGGTTTCCCCGTCGGATTTCCCATAATATTGCCCAGGTCACAGCTATTGTATAGAGTCACCCTGCTCAAAATTATTGGTGACCATTTACATGATTTTTTCGTAGCTCTGTCATCAGTCGTCAGAGAAACAAACTAATTTGGAGGATAACAGCAAATCGCCATGTCGTACATTAATAAGACTATCGCCCGTGCTGAGAAGCTCAAATGTCATTTTTTTCTTGTTCTAGAAGAGTTAAATAAAGCCCTGTAGGGTGGCCGAAGAGACGAGATCTGATCAGGGGTCAATTTCGCCTGTAACTGACTTAATCGTTGGACATCTGTGCTTGGCTACTTGAAGTAGAATAACAATATAAGACAGCTGAAAAAGAACTCGTCAAATTGGGTGCAAAAATGAGTATAAAAGCAGAGCACTGTCTCGGGGACTCACAGTTCAATCAGCTACAATATGCGGAGCCTCGCTCTGATCTCCAGCGTTGCTCTACTGAGCTGCGTTGCTGGGAGAGTGGCTCACTTCTCCTATTTAGGCTGTTACAAAGACGCCGCAACCAGAGACCTTAACGGGCTTAATGAAGTCAGCCAAATCGGAGAGTATGCCTTGTCCTACTCCTATAATCGATTTGCAAGCGGCATGATGACTCGAGAGCTCTGCAGCAGCATCTGCTCACTCGGCGGCTTCCCGTACTTCGGACTGCAGTCCAGTTGGGAATGTTTCTGCAGCAGCTCCTACGGACGCTATGGAACCACCGATGATAGCGAGTGCAGCAGAACGTGCTCAGGCGACGCAACCCAGATGTGCGGAGGGTCCTGGAGAAACTCGGTGTTCGCACAGGCCTATCCTAGTGAGTTTTAAAATAACAGAAAAGTGTTAAATTTTCGTACACGTGCTTTTTTACTTATTTACTGAAACTTCAGACTGGAGATGCTTCAAGCAGTCCCAGAGACCCAACCTGACGGTCACAGCCTTAGTACCGACCTCCTGGAGCCTCGCCGCCCACACAGCTCTGGACTGCCTGATTCTGTGCGAGGCCCGCCCCGACTGTCAGGCTGCGATTTTCTCAGGCGAGCAGCGGCTGTGCCACCTGCTGAGGTTCGCCTACCCGCCCGCCAGCCTGAGCGGCGTCGCTGGAGACTTCTTTCTGCGCGGCTGACTATAGTATTAGGAATCTAATTCAGATGATCCATTAAGGGATCTACTAAAGCGTTACTGCCGCTTGGAGTGCAAGCAAAGTCAAATAAGGACAACTAACTTCTATCGGCATCAGTGAGCCCTTATGGGAAAGTGTGAAATGTCGCGGTACTGTGCCTGTCAATGCGAAAAATTTTACACAAAATACATATAGGGACGTCAATCTGCTTCAAGTGCTGTTGTCGACGGGAAGTAACAACCCATCCCTTAATTATTTGCCTTGCGTTACTGATTGATAGATAGGCCATATTTACATTTATTTTAGATGGGCTGAAAGAATACACAGTTACGATAAAGTAAATGTATTTTTTATGCACTATAGCTACATAACACGGTATTATGTCCAGCTCCTTCGCCTTCGCCTAATAGATTTCGTCCCATTTGAAAACTTCTACGCTTTTCAATCGGATCTTGCATATTATTAATGCTAGGGCGCACTACTTTTGTGGCCGAACCTTCGGATCAGTTGGAAAAGCACCAGAAAGTGAATGCAATCCAAATTGCCAGCAAAATTTTCTATGTCTCATTGGCTTTAATTTTCAGCACGGAGATGCTTCATGCAGTCTGGGAGACTCAACATGACTGCCGTCTCGACTTCTTTCTGCGTACCGCCAAAAGCTGATGTCCCGGATCAACTGGATTTTGACTTTGAGCTTTTAAGTCTTTATCAACGAATTTGTCATGTTCAGCTGCAGAGCAAAAAGTACAGCCTCAGGACTTATAATTAAATAGAAGCGCCGTCATCTTCGCAAGTCTTGTTTCTTGTGTTTCCAGTTGTCACATATTGTAGGCTAAAAGATTGCGATTGACGGCTACATTTTTTTTCTGTGTAAATTTACCCATTTCTGTCAGTCAGTTACACTGAAAGCTGCATTTCCGGTTGTCAATTTACTTATGTTAGCATTGGCTTAGTTTTACTGTATAGCAGAGTTTTACTTTCTTCCCTAAGAGGGTTTGAAGTAAAAAGTAGGAGAAAAGAAAGCCAATAGCTGGTTTTTTTATCATATAAAACCATCTCTCAAACGCGAGCTAGATATTGTCAGCTTTTCAGTCAGTTTTTGAACCCATAGAGCCTCGAGGTTCTCCCAAGTCCCCTCTGTTGCCACCTCTCGCAATCTTCTTCTTTTCCCTAAGTTTTCTGATCCCCGGCGTTCAATTTAATCTTCTACCAACGAAATTTTGTGCGTGGCAAAGGTGTGGAAAGTCCATTATTGCTTTAAGGATGCATAGAGCTCTACTAAAAGTAGTACTTGTCCGATTATTATTGGTTACTCCATCATTCGTGCAAATGGATGGCAGTGTACGTATAAAAGCAGAGCTCTGCTCCAGTTGAGAGCAGTCCAATCAGCTCCAAAATGCGGAGCCTCGCTCTGATCGCCAGCGCTGCTCTGCTGACCTGTGTCGCTGGGAGACTCGCGCAGTTCTACTATATCGGCTGTATCCATGACGATTCAGTCAGAGACCTTGAAGGGCTGAACAAAGTAAACAATCTTGGAGACTTTGGTCTCTCCCCATTCGTGTACAATGGAATTATAAGCAACAAGATGACTCGAGAGCTCAGCAGCAGCATCTGCTCACTCGGCGGTTTCCCGTACTTCGGACTGCAGAGCGAAACGCAATGCTTCTGTGGCCAGTCGTACGGAGCGTTTGGAAAAGCAGCCGAGAGCGAATGCGACCGAGATTGTTTGGGCAATGCGAGACAGAAATGCGGAGGGAATTGGAGAAACTCGGTGTTCGCGCAGACCTACCCAAGTGAGTGCTAATGAGGATGCATCGCAGCCAAGTAACTTTGACATGTTTCAGTAATGCTGTCCAAGCGGATAGCCTTCCGCGTTTCATATATGGCTTTTATTTCCGAATAACCAACGTTGCTACAAGAAGTATTTCCTTTCCATCTGGTTTAGGTAACGCAACTGCAAGCAAGGGTAGAGGGCTTAGCCATCGACCATGTCATGCCCCCTTTTACAGAGGCTTAAAAAACAGGTACACGTAGTTAAGGAACGATTAAACAACACGTGGGGCGGGATAGGTGCGCGAATAATAAACAAGGGGAAATCAGCATTGGACTGTTAAGTTCGGTTTTTCTATCGTGTCAAACTAGAGGCCTTGTCAGTCAATTATGGAGAGTAGCGGTCAGGTGGGCGGCGCAGCCGCTCTCCACGTCGCCTGTTCCCATCGGGCTCGCCTGCTCCGGCTTGGATCTCTTCGGGCTGTCTGTCATCCCGGTCCTCTGACTCTGACTCGCTGGTCGAGGGCAAGTCTGCAGCAGTTGCCCCGTGAGTTCGTGCCAGGGCGCTCGATTGGCCTCTTGATTGGCCAGAGCCAGACATCGAAATCTGGGTGTTGCTCACAAGGCAAAGTCGGTCTTCGTGTAGAATCCAGGATGTGTTTGGACCGACTGTCATGAGAAATTTCGCTTGCTGTGGAGGGGCGTTGGCGTTTGGATGATAGATTATGTTCTCGCCTTGATTAAACGTCGAAAATATGGGCATGCGGAGCTTTCTTCCAAACACCATCTCGGCCGGTGATCTGCCCTTGTTGTAGTTTGCGGAGTTTCGGTGATGGAACAGCAGCTTCAGTAAAAATGACGCGAAATCCATATGTGTGAGCTGCTGCGTCCAAGCCTGTAGACCATGCTTTACGGTCTGGACTGCGCGTTCCGCGACTCCGTTGGACCTCGGATGATATGGCGGCGATTCTAACTTGCTAGCACCATTTGCCTGGAGCCAACCGACGATTTTTGCAGATGTGAATTCTGGCGCGTTGTCTGAGACGACCACCTGCGGCACTCCAAAGCGAGAAAAGACTGTGCGCAGACTGAAGATGACCCCATCGACGGAGCGATCTTTCAACGGAAAGGCCTCTATCCAATTGGAAAAGGCATCCACAACGACTAAAACATTGCCTGCGCTTCTTACATATGCCCAGTCGATATGTATGCGTTGGAAAGGTTCCGAGGCTGGAGGCCATTGGTCCACGTGGGCGGCGGGCCTAGGTCGGATGACGTTGCAGGCCGGGCACTGCGCAACAAAATGCTCAACATCCCGGCGCATGTTTGGCCGCCAGCATGAGATCTCCAGCAGAGCATGCGTTGCCGCCGATCCAGCAAGGGTTTCATGCGCTGCGTCGAATGCGGCGCGTCGAAGTCGAGGAGGAACGTATGCGCGCCGACCCGCGTAGAGTAGGCCGTTTTCAATGGTAAATTCCTGGGCTCTCCGTTTGAATACAAGCTCTGCGGCCGTGCAGTGCGACCAACGTCCAGACTGCACACGCTGAATAATTCGTTGGCCAAGAGCGTCCAATTCCAGTTCCCTCTGTAACTGTCTGTGGTCGAGAAGTGGCGCTGCAAAACAGATGCAGTTAATCGCTTTTGACACGGCTGGCGGATCAGCATCATTACTTGCATTGTTGAAGCGGAGTCGAGACAGAGCGTCAGCGTGCTTGATGAGATGCCCAGGTAGGTACTCGATTTGGTAGTCAAACTGCATTAAGCTTAGGGCCCAACGTGCGATTCTTATGGAAGAGTCAGTGGAGAGTGCTTTGTCAGTGGGGTTTTCGGTGGGCGAAAGAGAGCGAGAGATGAAAATTACTGGGCTACCTTCTTGGGTTACTACAGCAGCGATTGCTCCTTGGGATGCATCCGTAGTCAGGGTCACCTCCCTCTCTAGACTGTGCGGCTGTACAATCGGTCGAGATGATATTTCGTGCTTCAACGCTTCAAATGCATGCTGGCACTCTGCTGTCCATTCAAACTTTGTGGACTCTTTCCTCAGGTTGTTTATTACCTGAATCTTCGCCGAAAAGTTTGGGATGAGACGACCAAAGAAGTTCACCAAGCCCACAAATTGTTCTACTTCTTTTTTGTTTCGAGGAGGGGCCACCTGTCGAATCTTCTCGACCAGGCGTGCATCAGGCTCAATCCCTGCAGCTGAGATCTTGTATCCCAGAAAAGTTACCTCATCGCAGAGGTCAATGGACTTCTTTTCGTTGATCGTCACTCGCTTCTCGGCCAGGCGGGTCTTAACGGCATTGAGGCGTTTTTTGAGGGCATCTTCGTTCTCTGCATAAACGAGCACGTCGTCCTGATAGATCAGCAGACCTTTTAAATCAGACAAGATGCTCTCCATGGTTCGTTGAAAGATGAACGAAGCGTTCTTCATTCCCATTTGCAATCTGTTAACACGATACAATCCTCGAGAGGTGTTGATGACGGAAAGATTCTGCGCCGCTTCATCCAATTCGATCTGCCAGTAGGCCGAGGTTAGATCAATTTTAGCGAATTTTTTTGCATTTTTCAGCTTTGAGAAAAGGAATTCAGTGTTCGGGATCGGATGCGACTCCGACTTGATTTTGCTGTTAACGTGAACCTTATAATCAGCACACATCCGTAGAGATCCATCTTTCTTCATTACCCAAACAACTGGTGATGCATTCTCAGCGGGACCTCTTAGCGGCTCAATCACTCCCAGTGCTTCGAGACGATCCAGCTCGGCGTTGACCTTTGATTCCATGGCAACAGGTACCGGACGGGCCTTGCAGAATTGCGGCGTGGAATGTTCGACCAGCTCCATGTGCGCCTTGACGCCTTTGATCGTGGGAAGATAAGTGTGGGACTGGATAGTTGCACTAAATAGTTCCTGAGACGACAGCAAATCTCTGCCGAGAAGGCCGTAAGACTTTCCTGATTCAACCACCACGATAGATGTCGGATGAAGCTTGCCATCGATTTCGACTACTGCTTCCAGCTTTCCTAGAGAGCGCATGGCGTGACCGTCGTAGGCCTCTAGGCGTGTAGTACATTTGGTGAGCACAGGAGACTCCAGCTGCTTCCAGATCTTACTCGAAATAACCGAAACTGAAGCTTCAGTGTCAATCTGCATGACCACTGGCTTCTCGTTAATTTTAATAGCGCTCGTTCGAGCATCAATAGAGTTTATTGCATCCGTAACAGTCAAGTGCATGACTGTCTCATGTTCTGCGCAGCCAGGTTCGGTAGACTCCTCTGCTTGGTGTAACTCCTTCTTAATAGACCGACAGACAGAAGAGAAGTGGTTTTTTCTCCCACAGGAGAGACACTGTTTGCCATAGGCTGGACATTTTCCGCGCTGATGGCGGGACCCACAGAACTTGCAGCAGGCGCCTTCAGTGGAACGCAACATTTGTTTGTGGCTTCAGCTGCGCAGCATTGATAGCAGTTGCTGCTGGCAGTGATGATTGTGCAATGGACGTAGAATTCGATTCCACAAAGTTGCGAACCTGATCTAAGCTTCGAATGTGATCGATGATCTCAGATGTTGATAAGTCCTTTATGTGCATCGCCTCCAGAACTTTCTGCTGAACTGCTCTATCATGTAAGCCGCTAACAAACGCAAGACGGACCATCTCTTCTTCAGGATCAACGCAGGTCTTGAGCTTCGAAAACTCGCAGTATTGAATTGCTTTGCGAATTCTTGAGACGAAGTCAGTGGCGGACTCATCCTGCTGCTGGCGGATGGAGAAAAACTTTGTCCTCTCAGCAATCAGAATGCGCTTGGTCGGCTCGAGGTAGTTGCTTATACGGGTTGAAATTTCCGCAAAGGTGAGCGTTGTCACGTCTGTAGGAGCACTCATGGAGATTATTTTGTCCAGGGCGGTTAGCCCACAGCATGCCAAAAAATTATCGGTGATCTGCTTGTGATTAGAGTCATCCTTCCAGCCTTTTGCTCGCGATAGTGCATTGAAGGCTACGAGCCATGATTTGGCCTTATCAGCTGATGCCAGGTCCAGATCACCTAGTCGCGACGCCATTGACATGTTTCAGTAATGCTGTCCAAGCGGATAGCCTTCCGTGTTTCATATATGGCTTTTATTTCCGAATAACCAACGTTGCTACAAGAAGTATTTCCTTTCCATCTGGTTTAGGTAACGCAACTGCAAGCAAGGGTAGAGGGCTTAGCCATAGACTATGTCAAACTTCTTTAAGGGCTGAGTACAATAACTAGCTACCCATGGAATTAAAATTTAGACTGGAGATGCTTCAAGCAAAGCCAGAGACCAAACCTGACGGTCTCAGCCAACATGACGACCTCCTGGAGCCTCGCCGCCCACACAGCTCCGGACTGCCTGATCCTGTGCGAGGCCTGCCCCGACTGTCAGGCTGCGATTTTCTCAGGCGAGCAGCGGCTGTGCCACCTGCTGAGGTTCGCCTACCCGCCCGCCAGCCTGAGCGGCGTGGCTGGAGACTTCTTTCTGCGCGGCTGAGGTCATTTCAGACAGCTCAGACTACCCATGTCACTCTGGTTTTTTAGTCCCAGATTTTAAATATTTGCTGATATTTTCGGTTCAGCCTTGTGACAGGATGCAATGCCAAGATTTTAACGAGACTCTCAATTAAATTGCCTAACACTACCAGCTCCTAACACTGCTGCAAGATTGAAATTTTTTTGAGACGAATGAAACTGCAGCCTGAAACTATGTTAGTAAATTTCCTTGAGTGAAATCACTGACTGTCAGTTTTGCAAGCCTTGCTATGTTTGCTGTTTTCGTTCACCCAACTGCCAATCAGTTAAAGAAGTGTTGAAGAAGCCCACAAAGAACTGCTATGCAGCAGCATATATCGTCTCTAGTTTTTGCTCCTCCACTTGTCAATTGCAACGAAATGCTGTGTACATGTAAGACAAGAAAAACAGAAAACATAACGAATTTAAGGAGGTCAGTCGAATTGGAAAAGTTCCAAATCGATAAGTATCGTAAGGGGCTCTACCTGATCAACGTGAGATCCAAGCACCATGTCGCAGCATCTGCTCACTGGGAGATTTTACGTTCATTGGACTAAAAAAACAAAGAACGATGCTTTTTAGGGGTAATCCTCCTGACTATTCCGGGAAATTTTAAGAAATCCGAGGCCAAAATGCAGATAGCGTTTGAGGAACTCCAAACGTCACCCCCGGTACAGTTTTCCGATTGAACCTACTAAATACAGCTGGGATATTCCACTGATCTACTTAAGTGTTATTGCCATGAATTAACTTATGTGCTATTCTATTGACGATCGATGAGCCCTGCTTGTATACATGTACAGTATGTCAGTGGGACTTCTTCCTGAGGTAGTACCACACGGCTTTGGTCTCAGAGTTACGTTTTTTATGCACCAAAAATTTCCAAAAAAATGCAAGGCTCAGAAGTTTAGAAAATTACAGTGAAATGCAATTGTTCACCGACAAAAAATGATAGTCGATTGAGATACTTTTTAAGAGGATATCGTTGGATAGTTTCCCGCCTTTTTGTCGTTCAATGACTATATAATGCAAGCTACTAACGAAGTTGTGACCAAGATAAAAATACATGCGACTCTATGGACGTGACGTTTCAAGCTTTGAAAGTATATCGTGAAGTTACGACAACGTACTAGTATAAATATATTAGTTTTACTTAATTAATTAATGAAGGCATCAAAGAATGACAGTAAAGCTAGACACACGGCCAAAAATAAAAGCTAAAGTAAAAACGGTTATATTTTTAATTATGACGTATTATAAGGGTAAATAGGCATGCTGGCAAAATGTTGGTGCATCCTAGCTTAGTTAAAATACGCATAAACCGAGTGGAAAATAAAATATAAAAACAGATTTCGAATGAAATAAAAGAGGTTCTTAGGAATCTTAGCATTTGTATCGGTAGCATTTCCTGCACTAATAACACTTTGTTTGATATCAACTTGACTTACTGAACAAGGGACCTTTCAATAACGCAAGCTTACGAGAAAAACAAATATCTTTTCCATTGTTATTTTAAGAGCTTTAGTGATGAAAAAACATCATCTAAGTTCGAGACCTCACAGTAATTTTTTTCTAAGTTAACTTACAGATGGACGAGGTCGGTTATTGCATTCTATTCTCCCAGGGCACTTGGCTTCAATATTTTTAGAACAGAAAATGCAAATGCAAATGACTGAAAATGTAAGCGGGAATTAGTCTGGTAGGTTTGTTTGAGATTCAAGTAGTGCGCAATTAATCAAAATGAAATTGTTCACTCACCTGCATAGTACAGGATAGAATGACTTCCGCAATCACCATCCACATGTTGAACTTGTAGTTTCCCATGGCCTTATCCATGCAGTCCTGTTAGGATACACGGATCACGGATACAGAAAATGAATCAGGAAGTTAAATAATATAGTTTAAAACAAAATGTTGGCATACAGTTTTGTGCACGGCTCCCTTCTCTCGGGCCTTCTTGACGTCATCGGTCATGCTGCAGTCCTCGCTGTGCACCAGACAGCACGAGTCTGGTAGGGTCTTCTTCTTCTCTGGCATGTTGATGTTGATCGACTTGTACCAGGGCGTTTCCAGGTAGATGTTTTTGCCGTCAACTCCTGTCCAACCGCAACAAGCGCCCTGCGATTAAATAAAATTGAATAAGATAAGAAAGTTTTGTAAGCATGTTTTGCACTTTTTCAGAGCCTCACCATTTATTCTTAAGTCATCTTCTCTCGATTTCTCGTTTTTAAAGTCCAAGAAATTTTTAATAAAAATCGGCAAATCAATATAAAAAAGGAAGAATAGAAAAACCATTTGACAAAACGTAATGCAATTACGTACTTCTAGTAGCAATCAGAAAAGGGGCAGAGAAAATGATATCCATCGAATAACTAACTAAGACTGTATGCATTTTTTCTATACTTTGTTCTTTTTTATAGAAAATCAAATGCAGAAAAATCTAATTTCCAAACTGATCAACTGATTTCAAGGAATACTTGGCGTTTGCCTGACGGGCTAGAGGGGCCGCAACACCCACACTAAATTTAACCAGCTCAAACTGGTACCCGATCTCAGCTGGGTGGACTGAAGCAAAGCGATGCGGGATTAAGTGCCTTGCTCAAGGGCACAAATTGTCTCCTAGAGACGGGGCTCGAACTCATGACCTTCCGGTCATTCCGGGCGCCTTCCTTACAAGAAACTCGTAGTGTAAGTGTAGAACCGGCTTTTTTGCTGACAAAAGTTAAAAAAGTCCCACTAGAAGACAATAAATAAGACTGAACAAGGTTGACATGTTGGTGACGAGTCTTTTGATTTGATGGACAAAGTGCATCTTTAGATATAGTACTTCTTCCGTTCTCCAAAACTTTAGGATTGAAATATTCGTCGAATGGGATCAAATTTAGATGATAATAAAATCGGCTCACCTCGCTCTGAAATTTTTCCAACAATTCTGACATGGCCTGCATCCACGGGTCGCTGTTAATTCCGTAGTTTCGCCTCACGTCCGACATGATCGCCTCCTTGGTTTCCTGCATGTCCAGGGTGACAGCAATGCCGTAGCTGACTAGGAAAGTCAAGTAGCCAATTATGGAGGCGCACAAGATGCCCGTGTACTGCGGTAGTTCGTTCAAATGAAAAATGGTGCGTAGCAACAAATTTTAAAAAATTTTGGAAATTATTCTATTTTTATTATTCTGGTAGCCAGCGATACTGATAAAACAACATAGAGCTTATAAATTAATGAATTGCTATTTTGATATATGTATTTAATGATTGGTTGACTCATTTTTGATTAATTGATTGATTCACTGGGAGTTTTGTTAATTGCTTACTTCCCTGTTTAACAGATTATTTATTTGTTTCATTTGATTGATTCATTGCTTGATTGCTTTTTAATTTTTGACTTTTTAGTGATTTTATATGATGGATTTATTAATAGCTAAAGATATGATAAATTGATGTAACTGCGGTCTGGGCGAGGTCGAGGGCGCGGAATTTTTCCGAATTACGCGCGCTTCCACCAGGGGCAGCTGCTGAGGCGTCGACGTGGGACTGGGATCTTCAGCCTTTCTCTCCCTCTTCTCACCCTCTTTTCCCCCGCTTTACCCTCTTTTGCCTCTGTGCGTGTTCTCTACTCTCTTCTCTTAGTAACATGTTCCCGGACTCTCCCCCTACGCACCGCTTCCAAGGACTCCCTGCACAAAAGCCCTTCAGTAATGAAGCCCGTGCAGAGCCCCTAGATCGGCTACGCCCTAACCCGCTGATTAGCTAAAACCCCCGAATCAATACCCGGGCGGAGCTCTGGCTTCGTTAGATCTGGAGAGTCATCAGGTGCGCCAGGTCATACAATGTGGTGGCAGGCAGCCTTGGGGCTCATACTATGACCCCAAGACCCGTTAAAGGCACCTTGGCTACAGCAGAGCAGGCGTGGGACCTTGCCCTCAGGCCAAAAGCTACCTGCATTTCCTCGATATCCTCAGGGCGGGTTTGCACGGTACTGAAGGCCCGTGAGTGTCAGCCTCAGGTCATTGGCGGCTCATGGTCATCCTCCTGTTAGTCATAGTCATCTCTCTTCCCCTTTAGGCTAAGGCTACGCTGGCGGGTTACATCAAAATCAGTTAAAAAACTAAGTTACCGTTAAATTTACTGACAATTTGACTACATATTTTAATGATTAGCTGTAAGGCTTAGTTTTCTTAGAAGTCAAGATGACAACAAAAACAAATCTCGTACTCACCGCATACAACATGTATGGCAGGCCACTCAGTGTGGTAGCCAATCCAAAAATTCCAATAAAAATGTCCAGAACGCCGATAGCCATGCTTAAAGTACCGTCTGTAGTGGGATTGTACGTCTGGCCCACCCGTGCCTCTTCTCTGAAGATGAGCCGCTCGGCAATACCGTAGGCCAGCATGGTGATACCCGAGATGATAAATAGGGAATTAATCACCAGCGGAAATATGAATGAGAACTGCCATCTGCACACCACTGCCATGCGACGGTCGCCAGGACAATCAAGGATGCGTTGGACGTTAGTGACTTTTTAAAGAATTGCTCTGGGATATTTCGATAAATGACGCGGCTAACTTTTGATATACAAGTAAGTTTATTTTTCATCGTTCAATTACGAACCATAGACTAACAATATTGTGACGGCAGTTTATAAATAGAATAATACGAGCTATATCAAACTGTTTGTTATTTTTTTAAGTGCTTTAACTCTAAGTCGACAAACCTTGCGACAATGGAGAACCTGTACGCACGGAGGTCACATCCAAGCAAAGATAACCTTCATCCAACATCCAGGGTGAACCATTGGGTCATTAATACAGTTGGTTAGTCAGATCAGACTTGTACCCCCACATTATCAAAGTGAAATAAAGACATTATATAAAAAATTTTCGAACGGCAAATTAACCAGTGATTAGCAAGCCTTTTACTAATAGTAGAGCAGTTTTGACATGTGATTGTAGTATAAGGCAAGCAGAGTATAAAAGAAGCTGGAAATCGACAAACGCCCTCTCGCTTCTGGAGCAGCTTAGTTGCTCCCAGCTCCAAAATGCTCTCTGTGGAGCCGATTTTTCTTGCCTGCGCAAGCCGCTTCTTTCTGCTTACCTTCGCTTCTGAAGGCGTCATCCCGTTCACCTACATCGGTTGCTACGTGGACCGCAGTCAAAGAGACCTGTTCGGTAGTCATAAATCGAGTAACCACATGTCTCATGAGTTCTGTAGCAACTTCTGCTTTGGAAATGGGTTTTTATTTTTTGGAGTCCAGCTTCATTCTTATTGCTTTTGCGGAAACTCCTTCGGACAGTTCGGCCCTGCACCAGAGAGCCACTGCAATCGCAAATGCACCGGAAACTCGACTCAAATGTGTGGCGGCTCTTCCCGTAACTCGGTTTTTGCTGCCATAGGCCACCGTGAGTATTTCATTCTTTCAGCAGATTACTTATATAAGGCCTTTACCATCAATTCCAGCTGCTTCTCAGTCCTTTCAAGCCAATACTTTCTGAAGGAAACTCTTTTGGAAAGCTTCCAAAACTCATTAATGAGGTTATCTTCTCAGTGTGTGTCCAAATATTTAGGGTGGCATATTTAAGATCCCGTGTGTCTCCTCAGTGTTCAAGATCTGTGACACTCCTGAGTATCACAGAAATGCAGCTAGAGTTGAGTTCTTATTCAACAAACTCTTTCAGGTGGCACCGGACTTCACCCTCCAGGAACGACCCATTCTGGTGCAGTCCGGAACCCCGCTGGTTTTTTCTACCATCCCCGTGAGATCGGACACCGAGTGCCTGGTCCACTGCCAGGCCGCTCCTGCCTGCCAGGCTGCTCTGCTTGCTCGGCAGCAGCTGCTGTGCCACCTGCTGAAGGCTGCCTACCTGCCTGCTGGTCTGCAAGATGGGGTCTTCTTTGTTCGAAACATGCCTTGACACCCGAAGTAAACGACAATCTGTCAGATGAATGACAGAGTAAGCTAACCGATTGGGACTTCTAAAATGATTGCCACTGCTGGTGTAAGCAGACATTGTTGCAATAAAAAGTGACATAAGTAGCCAGGCGGTGAATGTTGGGCTACTGGCATACATTCGTATGATTGAAGCATTCAAGAAATTTTGACTACTGTGTTGATTACAGGATCCATCGAGAGAAAGTGAGAAACCCTCGCGAAATTATGATTTGATCCAAAACTGTTTTTTAACCGCCTCAGCTGCAATGAACCGCTTTAAAACCGAACTTGCACTTTAATAATTATAGAAAATGCAGGAGAAAAAGCTTTGAGAAGGCGATTTAAAGATTTAAAAAACTCTTAGAAAATGTTTGAAGAAAGCGAGTGTAGAGGAAGGGAAAGCAAAAACTAAGAGTAAAACTAAAACTAATCATCAGACCTTGTTAAAGTTGAAGTCTGATATGCTCCTAGCTACAATTGCTCGGAGGTTTCACAGCTTTAGACACTAACGATGTGCCTTTTTGTGGAGTGGTGTAAAAGCTATAATAACTGTACAAGATAAGATTGGCGATTTGGATTGAAGCTAATCAGAACACTTTAGTAGTCTAGTAGCCTGCTAGAGAAGTTAAAGGAACAAACTAAAAATGAAAAGGGGATGAAAGGCAAAAAGGGGGACGAGTCGGTGTGAAAACTCTGAGAACAAATATTGGACAAATATTGCTGTGAAAAGCTTAACACTCCATGGCTAGAGACATTAGTCCTCTAGGCACTAACCCGATGGATTTTTTTACGAATGAGGTAAGAAATGTAAATTTTTTTTGGCTTACTTCCTCATTATGAGGCTTTTACGAGTTGCACTACAGCAAATTGGCAAGCAGAGCAGACAAACCCTACATAGCTACTAACTTCAAGTTCCGAACAAAAATTGCATAAGCAATATACTTCTTTCGTAGGAGTAGCAGCTAGCTGCATGCTATAGTCCTGTTTTAACGGCTGAGATCAGACATGCATGTATCTATTTATCCATCGAGTTTATCTTTCTGTCTGTCTATCTTTCTGGATATTGAAATGTAATCCACGAATGCAGGGAGCGGAGATTATTGACTCGATTCGCGGAGATTATAAGTATCGTTTCCTATCGTTTTGTCTATGGCAGCGGAGATTATTTAGTAAGAATCTCCGCTAGCAGAATACTAGCGAGATAGACAAGGCGTACAGGCAGAGTGGAATACATGCTGCCAACCGCTGCAGTCGACTTTTAGGTGGCTAAGATTAAAATCTGAGTTTTATTGACTTCGCGATTAAGCGCTTGGGGTGAATTAATTCCTAAATTTAGCTACTTAATTGTGGGTCGCTAACTTGGATTTTGAGAATTTCTACCTGTACTAGTAAGTAATGTACTGGCTGACTAATAATGGGACAATGGCGGCATAGTTCAAAGCATGGCATCTTTTATTGCAGTCTGGGGGGCTTTTAACGCAGTGGCTAATCTGCAAATCGGTAATAAGGGTGGGGCTTCAATTGAATCTTGTTTTCCCCGAAACAAGACGATCTATCTATCTATCTATCTATCTATCTATCTATCTATCTATCTATCTATCTATCTATCTATCTATCTATCTATCTATCTATCTATCTATCTATCTATCTATCTATCTATCTATCTATCTATCTATCTATCTATCTATCTATCTATCTATCTATCTATCTATCTATCTATCTATCTATCTATCTATCTATCTATCTATCTATCTATCTATCTATCTATCTATCTATCTATCTATCTATCTATCTATCTATCTATCTATCTATCTATCTATCTATCTATCTATCTATCTATCTATCTATCTATCTATCTATCTATCTATCTATCTATCTATCTATCTATCTATCTATCTATCTATCTATCTATCTATCTATCTATCTATCTATCTATCTATCTATCTATCTATCTATCTATCTATCTATCTATCTATCTATCTATCTATCTATCTATCTATCTATCTATCTATCTATCTATCTATCTATCTATCTATCTATCTATCTATCTATCTATCTATCTATCTATCTATCTATCTATCTATCTATCTATCTATCTATCTATCTATCTATCTATCTATCTATCTATCTATCTATCTATCTATCTATCTATCTATCTATCTATCTATCTATCTATCTATCTATCTATCTATCTATCTATCTATCTATCTATCTATCTATCTATCTATCTATCTATCTATCTATCTATCTATCTATCTATCTATCTATCTATCTATCTATCTATCTATCTATCTATCTATCTATCTATCTATCTATCTATCTATCTATCTATCTATCTATCTATCTATCTATCTATCTATCTATCTATCTATCTATCTATCTATCTATCTATCTATCTATCTATCTATCTATCTATCTATCTATCTATCTATCTATCTATCTATCTATCTATCTATCTATCTATCTATCTATCTATCTATCTATCTATCTATCTATCTATCTATCTATCTATCTATCTATCTATCTATCTATCTATCTATCTATCTATCTATCTATCTATCTATCTATCTATCTATCTATCTATCTATCTATCTATCTATCTATCTATCTATCTATCTATCTATCTATCTATCTATCTATCTATCTATCTATCTATCTATCTATCTATCTATCTATCTATCTATCTATCTATCTATCTATCTATCTATCTATCTATCTATCTATCTATCTAGCTTTGAAGTTAATTTGACTTTTAAAACTATATGTCCACCATGGTCTAAAGGCGTAGTAGTTTTGAGTTCTAGCCTTGTGGCTTGGGTATCTGCCTTGTGATTGGAAGGACGTGGTTTATTGTTGCCTTCGCTTCTTTTAATCAGCTACAAATTTCAAATAAAGCACAATAATGCTACTACTAGTAGTAGGTTAGTAATAATTTCGCGATTGGGCTACTCGGGTTGTATTTATAGGGGCAGAAAAATTGGCTCAGAGATAATTCTAGAGCCTCGTCCAAGTATGTTGCTGGCTAAAATATTCCTCACCGTGTGTCTCGTGATAGCAGTGGCGTTTGGTCACTACGCGCCGACATATTATCTCGGCTGCTACATAGATAAAAATCCCAGAGACCTGAATGGCTCCAGATTATTTAACCGCTCATCGATGTCGCACGAGCTGTGCGCAAGCTTCTGCTCCAGTTATAATTATCCGTACTTCGGTGTGCAGTTTGGTGAACAGTGTTTCTGTGGCATGTCGTACGGACGGTACGGGGCCGTCTCTGAAAGCAACTGCAGTATGGCTTGTCCGGGGAACACTGCCCAAAGGTGCGGCTCAGTATGGCTTAGCTCCGTGTTTGCTTTGAATTACATTGGTAAGTAGCATGATGAATAATCGTCCTTGATGAACCATTTTTGCATGAACTGGCCACAGAAGTTGCGACAAATTTTTTGCTGTAATTGTCAGGCGGAACACAATTCAGTTGACAAAACGAACCGGTTTCGTGACGAAAGAGCCAAGTGAGGGCACAGTGATCAGCGCTGCCAGATCAGACATCGAGTGCCTAGTCACGTGCCAAGCCCAGGTCGACTGCATGGCTGCGATCTTTTCCCATGAGCTGCTACTGTGCCACTTGCTGAAGTCAGCCTATCATTTAGAAAGTGTTCAAAATGTTATTGGCGATTA
Organism: Macrostomum cliftonense; assembly: GCA_950096795.1. Classification (NCBI taxonomy): domain Eukaryota; kingdom Metazoa; phylum Platyhelminthes; family Macrostomidae; genus Macrostomum; species Macrostomum cliftonense. The sequence continues at coordinate 390,690 of CATNEM010000128.1, read as the reverse complement.
TTTTGTCCGACAGTGATTTGAATGATAAGGAATTCAAAGCATATAGCCGAATGCAAGTTTTTAATGCTTTAATTAACGAACTAAAATTTAACTTGAGTCCTACGATTAATCAACTAAAAGCATACTTGGTACAAAACTTTAATGAAGTATCAGTCTAAATTGAGTGTCCATATTTGATGTTATCATCTTTGTGATGAAGTTTATGCGCACCAAGAAAAATTACATTCTGTTATAGATGCAAACAAAATTATTTATCTTTCGCTAAAATTCACTTGGAACTTTTTTATTGAGGTCGAAGCTTAATGGTTGCTTCAGGGACAACTAAATACTCGGGACGGGAAATGCAAAGTTTATGAGGCCGATGTACATCTGGGCCGATGGAATGCCAAGACAAACCGTTCAGTGAAACGAACGTACAAATCTTACACATGCACACTGAAGGTACATGTATCTACCCAAAAACGTGCCGATCAAAAATGCATAAATAAAACTTAGCAAAAATGTGCAACAGTTTCACGCATATGAGAGCTCCGTGGCTAAAAACAGGCCTACGTGAACACTACACATCGGCCTCATAAACTTTCTGTTTCCCGTCCCGAGTATTTAGTTGTCCCTGGGTTGCTTAAACTTGAAAAATCATGAAAAACGGAAAAAGCATGTTTTTCAACACTTTTTTTCGATTTTCTGTGAAAAAAATAGGCAAAGTCAGTATACGCTCGTATGAGCTGGGCTTCTGCGTGCGGGAACCCGGACAGGTGAGAAAACTCTCATTCCATTTTTTGGTTTATTGCATGCCATGTAGAAAGCAAATAATTGTTGATTTTTTGTCAGAAATAATGAGGCAACAAAAGACATATTCAACCAAGTGGGGCCCAGCATCTCACAAAACTCCAAATCTACGAGTATGTTACTATTTTAGAGCTTTAGCCAAGCACCTCACATCCTAGGTGATTAGAAACACCGTCAGCCCACTGTCACACAATCTTTTTGCCTCAGCTTGTAGCACCCTCATTAACTGCATGTATGCCACACGTTGCTACTAATAGTAGGACAAAAGGTCGGCTTTAATTTAAAACAATCAATATAAGCTCTATGATCACCTTCTCTCCCCAGAAAGTGAAGCGATCATAGAGGATTCTTTGGTCAATTGATAAAAATTATCAAGGAAAGGTCTGTGATTAACAAACCCAAAAAAAGAAGACTGGTCATTAGGTAATTCCATCCGACTCTGTAAATGACGCATGGAAAAGTTTTCTATATGGGCGGAACTTCAACTGTACGCTCGTACAATTCTGTTCATAGTTTTCGGCACCAGGATATCGGCAAAAATTTAACCATAAACCGTCTATGAATTAGATTTCGGCCATAGACAATGGCCAATTCGTAAATTCGTGCTTCATATTAACCTTCTATTGTTTGCCGTCTTTTTAGCCCATAGACAAGAGAAACAAAAGGGTACAATAACGTCATGTACTGCTGCGAAAAAAGTCAGTATATACCGTTACACTGTAACTCCATCTGCTGGAAAGGTCAATCTAACCCGGGTCTCTTTTCTGACCAAAGACAAGGCATCAAAACGAATTTCACAAAATTTGGCTACGTTACAGTTTTTGAGGTCTCGTTTAGTTCTCCAGAATACCTCGCAAAAACTTGTTTAAGCAGCATAATTGGCACATCAAAGCGCTAAGGATTTGGGCTAAAAATCACCGAAAATTTATGATGCTACCGATTAGTCATTGCATAAATACAAAAAATAACGAAAGGTGAACTTAGCAGGTTTTGAAATAACGTAAACCTATTGTACCCACTAGAAGCATTTCCCAGTTGTTGATTGATAGAATGTGCGAAGCAACATGTTCTACATTTTCATACTCGTAGTGACAAGTTAAAAACTTGACCAGCAACCAATCAAAAAGTAGATAACAAATCCTAGATGACAAATAGGACTATTATAGATAAAAATTCATTAAAAGAATTCACGATATAATTCTGGAGTTAAGAAAAGACTGGCACTACTGAAAGTAGTTAATTCTGATACTCGTAAGCATCTTCAATTCCCGAATCTAGTTCTGATAGACCCATCCAATCACAGCATGCACTTCATGAACAGGATATAAAAGTTAACCTTCAAAGAATTCTAAGGATTTTCTAACTACAGTTTCCTAGTAAAAACTCATCGATGAACTTCGCTCTGATAGTCGGTGCAGCTGCCTGCTCGATCCTCGCCGCGGCCGTGGCCGAAGAACTTGTTCGCTTCTCCTACGTTGGCTGCTTCATTGATAACAGTCCGACTAGGGACCTGAACAAACTACTGGCGAATAATGACAGCATGACGCGAGAATTCTGCAGCAGACTCTGCTCCAAGGACCAGTACAAGTACTTCGGTCTGCAAGCTGGTTCGTACTGTTTCTGTGGAAACTCGTACGGTCAATACGGAGCTGCTGATTAGAGCCGATGCAACAAGGCCTGTCCAGGTAACTCTGGGCAGATCTGCGGCGGCAATGGAGTGAATTCTGCGTACGTCCAGATTTATGGAGGTAAGTAATATGCGCTTATTCTTCCAGTTGCATTCTAATTTATTACTGATTGCAAACTGCTCAAACCCTGCGACTAAAATCCTCAGCTGCCAACCAATTTGAAATCTCTGAGAGGCCGAGCTTATTCAACTCATCCCTTGCTGACCTGGGGATTAGCGCCGCTAAATCTGAAGTCGATTGCGCAATGCAGTGCGAGGCCAATCCGGTCTGCCGGGCTGGGCTCTTCTCTGGCCAGCTGATGCAGTGCCACCTGCTGAGCACGGCTGCCTACCTGCCGACTCGCTTGCAATACGTTGATGGAGAGTATTTCATCCGTGGCTGAGCTTTTTGCAATTAAAATTCCAAAGAAGAATCAAAGAAAACGCGTTAACAAACTTTTTCATCTGAATATAGATTCTGTGAAGCTTGCACAATTAGAAGATTTAAGGTGAAAATAAATGGAACTTGTCAACTTAACTTTGCAACCCTTCCTCCCGCTTTGTTTTGCAACTTGTCTCGAAATTCAAAAGTAGTGAGTGATGGATAATGGATAATGGACAGGGACTGTACAATTAGCAAGGCATCTCGCCATGTACGAGTAATTTTGGGTTGCTTTAAATAGTCTACGCGAAACATAGGAAAAATTTGAGTTGGCTTTTAAACCGAAAGTTAATCGATGAAACAGGGAAGGTCTGAAATTTTTGCGGCAAATTCTAACTACCTGATGCAATCTACCAGTTGCTATGCAAACAATTTCTAGCTTTTTAGTAACTCTGTAAAGGCATATTTGCATTGCTTCGTTTGGGAAATCTTAGGCTCGTACCGACTTACTTTTCTCGTGATCGTAAAATTGACACGAAAGTTGAATAATTTCTGCATTCAAATTTCTTTACCTTTCCATTAGGCATGAAACAATTTGGTTTTCATACGAAGCTGTGTGGCAAGCATTGATAAAAGCAAAAAACTGTGTTTGCTAGTCAAATAAATCGCAGCTTTTGCTCCCTAAAAGCATCTCGCCAAAAAATTGTGTTTTTGGCATCAAAAAACTCATGATCCTAAATACATTTCCTTCTGTTTTAGATTCTTACCATTCTTGAGAGTCATCCGTAAAATTCGATTCGAAGGGACATTTTCGACTTGGATATTGAAACGATGGTTTGTAACTTTTCTAGGAAACTGACTAATTTTACATTTATCTTCTACCAAAAAGCGTTCACTCAACTTAAACTTTCTTTTCAAGGCAAGCTTTAAGAATTCGCCAGACAGGGAGAAAAATCCGTACTAGTGAGCGCAAGCGGGTCCATAGTCCTGACGGTGATGTCCCTAGGTCGGCCCTAAAGGGTTCTAAAGCTAGATCTGCAGGAGGGCTGTAGGCACTTTGACGCTTAAAGCGACATCGTCCCACAACCAGCGACTGGGCATGACTGAAGCGCGTTCAGTCACACTAAATCCGGTATGCAGGCATAGACACACACACACAGGCCGGCACCCAGTCACGCACTCACATAGGGTGTACAAGAGGCGGTTCCAGGAATGCACACTCTCTATGCCTTTTGGGGTTGCCCTCAGGGGCGTAAATTGCACAACTGGCCCATAGCCCAACCAAATCGTGCACCAGGTCCCAAATTAATGAGACCCGGCACACGAAACCGCGCTAGGGAAAATAGCCAACCTACAACGCGGGGTCGAACCTGGACCAGTGGCACACAAGGCAGATACGCTAGACCACTCGCCCCCAGCCCTATAAGGTTCAATAGTTTAGTCTGTCTGGTGGTGGCAGAGTACCTTTTTTATTCTTTCGAAAGAAACCTGCGCAACGAAGTTCAAAGAGCAATGACGCAGCTGCTAATGTACGTTAAACCTGATCACACAGTTACTGCCTGCACCTAGACCAGTTCCCTCAGCCTTAGAATGGGGTTTCGACCCCATCGCGGCACAGTGAAGCAGATCGTGGAGCTTCGTTGAGTTGTCAGTAAGGCGCGATTTCAAGAAGAGGGCCTTCTAATCTATCTGAGAGTCCCTGTGAGAATGTCAATTTTACTGTAAGACACACTGGGTGGCCTCACAGAATTCTTCGAGACATCCTCTTGGTCATTTAAGAAGCAATGCTAGCTTATTTGCTTCACTTGCAGCTAAAAAATGCTCTGCTTTCCAGATACGACAGGCTCGTGCTGTCAACTCAACTGTCAAATCAAAATATGAGATTTGCATCTGCTTCCAATCGAGCGCAATCTTTAATTTTATGTTGAAAAACTGCAAATTTCCTATCTCCGTAATGTATTTTTTCGCGAAAATTGGACTCCAAAAACTTTCCAGGAAACGAAGTGTCCCGCCCTACTTAAGGTGTCCTTGGCTTGAATGTGCATCTTGAATGTGTACTTTCCAGAATTTTCTGGAAGTAACATTTTCGTCAATAAATACACGCATCGTGGGTGGGGACGTCATGTCCTCAAGACCTTTCTCAAACCTCTCTCTTCACAGTAACAGACCGAAGAACCACCACCTTTGCATGAATTGAACCTTCTACACATGCATGAAGCATCAAAATTTATGCCCTTATTAATCATATATTTAGTATGTATGCAAACGCATACAAAACATACTGTGGTCTCTCAGAGAACAAAATGAAAATTCAATTTTTTTACTTTAGAAAATTTTTAAAGTGCTTTTGTAGTGACTGCGTGTCCTTTTAGTTTCAGTGCGAGTGTTATTTTTGTTTTCGTCGTTTGGTGCACCCGCCCGTTTGGGTGGGGGGTTGTTCGCGGTTGAGTCTTAGGGAGTGGCCTGGCTGGTTTTGTTTTACGCTAGCGATTGTGATTGGCCCGGCCCGGCCTCGCTGGCGCGCGTCTCGCATCGTTTTTGGCTCTCGCTTGGGCTTAGGGCTGCGCGGCTCTCGCCCCACCCCCACCCCTGCTTAGCCTCGTGTCTGGGCCGTGCCCCCCATTTCGCTCTCTCTCTCTCCGCTCGCTATTTAGGGCGTCGCCCGCCCGAGCGCTCTCACGCCCCCGGTTTTTTTGTGTGCGCTCACGCTAAGAGAAAGTGAACAAATATATAATACGTCCAGCCGTAAAGACGGTCTCTTACTGCGAAGACCCAAGTTATTGCATGACAAGCAGCGATATCAATTGGCACCGGCATCCCGAATACTCATAGTGGTAAGCAATCCGCTTCTGTGCTCGTTCTTTCGCGGGACTGGCCTGCCAGGTCGTACGTAGTCTTATAATTAGTTACGGACTTAGCCAGTGCGTCCCTACGCCTGTACTATTTACTGTGAGGCAATTATTTAATATTTACCGGTACTACGTTAGAAGGTCCATTGAGTGTCCCAACACCAATCGGATCCAGGCTACGCTCTGTGCGTCCCCACGCCAGAGTAGGCAACTACTTATTCAGTGCGCCCCAGCGCCTGATTGTAATCATATCGGTATTCTCAGTGCTCCCCAGAGCCTGGGACTTAGAAAATAAAATATATAATAGTGTACCAGTGGGGGTGAGATCAATCCGACCGCTCGGACACTACACTTTATTTGATTAAATAGATACGAGTGGTAGTTTAATATAGCTAATTGTGCTGTTAGATTATATGGTATGGAAACATTCAAGTCAATGTGTTTAGCTTTAATTAATCGTCCTTTGTTGAGTCCAGCTTCGTCGAATGATGCCCATTCTGACTGATAGCGTGACCGTTGCCATTGGCCACCAAGGTTTCTGAACGATCCGAGGACGGCTGTTTACCAGTAGCCCGTCTCCTGCTCGACCTTTTGAGGTAGGCCTGTTGGTGGGGAAAGGTTAGAAACCGATCACCAATAATGACAGAATTTGTTTCAATGAAGCTACTAATAAGTAGCAACTTGTGGTTATTGCACTTTGCACCAGTCATAGAAAAAAACATTTTTAACTTTAGCTACTTAGTTAGCACTTAGTGAAGAATTCTATAGAATTTCTTTAAAGCAGCTCACCTGAATATAGAAATTGGCAAACAGTACAAAGAAGATGCAAGCCAAAGTCATGATGGCATTTGCAAACGCTCTAGGATAATCGCACTCAATAAAGTACAGCTGCATTCCATGGACAACTATGGTGACAAATTGAATCATTTGGAATTTGGTTAGGTAGCGTTTCCACCACAGATAGGGCTGCACGCTGGGACCCATGGCTGCCAGCCCGTAGTACAAGTACATGACCACGTGTACAAGAGAGTTCAGCATGGTAGCGAACGTGCTGAAACCGCCTGTAAAAATGTTTACGACATATCGCTAGACTTCACATCTTGGTAGCGATCTCGACATCAATATCAATCAATCAATCAATCAAACAACGCATCGCTCTGCACTCTGAATGAATGAATTATTAAGCTAAGTAATTTACTCCTGCATTCAAAGCAGGAGTGTAAAATCCTGAGTAAGTAAATCCAAAGTAAAATCCTGAGCAGCAAATAATGAATAGAGTCGTTTAGACTAGAGGTTGCATTAGTGTAATTAAAGCAGAGTTTGTACGTTTTGCGGCTGCCCTCTCTTCATACGCTCTGTACTCTGTTGCTCAGTCTTCCAGCCTACTACTCTGTCTCTGCCTGCCCTGGCCCCAGGTGAAACCATTGCTTTTGGCTCAAAGAGAGAAAAAGCGTTGGCAGTCATAGGATTGCAGAAAAAAATTGCCAATCAATATTCTACATTTGGCAATTTCTTCATGAAATGAAGGTCAATACATTTTGATTTAGGTTTAAGAAATGCTCAGATTTTTTAAAATGTACTCTTGCATGTACCTAATAAATTAATAGTGGCAGGGTCCACGCCATAAAATACTTTTGCTTCGCTTGCTTATCTAAAGTCAACTGGCTAACTTCATGCCATTGCATGCACTGAGCACAGGTGAAATTCCAAACTACAAAGTTATGTTACAAAAGAAACATTGATTTCGTACCATCTATTAACTTATTCTAAAAAATGAATGGAGCAGAATTCTGAAAACTTGCAACATGTACTTAGTTCTTTGTTCCCTTAAAAAAATTTTTTCCTCACCTGGCACAAATTTGACGCCCCACCACGAGGACGGCGGCACAATGGCGTGGTGAAACACGTGCAGAAATGTCACCAGTTCGAAACGGCCTCGCAGTATAAAAAAGAATGTGTCCAACATTTCAATGTACTTGCTGAAGAAAAACCACCAGCAGGTTCGAACCATTCGCAAAGCTTTTGGCGATCTGCTGAAATCGACAGGCTGACAGCCGAGACTGTAGCCTGTGAGCCAGCCAGACACGCAGAACTCGTGAACCAGCCAGGCGGAGAACACCACCATGGACAGGTTGTACACCACCATCAGCGGTCGGATATTGAAAGGCTCACGATTCTTCATCAGGCGCACGCCAACCAGCACAAGCACAACGTAGAGAACTGACAGCAGAGCCGGCGGGACCGGAGACTCCATCAGCGGCCAGCCGTCAAGGCGAGGATCTCCGTCGGCCATGGTTCTGTCGTGCCAGTCCTTGAGTCTGCGGTACATGGCTTCCATTGCGTTCGATAGCCAGATCTGAATCTCCTCGCGAAAGCTGGTTCTCTGTTTTTGCCTAGCTAAAGAAGAAAGACACAAAAGAGCACTTTGAACGGTTTATTGATCTGAAATGAGCTGCGCTGGCTGCTTTCTTACAACTCAGGCCAGCGAGGTTACTCACGGTGGGGTGATGTGGGGTGAGCGGGCGGCCTGTGAGGCAGAGTTTTTGCCAGCCTTTTTGTTCACTTTTCTCTCGCTGTCTGTGCATGCAGACACTGAGTTATTATATAAATGAAAATGAACGGCCCATCCTACTGTAGTTTGGGGGGAGGCCAGGTACGCAACTCTATCGGGAATGGTTGAAGGACTTTGAGCCAACGGGAGCAAAGTTCAGTGCGTGCGCGTGGCCCACTAAGAAGCAACTCATCCACCTACCTTATACTTATTTTATCAATAGGTCTGCATGAAGTAGACTGAATGAGTGTTCTCTAATTTATAATCACCGCTGCTGTGAAAAGCTGAAAATTTATGTTGTTCTTCTTTAAAAAAGCAAAAAATATGAAGCACCAACGGACTACAACAGTAGTACTTATTGTACAAATATTCTGCTTTGGTGAAAACTGTGCATGCCATATTGAGTACTTTTAGGAGGGTTCAATTAGCGAGTGGGTCGACCACAATTTGAAATTCTAATTTCTGATCAGCACCCCAGGATCAAGGACAACCCGTGAGGTTGACGCCCCGTGTCTGATGGACGCCCCCTGTCTGATGGCCGCTCCTGTTTATGAGATGGACGCCCCTGTTTATGAGATGGACTCTCCTGTCTATGAGATGGCCGCTCCTGTCTATGAGATGGACTCTCCTGTGTACATGTATGAGATGGACGCTCCTGTGTACATTTAGGAGATGGACGCTCCTGTCTACGAGGTTTTCGCCAGTGTCTACATATAAGCGTCCTAGCTATTTTTCGGCGAGAATTAAGATTACAATATTAAGATGCTGTATTAAGACGCTTTCCAATCTCAATTCGTGTGAGCAAGGCGGAATGCATGCAGGGAGGCAAATTATGGACAGGAAAATAATTGCCTGAGCACCAAACAGAAAACTAAAAAAATATCTTTATATTTCTACTCTAAGTAGCTTAAAACGACTTGCTGTAAAAAAATCACTATTTCAAATTTATTCATGTATGTCCAATCCAGGTACGCAAAAACCAGCTTGAATAACTGCTGCTCGATTGGCTGCTTTCAAAGACCGGTTTCCGTTCTCAGAGCGTCAAAATTCTGCATCAATGTCAAGACAAACATACCAATCTCTTGACCTACGAAACTAAACCAGTTTTACCTTGTTTGGAATTGCTCTATAGCCAAAATTTTACCACCAAAAATGTACGCATATTTCTCAACCTAAAAACGAAGACTTTTAGAGCAGCCAGAAAAATCTATTGTGCCATTTAAATGATGTGGAATAGAAAAATAACAAAAAACAACCCAAAATGAAACGTATTTTCCAGAATCGTCGTCACCAAAACAAATTTAAATAAAAAAGCAAACTGGGATTACAGGTCAATTAAATTTATTATTAAGACTTTTAGCAAGCGCTTGTATGAACTTTCAACAGATAAGCTAAAGTGCACGCTGAGACACCCATATATTGCAAGCTCGTGTCTTTTAATTTAAGAAAGATTGGTTCACAGAAAAAGCAAAGTTTATTAATTATAATATAAGATAATAGCTAGTGAGTGAATAAGCAATTGGTGCTAATCAGTCAGCAATTATCGCATAATAATTGAAGCGGATTAATGATTAAATTGACGCTCGCCATGCACGCTTTGAACAACCAGTTGGGCCAATTTTAATCCGCTTTGCGACTTCGTTTGACAGCCTGCAGGTGGCCGTTGCCGTTCTGCTGCTGCTCGTGCTGGTGGCTGACTCCGTTGCTGCTGCTGCTGTTGCCATTGGCAACCGGGGATGTTGGTGCGGTTCTCTTGCCGCCAACTCGGCCTCGCTTCAGGTAGGCCTGCAGATTGGAGAATGGGGGATCTCCTCATCTCTCTTCCCGCTCTCCTTATCTCTCTCCCCGCTCTCCTCATCTCTCTCCCCGCTCTCCTTATCTCTCTCCCTGCTCTTCTCATCTCTCTTCCCGCTCTCCTCATCTCTCTTCCTGCTCTCCTCATCTCTCTCCCCGCTCTCCTCATCTCTCTCCCCGCTCTCCTCATCTCTTTCCCCGCTCTCCTCATCTCTCTCCCCGCTCCCCTCATCTCTCTCCCCGCTCTCCTCATCTCTCTCCCCGCTCTCCTCATCTCTCTCCCCGCTCTTCTCATCTCTCTTCCCGCTCTCCTCATCTCTCTTCCCGCTCTCCTCATCTCTCTCCCCGCTCTCCTCATCTCTCTCCCCGCTCTCCTTATCTCTCTCCCTGCTCTTCTCATCTCTCTTCCCGCTCTTCTCATCTCTCTTCCCGCTCTCCTCATCTCTCTTCCCGCTCTCCTCATCTCTTTCCCCGCTCTCCTCATCTCTCTCCCCGCTCTCCTCATCTCTCTCCCCGCTCTCATCATCTCTCTCCCCGCTCTCTCAATTTCTCTAGCACCCCACTATAGCAGCAGGCGCTCAGTAAGCCAACTTACCTGAATATAGAAATTGGCAAACAGCACAAAGAAGATGCAAGCGAAACCCATGATAGCGTTAGCAAAAGCTTTGGGATAATTGCAATCGATAAAGTACAGCTGCATTCCGTGAACCACCATGGTGATGAATTGAATCATTTGGAATTTAGTTAGGTAGCGCTTCCACCACAGGTAGGGCTGCAAGCTGGGGCCCATGGCTGCCAGCCCGTAGTACAAGTACATGACCACGTGTACAAAAGAGTTCAGCATAGCGGCAAAACTACCGAATCCGCCTGAAGAAAAAAAATTAGAACATTTTCTGATGATAAGAGTGATGAATGAGCAAGTCCCGCGCCTAGTTAGTTGCATAATATTGCATTCCAATCTAGAATAGAGAAGACTTGAGTCGCTTCTTTAGACAGGGGGGGCAGAGAAGCCACTCTTGCTTTGTTTTGAGCAATTCTAAGCTATATGCAAAGCAATGGAGGCTGCATTTGTTGCTTGTGTGCGTTTTGAAAGAGGCAGTAGCCTAAGATTTTGTTGGCTGGCTAGACAATAGGACAAGACAATGGCTATAAAAGAAATTTTCTGTAACTAAATGGATTGCTAATTTTACAAGCCAGCCCTCCATTAATTTTGAGTCCAATTATTTATTAGGCTTGCGTCAGTAGTTGCTAGGGCTGCTATTAATTGCTAGTTCTGGTTGGTTAATTCTAGTTATGGGTTTTAAATATAGCTATGCTTAATTTATCTGAATACTATCTGAATACCGAATACTCATTACAGTAGGAAAGTGAAACTACAGTTTTGCCAAGTTTTTTTTACAAATTTATTAAAAAAAAAAAGAAAGAGCTTAGAGTCTTCTATGAGACGTGAAGAGAAGCTATTAAGAAGAAAAATATAGGGACTAGAAAGACAAGGGATACAGATTAGGGAGAAGTTGAGAGAGACGAGGGAGACGAGAGAAGTTGAGAGAGGCAGAGAGAGACGAGAGAGAAGTCGAGAGAGGCAGAGAGAGACGAGAGAGAAGTTGAGAGCGACTGAGAGAGACGAGAGAAGTTGAGAGAGGCAGAGAGAGACGAGAGAGAAGTCGAGAGAGGCAGAGAGAGACGAGAGAGAGAAGTCGAGAGAGGCAGAGAGACGAGAGGGAGAAGTTGAGAGAGGCAGAGAGACGAGAGGGAGAAGTTGAGAGAGGCAGAGAGAGACGAGAGAGAAGTTGAGAGAGGCAGAGAGAGACGGGAATAGTGACAGAAAAAAGAGAGAGATAGTTGCGAGATGCAGAGAAAGGAGTGTGAGAATTGTACAGAGGCAGAGGGAGAAAATCCCTATGCAGAAGACAAAAAGCGGGTGACAGAGGTAGGCGCAATGAGTGAGTGGGCGAATAAGCAGAGCAGAGCAGGGTACAAAACCAATAACTGAATTTATTAAACACAGGCAAAATCCATTCCCTTAGACTATTTACTCAAGCCAAGCAATTGATTTTTTCAGGTTCAATAATAAACACCCGCTTAGTAAATTAGTACATACTTATCTACTGTGCAAGCGAGCGTTTCAATCAACATATAGCTCTGAATATTCAAGTTATGCGCAAGCAAGTTTTGACCAACTTCTGTTTGCTTTAAAATTTTAGCTGCAAAATAAAATTTACTGGCTTTTTTCAAGTTTTTAAAGCTAATTTGTCTGTTTTGCATCAAAGGTCACAAGTTAATAAATTACTAATTAGATGACGAAGCATTTTTATAATAAAATAAGTGCATAGTTACTCCCGCTGTTTACCTTAGAAACAAGCTTTTAGTTTTAGTTGCTTTCTCGTTAATATCCTTGCATTTGGCATAGCACTCTGTAGAAATTCATTTCATAGATACCTAAATATAGCTGCCTTAGCAGATAAGAGTTTTACAATGACCGTACGACCCTTATCAGAGCAGTCAAGTCACCCAGAATAAACATTAACATTCAATTAGACATTTATAGGAGAACAAATTAGGCAAAGAAATTGAGTCACTGGCCGGTTTTTTGATCTTTGTAACTAGCTGTGCTTTTTAAATAAACTTTAAACTAGGTCTGCGAGAAAAATCGTGCCATTTTACTATTTTTTCATTGGCTTTTTTAGTCTCCTAAATTTTTTCCCCTCTGGTGGCCGACATGTAGTGATAAAATGATTCCAATGCTAGATTTTTCATTTACAAAGAATTGTGGCTGCATGAATAAAACAAACACTCACCTGGCACAAACTTGACGCCCCACCACCAGGCTGGGGGCAGCACGGCGTGGTGAAACACGTGCAAAAATGTCACCAGCTCAAATCGGCCTCGTAGTACAAAAAAGAACGTATCAAACATTTCAATAAACTTGCTGAAATAGAACCACCAACAGGTTTTTGCCATTCGAATAGCTTTAGGCGTCCAACTGAAATCAACAGGCTGACAGCGGAGGCTGTAGCCTGTCAGCCAGCCAGACACGCAGAACTCGTACACCAGCCAGGCGGAGAACACCACCATGGACAGGTTGTACACCACCATGGCCGGCCTGAGATCGAACGGCGTCCGACCTTTCATCCAGCGCATACCGCCCAGCACCAGTACAACGTACAGAATCGATAGCAACGTTGACGGCACGGGCGAGTCCATCAGTAGCCAGCCGTCGACTCGGGGATCGCCGTAGGACATTGTACGATCGTGCCAGTCCATGAAGCTGCGGTACATGGCTTCCATGCTAAATGCTTAAGGGCAATCAATGAAAATACAGCTAATAATTAATCTACTAAACTATATACTACAGCGTGAGTTACGCTTTGGGTATGAATAAATACTGTAAAATTTCTGTGCGAAGTTCAAGTCGCAGAATAATGTGGTGGGTTATATGAGGGTGAAATAAGTTTGAGGCGGCGCGCCTCTGAAGATTGGGTGGGGCAGGTTTGGATGGGGTGGTGGGTCAAACTTGTATTGACTCTCGGGCGTGCCCACACAAGCGGGTTTGGGGGGCACTCTGGCACGAAAACTTATTGGGGTGGCGGGTGAAGTTTCGTTCCGTCTTTCCGCGTACGTACACAAAAATCACTGTACACTAGAAATTCAAGTATGGAGTGAAGGTTAAAACTATTATTTTCCAGTGCCTGGTGGCGTGATCTGGAGTTCCGGACTTCGGAACTGAACGGCCTAGGGGTGTAGGGTTGGGGGGGGGGGCTGCTCCCGGACCATTCGGCCCGATATTAATCATTTAAGTTTTTCGTACGTGGCCGCTTAAACTGGAAAGACGGGGTTTCCTTTGGGAAATCTGCTAAAGTTATTTTTAGACACAGAATTATCATGCCTTAGCAAAAAATGATTAGACCTGTAACAGGGGTAACATTAAAATTTCGAACTTTGAAATCTGAAATAGGCATAGAAATAGCGGCATAGCTGAATTCGAAGCCTAGGCGATCATCGAGGGGCCATAATTTTATGATTTTTAGTTCGGTTCTGTGGTTGTGACTCATATACTATCGACGTGTACTGTCAAAGGTCAAAGCTCGAAAGCCAACACGTTGTCGTCTTTTAAACTGGATTTTTTTGTTTTTAAAATTTTCTAAAATATTATTCAAAGTTCTTTAGAGTCTTTTTTACTCTTTTTTATTTGAAAGCATAGGCTTTACTGTGACTAGTACCAAGACGGAGTCTTAGTTCTTTAAAAATGTGCAAATTGTACGCCCTAATTCCTGCTGCATGCATCGGTACATAAATAATGTAAATCCATCCGCCAAGTCATCAGAAATTGTTTTTAGTTGGCTTTTTTGGTTTTCACGCCCTACATGGCCATCAAAATTGTTTGCCTTCTTGTGTCGAGTTATCTGCGCATTTACAAGCAAACTTTCGGAATTTTTATTGACGTGGGCTTTCAGCAACTCAATGCTACGCACATTCATAAAAAGGTCACAGAGGGTCAACTTTATGACTGCTAACTAAACAATAATACCTACCGTACGCATATATACCACTATAACTTGAGTTTAAGCTGGCTAACATAATGTTAATTACTAAGAGGGTTTGTTTAAATTCCTCTCGGGGGTACGTATTATATTGCGAAGATTGGTTGTCAAAATGCTGGAGTGATTGGAGAACTTGCTGAATTGATTTGTCCGAGATCCAATTAGATGTAAAAATCCCAATTGGAGAGGGATTTTTAGTGTCCTAGTAACTAAAACAGAAACCGAGACTAAAAATACTTTAACAAAAAATTAAAAAATGTTGAAACTACTGGTAGTAGTATTACCCTCAATTTGAAATCTACGAGCTAATTATTCTGACAGTTTGACGATGCCTGTGTTTGATTTTTATTACCAGAGCAGAAAAAGCATGACGCCCATTTGGTTATGAATAAATAAAAAATGCATATCTGGCATTGATAGGTAAGTCTTGTCAGGTTAATTAGGCTCTTAGCAGATACTCTAATTATCTACATTTTTTCACACCGGTAATTAACAGCTTTCAGAAATATTTTTTGACTGAGACAGTGCTAAGACCAAATAATTGTTTGCACATGAAAACTGTAGACTAATTCTCGTTTTAGTGGCTTACTAAGCATCGCTGTTTTATTGTTGTGCGAATTGTAAAATTGAATGGAATTCGAAAAATAGTACAATGTGTGCTCGCATTAGATGCGGACAAAGTGAAGGGGGCTCGAATCTTCAGGCAGCCAAATTTCTGGCCAGGGGTTGGCAGCTCTTATAGCTATGAGGCACCAGCTTTTCTGGCGCCAACTCTACTAATTATGAGGCCCCAACTTTATTGATTATGAGGCGCCAAATCTTCTGATTATGAGGCCCCAACTTTACTGATTATGAGGCGGTAGCTCTACTGATTATGAGGCGCCAACTCTACTGACTATGAGGCGCCAACTCTTCTGATTATGAGGCGCCAACTCTACTGATTATGAGGCGCCAACTCTACTGACTATGAGGCGCCAACTCTTCTGATTATGAGGCGCTAGCTCTACTGATTATGAGGCGCCAACTCTACTGACTATGAGGCGCCAACTCTTCTGATTATGAGGCGCCAACTCTACTGACTATGAGGCGCCAGCTCTACTGACTATGAGGCGCCAACTCTTCTGATTATGAGGCGCCAACTCTTACTGACTATGAGGCGCCAGCTCTACTGATTATGACACGCCCAGTCTACTAGCTAAGAGTTCGCCAAATTTTCTGGCCAGGGGACGCCAAGGCTCGACTAAGGGGAACGCTAAAAGCTTCCAGCTATTTGGCGTCAAAGCTTCTAGCTAAGGGGTCGCAAAATCTTTTGGCATGGGGCCACAGATAATATATGTTATATATTATCTGTGCATGGGGCCGCCAAGGCTTCTGGTTGAAGGGGTGGAAAATTAATAAAGCAGGCGGTCGCAGCCCCCTCTTCATTTTTTTGCTTTTCCCCCTTGACATAAACTTGCTTTTTGTGTACTGACTTAAAATGATACTAAAGACAGTCTACCGAATGACCATGAATTTCCTTACCTGTCCTATTAAACAGCGCTTCCATCACGGACATAAAATCCGCCAGTCATGGTAGGGACTTCGATTGAAATCATTAACAAACGATTTCATTGAAAGGACATTTAGCATAATAAGTTTTTATATTGACTACCCAACTCAAGCTACGAGACTAATAGGAATGCAAAAAATTTATTTTCGACTAAAACTCTGGCAATCTTTTAACTGCATGACTCTGTTATGTCATCATTTTTATAAAGGCCGAAACGTTTTTAATTAATGCGTAATAGTGTTTACATAGGCATTTAAAAATAACCAATTAATTATCCACTTTAATTGCATCAAATCCAGTAACCAACCCCGTTCCGCACAATTGCCAGTTCCGCACAATTGCTTGGAAATCAGCCAAGTCAACTCGGTGCCGTCCAATCATTATTCAAACTGCAACCCCTGTGATGCTTGTGCGAGGCATAACTGATCGCCACGTGCTTCGTGATCTGATTGCGATTGCCTTCTCACCGGGCAGTTGTAACAACCAGCTGCTTGATTCTCTACGTATTATTGAGAGGGCGTTGCTGGTAAACTTGCCGAGTTGTCCGATCCAAAATTGCTGGTGCGAATAATGGAATTGCAAAATGCTACGGAGAAGCGTCTTGACTTCATGCGACTGCAATGGATCGGCGTGAAACCGTCATATCCTTGCTTGACAATTCGAGTGTCTCCGGAATATCCTACTGGCAAATTTGTGCCATTGTCCGAATTCAAGGGTCTGACCGGCTTCTATCAAATTTCGATTCAGGCAGTTGGCTTGTTCTGTCCTAGTGGCAGCAATGCTTGGAGATTGAATCTTTGCGTCAGATCACTGACTGTAGTTGAGGATGTCGAGAGCACCAACAAGCCGCTAGCTGATTGGCCAGCTTTTCAAGCTCTGCGTCCTCATCTGGTTTTCCCAGCTGCCGTCACTACTGATGCTGCAGGTCATGACGATTCGATGAACATAGCATCCAAGAGGAATGCTAGGAAGACTTCGGACGCTCCCAAGAAGAAGGATAATGATACAGGTGAAGACATTGTCTCAGAGCCTTCAACCAGCATGACCAAACAGCGCAAAACGCCGGCTCAGAAGAGAGCAGCCTCAACGGCTAGCGCAGTAGATTTATCCAAGAAGAGACGAAGCTACAAGACCAAAGCTGCCAACTCTGCTGCTGACGATGCTTGATGAGGTCCTTGCTCATCGCCATGATTTGGTGAGCGGATTTAGAATCTCCGTTCAGCAAATTCATAATCCGGATGTCAAGCAAGGAGGATCAAAGCGACCCAAATGTCAAAATTGAGATCAAAATATTTAGACAGAGTCTTCTTAGGCATGGCCTTTTCTGAAAAATGGACAATTTTGTTTTATTCAAAGGTGCTTTTTCATTATTTTATGAATTTTACTCAATTTTAAGTCACATTATTGCAAGCCAATAGCTCGTACGTAAATTTTTCTCTGTTTAAAGACTTATAAATGACATTATACTCTTGTAGAGATGGACTAGTAAGCAATAAATTCAGAGTTTTAATGGAAGTCCAATACACGAGCTAAAAAATTCAAACTCCAACTATTAAAGTAGAGACTGTTTAAAATGAATTTTTTTAATGATCGTTGTTAGTATAAAAAACATACGAGTCTTGCTTAAAACATTTTGTTTTTTATTCAGAGTAAAAAGACAAAATAAAACTCTGAGAAAAACAAAAACTCCCCAGGAGGAGTTGTAGCTTAGTGGCTAGGGCGCCTGCCTAATGACCGGAAGGCCGTGGGTTCGAGTCCCGGCCCTAGGAGACAATTTGTGCCCTTGAGCAAGGCCTTAATCCCGCATTGTTTCAGTCCACCCAGCTGAGATTGGGTACCAGTTTGAGCTGGGTAAATTGAGTGGGTGTTGCGGCCCCTCCAGCCCGTCAGGCTGAAAGCTGCACACAGCCCTCGGATGCGCCGCGCAACTAGCTGCGGCTGAGCCGTGGGCTGTGCGTCTGATCGAAAGGTCGGTGTCTAAATTTATTTTATTTTATTTATAAGTTCAGCGACTGGAATTGGGATGCGATGTTGCTTCGTAAAGGGGATTTCGTGAGATGTATAGATTCGTGAGAGTCTGGATCCGGGATATACATGTAGCTTTAATTGCTGGATAGAGTAACCGGGACCTGCGAGGACACGAGCGAAGACATCGTTCTCTGTCTGCTAGCTGACTGACACCGGCGCGCGCTGGAATTCTTCAGCAGTTACGGCCATCGTTCGCGGCAAGGCCCAGCGCATAGTTGCGCATGCTGTGGGACAGTCTTTCGATATCTTGATTATAGGATCGGAGGATCAAAATATGTGCATGTACGTGTAAAATTATTGTAATTTAAGGGTAAAAAATTTTCTATTATTTTTATTATCATATCTAAACATCCAATATCGATTTGCTAGCTAAAATAATGTTACGTTATTTTCAGTAGTGGATGTAAACAGTACATGCATGGTATGATCGGTGCTTCCGAGATCGAGGCAGCAAATTTTACAAGAGTAGCTGCAATTCAACATAAATTAAGTTTCTTAATTCTTCCACAGCCCAATGAAATACAGTAACGCTAAAATCGAGGCGGATAAGTTACTAAATGATTTTTTCCTGAGAGTTTTTGCCTAAAAGGTGGTGCGTTTGAGTGTTTACAGTAAATGATGTAACGGAACGGAGGCATACGATACGAAGGCAGTAAATATGTGAAGGCGATTTTTAGTAATTTTCTTGGATCGAATGCTTTTGAAGCTCTGATACTGGAATGTTATATGCGAGTGCTGCTGGCGAAAAAAGTTGGCACAATTTCCGTCTAAAATTAAGTTCATTTCAGCGGATTTACTGATCACGTTTAGGTTTCTGACATAAAAATAAAGCCAAACATTTTTTGTTTTTAGTTTTGGCTGAAAATACAAAAGGCTACTAGGATTCGTACATAAATATTAAAAATAAAAAGTATTTGCAATTTTAAGACCCTAGTGCGCGCGTGGGTTTGGTGAGGCACGCACTTGCACTTTGAGTTTCTGGTTCGACCACACCCTTATGACTACTATCTACGTACGTTGCGCGTACGCAAGTATATAGCCGAGTAAGCCTAATATCAGATGATTGGCATCTTCCATAAAATGCAGGTATATTGACAACGGTCCTGCAACCTGCAACGACAAGTTCAAAGACAAAGGAATTCAGTGTTATTATATATTATTTTCTTAGACACAAGTGCGCAAATTTTAGATTCAGATTCAGAATGTTTAACTGTTGACACCTGGCTTAGCTCCTATTAACTAGGCTTAGTGTAGTGCTTTTATGGTATATGTATATGATTCCATGCATCCAATGGTCGGCCTAGATTTTGGCTATGTTTTATATTTCGTAAATTAAACATTTTATTTTGATTCTATTAAATATTTGGCCAGTTGGCCCTAGTTGGTAAAAAGTCTGATGACAGGCCTACCCAAAGTCTCAAGGATAGAAAAATCGGTATATAGCCCTTAATCTTAGGATTCATGACCCCAAGATATTATTTTGTCAAATATTATATTAAATTAGACCTTTTTTCAATAAACAAGCCTACTTAGCCTATCAGGCTATCTAATCTAAGTATCTTTAAAAATCATGTTATTTGTTAGCATCTGTATAATTCTTGGCTATTTTAGGCCTACTACTAATAAAAGCTGGCCTAATATCCAATTATGATAATAATCAAATCAACAATAAAAAAGGCATTTTCCATGAAATTTGTTTTAGATCCCTAGCCTTGGACTAGGTAGACCCAAACCAAAGGATACAAGCTCTTAAGCAAAATATTATACTTTAGGCTTAGGCCTATGATTATTTTTGATATAGTATATAGTAATGAAAATTCCTTAAAACTTTTTGCTAGAAATATGTATTTATTATTTCTTGAATTACGCTATAAGTTATTTCTTTAAACATTGATTATTGAATAAAGTAAAACCAAATAAAGAAATATAAATATATACTTTATAAATTTTAATATATCTATGACTTAACTTAATGTCATAACTTAAGAAATAACCTAGAAATATTTAATGGTTATATATAAATATACAGATAAGTCACTATTGCCATTGATTGGTATACCTATCATTTAATAGCAATGAACCCTGAAAATCCATTGTGTTTTTTATAAATTTAGTGCAAGATACATGGATTTTGCTATATGCTAAACTTAGAGACATGGCAGCTATGTCTATCATAAAGCCTATTATAGTATATGTATGGTAGCCATGTATCTAATGTTAAATAGGACTATACTTTTAGATAGACATGGCAACCATGTCCCTAAAAAAAGAAAGCCCACACTGGAAACATCTCAGACATGGCAGCTGTGAAAATGGGAATCTACATGGCAACTGTGTCTATAAGCACTCTTTTTGTATATGCATTCCTAGAAGTTATAGATATACAATGCTTTCATCTAGTGTATGGAGAAGATACCTTTTAACTAATCTTGAGCTAGTTTTGAGCTACTTTAGTAACTGGTTTGAGTATATCAAATTTTTGTATTAAACTATCCCAAGACATTAGAAAGTACTTTAGAAATGTTACTATTGGTTTTTATCTAACTAATATTGCCCGTAAACATCTGTAAACTTATTCTTTATTAGTTATATATTATCATTGAACAGAATTAGAAATATTTGTTTTTACCTTTTGCCCAGTGAACCTTATAGACAAAAAGTAGGAAATGTTATATACTTAAATTTATATACTATAGTAACTTAGGTGTAAAATTTACAACATTTTATTGCTTTTTTTATGTAGCTTAACTAGACATTGCATTTTTTACACCAAATTATTGTGCAATGTTTTAAAGAGAGAAACATTAGGTTCATAATGTCTAATGTTTAGAGCAAAGAAAATTTTTATTCTGCCAAGTTTCATATTGTGCTTTGCCTTCAGCAAGGCAAAATTAATATAAATATTTTTACTCTAACAGAGTTGGCCTTAAAGATCAATCTTTTCAAACTTAGCTAAAATAATAATATTAAAATATTCTGAACAAACAACCTTGCAGTCGTCCTCAGTCATGACTGCCCCCTCGGGCGCCACCTGGTCTTGCCCAACCTGCACTTTAACTAACGCAGCTGGCAGCCTCAGCTGTTCCGCTTGCGATGCACCCAAGACGTCCGGGACGTCGGGAGCTTCAGCTGCCAGACGGCAGGCCAGCCTTGCCACCATTGACGTTCAACGCGAGGCCGAGCTGCGCGCCGCCGAACGAGTTGACGAATTGCGCGCTCTTTGTCAAAGCGCCGGTGAAGTCTTTGTTGATGACGAATTTCCCCCGGGCGATCGGGCGCTGTACGGACTGGGCGGGCGGCACCGGCGGCGAGTTGTGGACGAGGACGAGCCCGATGCAAGGTGGCTACTTTTATTCAGCGTCTTTATGGGGATCTCAGTGCTGGTCTGTGTCCGAGATCCTCTTGATGCAGAGACTTAAGCTCCCCAGATCCTCATGATGCAGAGACTCAAGCTCCCCAAATCCTCATGATGCAGAGACTCAAGCTCCCCAGATCCTCATGATGCAGAGACTCAAGCTCCCCAGATCCTCATGATGCAGAGACTCAAGCTGCCCAGATCATGATGCAGAGATTCAAGCTCCCCAGATCCTCATGATGCAGAGACTCAAGCTACCCAGATCCTCATGATGCAGAGACTCAAGCTCCCCAGATCCTCATGATGCAGAGACTCAAGCTCCCCAGATCCTCATGATGCAGAGACTCAAGCTCCCCAGATCCTCATGATGCAGAGACTCAAGCTCCCCAGATCCTCATGATGCAGAGACTCAAGCTCCCCAGATCCTCATGATGCAGAGACTCAAGCTCCCCAGATCCTCATGATGCAGAGACTCAAGCTCCCCAGATCCTCATGATGCAGAGACTCAAGCTCCCCAGATCCTCATGATGCAGAGACTCAAGCTCCCCAGATCCTCATGATGCAGAGACTCAAGCTCCCCAGATCCTCATGATGCAGAGACTCAAGCTCCCCAGATCCTCATGATGCAGAGACTCAAGCTCCCCAGATCCTCATGATGCAGAGACTCAAGCTCCCCAGATCTTCATGATGCAGAGACTCAAGCTCCCCAGATCCTCATGATGCAGAGACTCAAGCTCCCCAGATCCTCATGATGCAGAGACTCAAGCTCCCCAGATCCTCATGATGCAGAGACTCAAGCTGCCCAGATCATGATGCAGAGATTCAAGCTCCCCAGATCCTCATGATGCAGAGACTCAAGCTACCCAGATCCTCATGATGCAGAGACTCAAGCTCCCCAGATCCTCATGATGCAGAGACTCAAGCTCCCCAGATCCTCATGATGCAGAGACTCAAGCTCCCCAGATCCTCATGATGCAGAGACTCAAGCTCCCCAGATCCTCATGATGCAGAGACTCAAGCTCCCCAGATCCTCATGATGCAGAGACTCAAGCTCCCCAGATCCTCATGATGCAGAGACTCAAGCTCCCCAGATCCTCATGATGCAGAGACTCAAGCTCCCCAGATCCTCATGATGCAGAGACTCAAGCTCCCCAGATCCTCATGATGCAGAGACTCAAGCTCCCCAGATCCTCATGATGCAGAGACTCAAGCTCCCCAGATCCTCATGATGCAGAGACTCAAGCTCCCCAGATCCTCATGATGCAGAGACTCAAGCTCCCCAGATCCTCATGATGCAGAGACTCAAGCTCCCCAGATCCTCATGATGCAGAGACTCAAGCTCCCCAGATCTTCATGATGCAGAGACTCAAGCTCCCCAGATCCTCATGATGCAGAGACTCAAGCTCCCCAGATCCTCATGATGCAGAGACTCAAGCTCCCCAGATCCTCATGATGCAGAGACTCAAGCTCCCCAGATCCTCATGATGCAGAGACTCAAGCTCCCCAGATCCTCATGATGCAGAGACTCAAGCTCCCCAGATCCTCATGATGCAGAGACTCAAGCTGCCCAGATCATGATGCAGAGATTCAAGCTCCCCAGATCCTCATGATGCAGAGACTCAAGCTACCCAGATCCTCATGATGCAGAGACTCAAGCTCCCCAGATCCTCATGATGCAGAGACTCAAGCTCCCCAGATCCTCATGATGCAGAGACTCAAGCTCCCCAGATCCTCATGATGCAGAGACTCAAGCTCCCCAGATCCTCATGATGCAGAGACTCAAGCTCCCCAGATCCTCATGATGCAGAGACTCAAGCTCCCCAGATCCTCATGATGCAGAGACTCAAGCTCCCCAGATCCTCATGATGCAGAGACTCAAGCTCCCCAGATCCTCATGATGCAGAGACTCAAGCTCCCCAGATCCTCATGATGCAGAGACTCAAGCTCCCCAGATCCTCATGATGCAGAGACTCAAGCTCCCCAGATCCTCATGATGCAGAGACTCAAGCTCCCCAGATCCTCATGATGCAGAGACTCAAGCTCCCCAGATCCTCATGATGCAGAGACTCAAGCTCCCCAGATCTTCATGATGCAGAGACTCAAGCTCCCCAGATCCTCATGATGCAGAGACTCAAGCTCCCCAGATCCTCATGATGCAGAGACTCAAGCTCCCCAAATCCTCATGATGCAGAGACTCAAGCTACCCAGATCCTCATGATGCAGAGACTCAAGCTCCCCAGATCCTCATGATGCAGAGACTCAAGCTGCCCAGATCATGATGCAGAGATTCAAGCTCCCCAGATCCTCATGATGCAGAGACTCAAGCTACCCAGATCCTCATGATGCAGAGACTCAAGCTCCCCAGATCCTCATGATGCAGAGACTCAAGCTCCCCAGATCCTCATGATGCAGAGACTCAAGCTCCCCAGATCCTCATGATGCAGAGACTCAAGCTCCCCAGATCCTCATGATGCAGAGACTCAAGCTCCCCAGATCCTCATGATGCAGAGACTCAAGCTCCCCAGATCCTCATGATGCAGAGACTCAAGCTCCCCAGATCCTCATGATGCAGAGACTCAAGCTCCCCAGATCCTCATGATGCAGAGACTCAAGCTCCCCAGATCCTCATGATGCAGAGACTCAAGCTCCCCAGATCCTCATGATGCAGAGACTCAAGCTCCCCAGATCCTCATGATGCAGAGACTCAAGCTCCCCAGATCCTCATGATGCAGAGACTCAAGCTCCCCAGATCCTCATGATGCAGAGACTCAAGCTCCCCAGATCCTCATGATGCAGAGACTCAAGCTCCCCAGATCCTCATGATGCAGAGACTCAAGCTCCCCAGATCCTCATGATGCAAAAACTCAAGCTCCCCAGATCCTCATGATGCAGAGACTCAAGCTCCCCAGATCCTCATGATGCAGAGACTCAAGCTCCCCAGATCCTCATGATGCAGAGACTCAAGCTCCCTAGATCCTCATGATGCATTAAACACTGTTACAGTAAATTGCCGTGCGGCATTCGCTGGTGCCGCATTGAGGAGATCCAGCACGAAGACGTGCCCAGACGCTGGCAGAATTTCGCACCATCGCCGCCTCTACGATCGCCTGTTCGAATCGGTTTAGTAGACGACGTGTTGAGCTTCTTCACCGGCGGCAAGCTGAACGGAGGCGTCAGTCAGGATCTGGGAGGCTCGTCATTGGCACCCGGATCCGGATGGATTGTGATTGACGAGCGCGCTACAGCATCAGCTGCCGACATCAGGCAGGGCTTTCTTGGCGACTGCTGGCTGCTGTCGGCTCTGGCGGTGGTGGCCGAGCGGCGGTCAATGCTGAGAAAGATTATTCTCACTAGAGAGGTGAGGATTGGGAAGTGGACTATTGGGGTGAGAAGTAGACTATTGGAGTGATAATTGGGCTATTGGAGTGAGAAGTGGACTATTGGAGTGAGAAGTGGACTATTAGAGTTAGAATTTGAGTATTGGAGTGAGAATTTGACTGTTAGAGTGAGAAGTTGGCTATTGAAGTGAGAAGTGGACTATTGGAGTGAGAAGTGGACTATGGGAGTGAGAAGTGGACTATGGGAGTGAGAAGTGGACTATTGGGGTGAGAAGTGGACTATTGAAGTGAGAAGTGAACTATTGGAGTGATAAGTGGTCTATTGGAGTGAGAAGTGGACTATTGGAGTGAGAAGTAGACTATTGGAGTGAGAAGTGGAATATTGGGGTGAGAAGTGGACTAGACTGAGCTTAGGATAAGTTTTCGTTCGCTGCACTTGCTGTCTTCCGCCTCTTTCCCTCTCTCCGGCCGACCCGCTAAGTGGACTATGGGAGTGAGAAGTGGACTATTGGAGTGAGAAGTGGACTATGGGAGTGAGAAGTAAACTATTGGAGTGAGAAGTGGACTATGGGAGTGAGAAGTAGTCTATCATAGTGAGAAGTGGACTATCGGAGTGAGAAGTGGACTATTGGAGTGAGAAGTAGTCTATCATAGTGAGAAGTGGACTATGGGAGTGAGAAGTAGACTATTGGAGTGAGAAGTGGACTATGGGAGTGAGAAGTGGACTATTGGAGTGAGAAGTGGACTATGGGAGTGAGAAGTAGTCTATCATAGTGAGAAGTGGACTATCGGAGAGAGAAGTGGACTATTGGAGTGAGAAGTAGTCTATCATAGTGAGAAGTGGACTATGGGAGTGAGAAGTGGACTATTGGAGTGAGAAGTGGACTATGGGAGTGAGAAGTAAACTATTGGAGTGAGAAGTGGACTATGGGAGTGAGAAGTAGTCTATCATAGTGAGAAGTGGACTATCGGAGTGAGAAGTGGACTATTGGAGTGAGAAGTAGTCTATCATAGTGAGAAGTGGACTATGGGAGTGAGAAGTAGACTATTGGAGTGAGAAGTGGACTATGGGAGTGAGAAGTGGACTATTGGAGTGAGAAGTGGACTATGGGAGTGAGAAGTAGTCTATCATAGTGAGAAGTGGACTATCGGAGTGAGAAGTGGACTATTGGAGTGAGAAGTAGTCTATCATAGTGAGAAGTGGACTATGGGAGTGAGAAGTAGTCTATAATAGTGAGAAGTGGACTATGGGAGTGAGAAGTAGACTATTGGAGTGAGAAGTGGACTATGGGAGTGAGAAGTGGACTATCGGAGTGAGAAGTGGACTATGGGAGTGAGAAGTGGACTATCGGAGTGAGAAGTGGACTATCGGAGTGAGAAGTGGACTATGGAAGTGAGAAGTGGACTATGGAAGTGAGAAGTGGACTATCGGAGTGAAAAGTGGACTATTGGAGTGAGAAGTTCAGTATCTGAAGTGAGAAGTAGAGTATCGGAGTGAGAAGTAGACTGTCGGAGTGAGAAGTGGACTATTGGAGTGAAGTTGTTTATTTTTCTTAAAATATCCCCATTCATGTATTCCCATCGTAATAATTATTGTCCCCGCACAGGTCAATCCCGAAGGTGTCTACGCAGTGCAGCTCTGCATTGCCGGCCTATGGAAGACGGTTTACATTGACGGATTCTTTCCTTGTCGAGCCGACACCCGCACCCTGGTGTATTCGCACTGTCGGGGCGCCCAGCTCTGGGTCGCTCTAGTGGAAAAAGTACGCGCTCTCATTTTACCGATTTGTTAATCCTTCGTTTTAAACTTCTGAAATCAAATTTTTTAACATTAAAGTCCCTTAAGCCTAATCCAGTTGTCAAGGATACTCAAATCCCTATTGTTCAAGATTCTGAACTCCTACACGCATTCCCAGCACAAAAGGATGTCCAGATCCCTACTATGATCCTTAGTTAGGGATTCCGAAATCCCATTCTGATTCCCAAATGATGCCCATATCCCTACTATGATCCTTAGTTAGGGATTCCGAAATCCCATTCTGATTCCTAAATGATGTCGAGATCCCTATTAAAATCGTTAATTAGGGATTCCATGATTCTATTCTGATCCCCCAAAGGATCCACTATAAGGATCCTTAGAGTTCACAAATTTCCTGATGGATCTTTGAAATCCCAATTCTAATCTTCAGATCCCTGAATCCTAAAAAACACCCGGAATGATCTCAGAAGCGTAATTCAGATCCAGAAGTCAAAAATCAAATCTTTCGAGACTTTCGAATTTCTATTTAGATCTAAAGACATTTCTGCATTTACTCCAATCCTCAAGGATTTCATAAATGAATATTTTGTCGCAGGCGCTAGCCAAAGAGTTCGGCTCCTACGCCGCCCTGACCTCCGGTCGGTGCCTCGAAGGCCTGGCAATTCTGACCGGCGCCCCGTGCGAATCTATTGAGCTCCAGTCTGACTCGGTCAAATCCAATCAGGAGGAGCGCGAGCTAATCTGGGCCAAGCTGCTAAGCGGCGCCGAGCGCGGCTGCCTGATGGGCGCCAGCTGTGGCGCCGGTCGGATGACTCTGCCTGATGAGGTCTATCAGACATTGGGATTGTTTCCCAGGCACGCTTATTCTGTGCTTCAGGTGAGAACCGTCAGATTAAGTGTCCAAATCCCCTTGTTGCTGTCCCCATGTTTAGTGTCGAAATCCCCTTATTGCTATCCCCAGATTGAACGTCGGAATCCCTTTGTTGCTATCCCCAGGTTGAGTGTCGGAATCCCCTTGTTGCTATCACCAGATTGAGTGTCGGAATCCCTTTGTTGCTATCCCCAGATTGAGTGTCGGAATCCCCTTGTTGCTATCCCCAGATTGAACGTCGGAATCCCTTTGTTGCTATTCCCAGATTGAGTGTCGGAATCCCCTTGTTGCTATCCCCAGATTGAGTGTCGGAATCCCTTTGTTGCTATCCCCAGATTGAGTGTCGGAATCCCCTTGTTGCTATCCTCAGATTGAGTGTCTGAATCCCCATGTTGCTATCCTCAGATTGAGTGTCGGAATCCCCTTGTTACTATCCCCAGATTGAGTGTCTGAATCCCCATGTTGCTATCCTCAGATTAAGTGTCGGAATCCCCTTGTTGCTATCCCCAGATTGAGTGTCGGAATCCCATTGTTGCTATCCCCATGTTTAGTGTCGAAATCCCCTTGTTGCTATCCCCAGATTGAGTGTCGGAATCCCCTTGTTGCTATCCCCAGATTGAGTGTCGGAATCCCTTTGTTGCTATCCCCAGATTGAGTGTCGGAATCCCCTTGTTGCTATCCTCAGATTGAGTGTCTGAATCCCCATGTTGCTATCCTCAGATTGAGTGTCGGAATCCCCTTGTTACTATCCCCAGATTGAGTGTCTGAATCCCCATGTTGCTATCCTCAGATTGAGTGTCGGAATCCCCTTGTTGCTGTCCCCATGTTTTGTGTCGAAATCCCCTTGTTACTGTCCCCAGATTGAGTGTCTGAATCCCCATGTTGCTATCCTCAGATTAAGTGTCGGAATCCCCTTGTTGCTATCCCCAGATTGAGTGTCGGAATCCCATTGTTGCTATCCCCATGTTTAGTGTCGAAATCCCCTTGTTGCTATCCCCAGATTGAGTGTTCGAATCCCCTTGTTGCTATCCCCAGATTGAGTGTCGGAATCCCCTTGTTACTATCCCCAGATTGAGTGTCGGAATCCCCTTGTTACTATCCCCAGATTAAGTGTCGGAATCCGTTTGTTGCTATTCCCGGATTGAGTATTCGAATCCCCTTTGTTACTATCCCGATGTTTAGTGTCGGAATCCCCATTGTTGCTATCCTCGAAATGAGTGTCCGAATCCCATTGTTTCTATCCCAAAAGTAAGTGTCGGAATCCCCTTGTTGCCATACCCAAAATGATTTCCTTAATCCCTTTGAACCCCCGAACCCTCCCCTCTCGCCAGGTACGCTCCGCCGGCTCGCACCAGCTGCTGCTGCTCCGCAATCCCTGGGGCCGAGGCGAGTGGCGGGGCCGGTTCAGTCCTGGCCACCGAGCCAGCTGGTCCGAGCTCGAGCCCCGGCACCGGCAGGAGCTCACGGACGTGCTGAGCAGCGGCGGCGACCAGTCGGACAGCGGCCTGTTTTGGATTGGTTTCGACGATCTGTTGACCTACTTTGACTCGGTGGACATTGCGCACTGTCCCATGAACGACTCGGATGGTCACGAAGTTCGTCTATCGTGTTTGTTGAGACCGCGCGAACCGTTGCAAGTCTTTGTTATGACTGTGCTGGAGCGGACTGCCGTGGACTTGGTGCTCTATCAGGTGCGTTTCCACTCACGCTATAAATTTAGACGTCCAAAGATGCAATATCTACAAGGATGTCTATAGATACATGGTCTATCTGATGGCTAGAGATGTAAAACCTATCGATTTATGTCCATAGATGCAATATCTATCGATTTGATGTCCATAGATGCAATATCTATCAATATGATGTCCATAGATCCAACATCTATCAATATGATGTCCACGTATGCAACATCTTTGAATGTGATGTCCTTAGATTGTCATCAATCAATATGATGTCTATAGATGTAAAATCTATCGAAGTGATGTCCGTAGATATATCATCAATCGATATGATCTCTATAAATGTAATATCTATGGATTTCAAATCTATGGATTGCATTATTGAATAATTCTCATCTAGAGATCTGACTTTCAGAGAGGCCATATCTAGAAACATCATATCTGCAAGATCTTACGTCTAAAGATTTTGTATAATATATAAATAGAAATCTCTTCTAAAGATTTATTACGAAGAAATTTTTTCATATCAAGATAATACGACTGGTGTCTAAACGCAAGTTGATTTTAGATGACCAAGTCTAGATGCCATAAAGATTAATGTAATGCTTGCATCTCTTTAATCTTGTTGCGATCTTATCCCAACCAAATAAAATCCTAGGGATCTCACATTCCCATGCTAAATCCCATCCCCCATTCCAACTCAACCCCGCTGACAGTCCTGCAACCGGTACAGCGACTCCATCGTACTTGGCGACCTCTGCCTCGTTGTCTGCCAAGGCGACAATGATCAGCGGCCTGGCCGCATCCTGCTGCACACCCAGCGACAGGTGCGCAACTTCATCCTGCTGTCCGCCGCGCTTGACCCCGGCCTGTACACTGTGGTCGGCCTGTCATTCAACAAGTGGACGCTGGACCAGTCGGTGAAGCTGACTCTGGCGGTGCACAGTCCCCGCCAGCCGGTGCTGCTTGAGCCCATGCGGTGCGCGTCCCGGCACTACCTGGCTGAGCTGGTTTGCAATCTGGCTGAGAAATGCGCACCGACCTGTCGGCTGCGGCCCGGCGTGGATAGTTACTATCTGACCACCGGCTGGGCTGGTCTCATCTGCGTGGTGAGTGCCGCTGTCAGTTCGATTCTGTGGGATTTCAGTTCGATTCTGTGGGATTTCAGTTCGATTTCGTGGGATTTCAGTTCGATTCTGTGCGATTTTAGTTCGATTCTGTGGGATTTTCAGTTTGATTTTGTGGGATTTTCAGTTTGATTCTGTGCGATTTTAGTTTGATTCTGTGTGATTTTAGTTCGATTCTGTGGGATTTGAGTTCGATTCTGTGGGATTTGAGTTCGATTCTGTGGGATTTGAGTTCGATTCTGTGGGATTTTCAGTTTGATTTTGTGGGATTTCAGTTCGATTCTGTAGGATTTTCAGTTTGATTTTGTGGGATTTCAGTTCGATTCTGTGAAATTTCAGTTTGTCTTTTACGAATTTCAGTTGGATATTCTTGGAGTTATGTTTAATTTTGTGGAATTTTAGTTTAATATTT